>OZ017738.1:107047563-107427563 GCA_963969285.1 Odontomyia ornata | reverse complement strand
AACTCATAGCGAAGGCCCAAAAGGGGCTGTAGTGCGAAAGCAAAAAAAAAAAAAACAAAGTAATGAAAGAGACGAAATACGCCGAAGAATATAGGTTGCAAATAAAATATTTTATTCTTTTTTGACAATCTTGAAGACAAGCTGCATACACAGGAAAACAAAGCTTTAAGTATACAAATCTGTGATAAGATCTGTGTTATGCTATGAAAGAATACAGCTCGCAAATAAAATATTTTATTCAGTTTTGACAATCATGAAGACCAGCTGCATACACACGAAACCAAAGCTCCAAGTATAGAAATTTGTGATAAGACTTGTGTTATGCTATGGGTGTGAAACATGGACCCTAATCCAAACATCCGCAAATATTTTGACCACCTTTGAGCGACGGGTCCTGAGGTGAATAGTCGGAGTGAAGCTGGATGGGGACAAATGGTGAATTCGATACAATCATGAGCTGTATTAAATTTTCGACGAGCCGGAGGTCTCAACGATTAAAAGACTGTGGAAGCTGCAATGAGCTGGCCACATGAATAGTATGGATGAACAACGGATACGCAAAAAGGTATTCGTTGGGAGAACTGGTGGCCAGCGGCCATTGAGGAAACCGAGGAAATGCTGCTTCGTCAGTTGACGAAGATAGTTCATCGTTGCTCGGATTTTGAAATTGGGGAACGC
The DNA here is from genome assembly GCA_963969285.1 of Odontomyia ornata. Classification (NCBI taxonomy): domain Eukaryota; kingdom Metazoa; phylum Arthropoda; class Insecta; order Diptera; family Stratiomyidae; genus Odontomyia; species Odontomyia ornata. The sequence goes on along the minus strand of OZ017738.1, from coordinate 107,426,885 downwards.
GGTCAATGGACCGAGATAGTTGGAGGGTGTATTTGCAGGAAGCAAAGGCCCGAGAGGGGATGTAGTGCCATGCAGGAAAAAAAGATAATCTCGTTCAGTTATGAGTTCGGGCTTAAAATTAAAATGTATCGCAGCTGGGTGAATGGACATACGGTCAAAGCAAGACACTAACAAAATTACCTTCTCGAGTGCCGATGCACCTGATCAAGATATTGAGATACTCTAATTATCTCTAAGTAAAGGCCCGAAAGTATCTGTCGTGCAAAAGCGAGAGAAAGAAGATATGCAAAAGAGACCAAGTTAATATTTTTTCATTTAATGCGGGTTTTGGTAGGTTCTTGCCGTGGATTGTATCATAAAGAATTGAATTATGATATCAAAGAAATACAGAATTTCTGCATCTTAAATTTCTACTTTTCCTGATGTTGGCGTAAAACTTCAAAGTGCGCCAATACTTTTTTTATCGATTGTAGGTTTTATTAGATGAAAGTAGAAATTAACATATTAAGTAAGTCCATTTTTAGGGTTATAATTTTACAAATCCCTACTAAAATCGCGTCCTGTCTGTCCGTGTGTTACAGCAATTTTTCTCGCAAACTGCTTAAGCTACAAACATCAAATTTTATATGTAATTGTAAATCGGTGCTCTTTTCAAAGTTTAAAAACAAATAAAAAATTATATGGTATTTAAGGGGGGTTCTCCCGATAAAGGGGGGTCTCCCGATGTAGGGGGGTGCTACCGAAAGAAATTTTTTTTTAAATGTTGGACACCTGTGATCTGAAAAACCTGATAAAAATTATGGAGATAGGTGTTTATGAGTACAACAATAGCAAGTACCTTAGAAGTCAAAGTTCGCTCAACTTTGTTAATAATAATAAGATATTCGAATTTCACATTTTCGCCAATAAAATCGTAAATGTACCTTAAGACCCTTATACTCAACAAGTTTTATGAAAATCGAATGGTATACACGGAAGTTATAGCCATTTAAAATTTCTGCAATTACAGCCAAAATCAAAATGTTAACACAATCATGTGTTATTGATTTTGGTATTATATGGGTTTTCCATCGTATCAGTCACTGCACTTTTGATTTGATCTTCTTGAAATTCTCAAATAATATCAATAACATATGTAAATATTTTTGGAAATTCTTGACTTGAGTGATTTCTGTTGGCTTGCATCAAAATGGCGACCCGTGGAAATAGAAAAACAGTAGATTTTCTTGTAAACGTGCACATCTTTTTGACACGTTTCTTGCCTTTATTCGTTGCTGGTGACTGCTTTTCTGAGAAGTTGTGTACAAAACCCTTCTGACATGAGCAAAGATCTGTCTACCCAACTTGTTTCAAGTATTTAGAAAGAAAAAATGCTATAAGACTTAAATGCCATTATAAAGTAGATGAGGGATTTACAATAAAGCACTGATCATTCACTTTTGTTTGGAATTACATATAAAACTGTTCCTAATCAGTTCAAATTCAACAATCATATTGATGAAGTAAAAAAGTTAAGAGATTGAGAGCTGGGTCATTGAAATGCAAATTACTGGCAGTAAAGAGATACCGAGTACAAAGGCTATCTCGCAGATAACCCTGGAGCCTAAACATTCTTTGATGTACAATATGCCTTCCTAGAACTAATTTAAACATTTCAAAAAACACAAATACCCTGTGAGAAATGCTTCCCTTCTTTCTATTCGAGTCATGCCGAAAATCAAAAACACGCAAACAAAAGAATGAGCTATCATCAAAATAAACGCATAAATGACTATTTACAGAAAATATGGAACCAATTCCCAGCACCGCCGATTCAATCTCAGACAACCTCAACATCCATCGATAACAATGTAACCATCGGGGATATCATTTATTTTGATCAAGGAATATTCTGCGTGCACATGGGCGGAATCTTCAAAGCTGAGTGTCTAACATCCTAAAGGGCGCAATCTTTGATATGCCAAAGAGCTTTTTCACCCCATCCCTGGCAATTCGCCGCAACGAGCAAGAAATGCCACATACATACATTTCCTATTGTGCTTTGCTGATTTCCTCGATATTACGCTCCATTTTCAACCCCTCCATTGGAAATATGATCAATTTGTATGCATGTCAGGATTTTAGAGGAAATGTTGGAAGTGTCAGTGTGCTGCCAGTTGCCATAATCTTAGAATGCCAACGTAACAAAATGTGACAATTTCTACGAAGCGAATTTTCACCGACAATTTGCAGACTGTGGAAGAGAAGCGTAGGTCGAAAAACAATTGATTCTATGTCAATGGATGCTACAGTCTATAAAAGTCCCGAACCATCTGCAGCAGTGCACGTAAAGTTGGATCCAAGTCTCTTTGCAATCAAATTACAGGTGTCTTGATAATGTTCTTCTAGTAATGTTCATGTTTGTTGGCAGGAAAAGACTTTCCACATATCGACAAGAATAGAATTTTTGTGTGCTATCCAGCAGGAATTGCCGTTCTAGTCTCAAAAGGGCAGAGTTGATTGCATTTATTCTTTCGATAGGGCGAATTTTGTCCATGTGGGATTTCATTAGTTGAGAGTATGTCCGTTCCAATTAGGTGCAGAGAAATTTCATGACGTCTACGAGTAGTTTAGCTCCTCACAAATGTTGTTTCAATTAACCCCATCCAATGCGAAAACGCAAAGCAAAGCATTCATGGGTAATCGAACAAATAGATAAAACCAGTGGAAGTAGCAGAAAAGTGCTCCTCGCAGAAAAGTTTTGTAAATAAATTAGTAAATCGAACAAAGTCCTAAAATAACATCTCGAGTACTTTGAAACTTCCTAGACATATACATACATCTATCACTAAGCCAACCATCTAAGAGTCTTTGGAAAATTTAACGGTGCTCTTTAGATTTTCCGGACAAAGAGTCAAAGTTCACAAATCATGGTATTACTAAAAAATTTTACCAAATTTTGATCTTGTACGTATATTTTGCCCTTGTACTCATACTTGTAAAATCCAACACGCAGAAAACAAAAAGCGAACCGCGACGCAAACCCTTGCGAGAGGCACTGCTTATTAAACCCACTAAGGGCCGAACCTACGCAGATGTCCTCCGTGAAATTAAAGGAGCGGTCAAGCCAGACGACACCAAAACTGCCATCAAAGCAGTTCGACCAACCCGGACCGGTGGCCTGCTGGTGGGACTCGGGCCAGAGGCCACAAACAAAGATGCATTCCGTGACGCGGTTCAAAAGGTTCTTGGAGATGCGGGAACGGTTGCCTCGCTCGAACCAATGGCCACCCTGGAAATCAGGGACCTCGACTGCGTCACGGACAAAGCTGAAGTAGAGGATGCCATCAGGAGGGAGTTCCCCAGCTTAAGTGAAGTCAAGGCAAGATTGACACGTGAAAACATAAGGGGGCAAAGCATGGCTATTGTCGAACTAGCTGATAAAGACGCCCAGCAAATCCTGGCGAAGGGCAAAATTAAGATAGGTTGGGTGATCTGCAGGATACGGAGAAGAGCGATCCCTATCCGCTGCTTCAGATGCTTCGAATACGGACACACCGCGTATGGCTGTAGGGGATCCGACAGGAGATCTCTGTGCTACAAATGTGGTGAAACGGGGCACAAAAGGAAGGAGTGCACGAACGAGGCAAAATGCATTCTTTGCAAGGATGCTAAGCTAGCACCCGGCGACCTCAAACATGAGCCGGGGACAGGGAGATGCTGGGTTTTCAAGGAGGCCCTAACTAAAGCCAAATCGATACTCAAATGATCCGTATCCTGCAGGTCAATTTGCACCGAAGCACAAACGCCCAGGACCTACTTGAGCAGTTTGCGAGGGATAAGAAAGCTGACCTCCTGTTGCTGAGCGAGCAACATCATAACAAGGACTTGCAAGCGTGGTACCCTGACGAATCTGGTACCTCGGCCATCTGGGTCCGAGACAGCGCCCGCCTTCAGGTGCAGGGCCATGGACGCGGGGATGGTTTTGTGTGGGTGCGGTGTTCAGGGATAACATATTTCAGTGTTTATCTGACGCCTAACGAGGCAATGCGATCTTTTTGAACCAAACTCGATGCCCTAGAGGACGCTGTCTCGAACACAGAGGGCCACATGCTGGTCGGGGGAGACTTCAACGCTAGAGCCATTGAATGGGGTATGCCACAATCCGACCCAAGGGGAAAGCAAATCTTGGACATGGCGGCCAGAACAGCGCTTTTTGTCCTAAATACTGGTAACACCCCTACTTTCCGCCGATGGGGTTGCGTAGGAACCATACCCGATGTGACACTCGCTTCGGAGTCCCTGGTACCTAGAGTACACAACTAGCGAGTACTAGAGGACTACTCGGTTAGTGATCACCAGTATATAGCGGTTGAGATTCACGACGGTGCCACTCTGCGTGCATATGCCCAAACTTCAATCCTCGGATGGAGGACTGGGAGGATGGACGTTGAGAGGCTCGCTGACGCGCTCACGGCAGGCGCACCGTTGCTGGGAGCTCCGCCAGGGAGTGGAGGGCCCACAACCAAGGACTTGGTGAACTCAACTATGAGTACCATCATAGCTGCTTGCGAGTCTTCCATGCCCCGTCGGAGACCCCGACACGGTAAGCCTCCAGTATACTGGTGGTCAAACGAGATCGCCGAACAAAGAAGCGAGTGTCACAAACTTCGGCGAGAGGCCCAACGGGCGCGAACACGGGAGGAGGCAGACACTAGGCTAGCAGCATACAGGTCCGGCAGGAAATATCTTCGCAGGCTTATTAACAAGAGCAAGGCCCGATGCTGGCAAGACCTCGTGGATGATGTAAATAGGGATCCATGGGGCCTTGGCTACAAGCTGGTCATGGGGAAACTTGGTGCCCTACGGAAGCCTTGTATACATGACGCGGAAAAGATGGACGCGATAGTGCTGGGACTCTTCCCCGCCCACCCCGTCCGTGTTGACGCTGTCCGTGGTGAAACAGCGGTCGAGTGCCCACTCTTCACACAGCTGGAACTGGAGGAGGCAGTCCTCTCCCTGAAAGCGAGGAAGGCTCCAGGTCCCAGATGGTGTTCCAGCTGAGGTTTTGCAGCTCGTCTATCACCATTGTCCTGACTTGCTGCTCAGCACATTCAACGCTTGCCTACGGGACGGGGTTTTCCCGGTACGGTGGAAGGTGGCGAGGCTCGTGCTGATCAGCAAGGGGAAGGGAAATCCCGAATTGCCGTCTGCATACCGCCCGTTATGCATGCTAGACACGGCTGGGAAAGTGCTAGAGAAACTCATCAAGGGAAGACTCACTGACGCGATTCGTGCTGCTGGGGACCTATCTCCTCGGCAGTACGGCTTTCGAGCAGGACGTTCTACCATTGACGCGATTGCAGAGGTGGAGAACGCGATCCAAAAGGGCAGAGGCATATAGTCGCACCAAGCGACGGATCGTCCTGTTGGTGACACTCGACGTCAGGAATGCCTTCAACTCCGCTAGATGGGTGGATATTCTGGACACGCTGGAAAACTCTTTTCAAGTTCCAGAATATCTAATGCGGCTTTTGAGGAACTACCTAAAAGACCGAAACCTGCTCTTCGACACGACACAGGGCCAACGAAGGATGGAAATTACATCGGGTGTTGCCCAGGGATCTACCCTTGGTCCGGACCTGTGGAACGTGTCTTATGACGGGCTACTGAGACTTGAGATGCCAGATGAGTCGCGCTTGGTCGGCTATGCGGATGATGTTGCGGCTCTGGTCGCCGGACGCACCGTTGAACAAGCGCAACTTAGGCTAGGTATGCTAATGCGCCGAGTGAGGGACTGAATGACTGCTCGCGGGGTCAGTTTAGCACTGGGGAAAACCCAAGTGGTCATCTTGACAAAAAGAGAATCCCTAGAGTAAGGATGATCAGTATTGGATATAGACAGGTCGAATCGCAGCCAGCGGTGAAGTACCCGGGGCTACTGATCGACTAGAAGATGAGTTTCTCTGAGCAAATCAGGGCAACGGCTGAGAAGGCTGCTTCGGGAATATCGGCCCTGAGTCGACTTATGGCCAACGTAGGGGGACCAAGCCCATCAAGAAGACGCCTCTTGATGAGTGCTGTAGGGTCAGTGCTACAGTACGGAGCAGAGGTATGGGGCGACGCTCTCATCAAGGAGGTATACCGAAAACGATTGGCACAGGTACAGAGAAGAGGAGCACGGAGAATTGCATCATCGTATCCAACAGTCTCCGACTCGGCGGTGAGAGTGATTGCAGGCGTGATACCTGTCGCCCTCCTTGCTAGAGAGCGCCGCGCTATTTACCTGCGCCGAAACGAGGATGCGAGGGAGATGGTTGTCTGCGAGGAGAGACAACGCTCGCTCAACGATTGGCAGCAGTCTTGGAGGAATTGCACGAAGGGAAGGTGGACTGCGCGCCTCATCCCGGATGTGAGACCGTGGCTAAATCGAAGGCATGGTGAGACTGACTTCTATCTGACCCAGCTTTTGAGCGGGCACGGGTCTTTTCAGTCTTACCTGCACAAGATCGGTAAGTCACAGTCTCCCGATTGTCGGTTTTGCCCAGGAGAGGAGGACAATGCCTGTCACACATTTTTGCGTGTACCAAATGGGCCAGGCTGCGAAGGGAACTCTACAGGGAGACGGGAGAGCTCACCCCGGATAATATAGTTGCGGTGATGCTCGAATCGGTTGACAAATGGAACCAGGTGGCACATTATGCTCAGGCAGTCCTAAAAGATAAAAGGAGGTGCTGGGATTGGGGGATCGCTCTTCTGGCAATTCCTCTTCCCCTCTCCCCTCCCGCTAGGAAAGGGACTCCCCAGCTTGAAGGCGCCCCACGGTGTAACAAAACGAGACCTGGCCCGAAGTAATGTGTCAAACGGTTCCAGGCTAGGTTCTCAGATTGACAGGGGAGGTGTTTAGTGGGTAGTCCAAGGGTATCCTCTATGGGAGTCCCACACTGCCAGACTCGGCGGGCGTAAATGCCTTCACCCCCCTACCACAAAAAAAAAAAAACACCCATGATTTTTTCAGATTTTTCGGCTCAAAGGTGTCCAATGGCGAGGGGAGCATCCATTTTTCACATGAAGTAGCTGGTCCTGCTCCTATCAACTCCATTACCGCTGTTTAGTTACTTGACTACGAAAGTTCTCATCAAGATCGTTAATTTGATATCCTTGCCGGCTACTTTCGGAAAACATTAGTACTTGCATCTATGGGAAAACTCCCTTTCAAGCCTTATACATTTTTTTTGTAAGGAAACTTTGGACAGATTCTCAACTCTAGCTTTTGTAGTTTTGGAGAAAAATTGCTGTAATGCACGGGCGAACAGACGATCAGGCAAAGAAATGGACAGGTCGCGAAATTAATAGGGTTTTGCAAAGATATTTTACAAAATCCCTTAGAAATTAAACCAGCTTCAGACGCACTAGCAAGTAATAAATAATAAGTTACAGCTGCTCACTTTTCAAAATGAGGAAACTGTTTTGGGTCCGATTCTTTAAACAAAGGGGAAATATACGAAATTTACGCGTTACCCCCCTCGCGATTGGACACCTTGCATACGAAAAAATCGTGCATGTGGACTTTTATGAGTACAACAACAGCAAATACGTCAGAAGTGGAAATTCACTCAACTTTGTCAGTAATAGGATGATTTATCACTTTTTATTTCAATAAAATTCGATACACAAATTGCTATTCATAAGATAAAGTTGTCCTGAAAGTTTCAAAAGATCAAGTAGTATTTAACGGAGTTACTGCGGTTTGAATTTTCCTGTATTACTATGGAACAATATACGCCGCATTACTATGGAACCACATGGCTATGGAACAATATGGGTTTTTTACCGACTCAGGCACTACAGGTTTGCTAGGATTTGCATTAAAGTTTCGGGAAGGATACATATCATGAATACCTTTGAGGATATCCTTGCCCCCTGGCAAGTGCAAATTGGCTCAGACGGAACCTGAAGAAAAACTATATTGTGCATTAGCCAAGTCATCGTTTACGATGCGTTGCACAGGTCAAAGGGCATCGTGGCGAACTGAAAGAGTGGTCGTCCGGGCATAGTGAACAGGGTTTTATCCCTCGATCCTGCATCAAAATAATCTGCTAGAAAGCATCTTTCAAGTCGAGACTAGTAATGTAGTTTGCTTTCAGCAGCAGACTTATAGCGTGATCGCTCAAGTCACCTCGTCTTCCCAATACTAATATAGTATAGAAGCAACTTTGTGTTGTCTCGCTCGGCTCCCAGGTGCGATTCATCATTTTTATGTGAACATCGGCCTCACTTGCATGGCTAGAGGAATCTTGCCTCAATGATTCGACCAGCTCAAGCCAGCTCCCAGGAACCCGCGCAGAACCATTAGCAGGCCTGCTTTAGGGAAAACTCTATCATTCCACTGATATGTCTCGGCAAGCTTCGTAACGCGATCAACGAACTGCGCGGGCAACATGCCGGGTTCGGACGATGGGTCGAAGTCTGCTAAAATATCCGTCACATCTCGGATGTTATGAAAATGTGGTCCACGACTTGCCCGCACTGAATCAGCCAATCGTTCGCATGCGTCAACCTCGAACGTCGCTGCTAGCGGCTTCTCACCCGATTTCATGGCGTTAGTGAGTGGTGGTGTCGGCTCCTGTACTACGATCTGTTGAGTGTTAATCTGTTCAGTTGTTGGCGCCCTCACCAACTTTCCCCCGTTCGGTAACGCGATAACAACAACTGATATTGACTCGCTCGATAGCTTCACTTTACCACGTTGCTCACGCACATCATCTTCACCCGAACATTCTGACATTTTCCCGTCCGTTTCGATTTCGTCATTAGCCAGAATTTCGCAGAGTCTTTGTGCTAGCGCGGCCCCTGCGCAGAAGCGTTCCGTAGCCTAAGCTCAAGTTTTAGTCATTCCTTGTTTAGCATATTGACCTTTTCGACCAGCATCGTGTTGTGTTCTATTTCCTTCGTATACGGACTGAAGGGTAAATCGAACCACTATTACAATTATGTGTAGCCACACGCGTATGTATGTTGCACGTTTCCCCGTTCGTCTTTTCAATCCTGTAAACATCCAAATCAATATCCATCCCATTGTTGAATATTTTCATTGTAAATATTTTGATGTTTCTTGACTTCAAACGTTGGGCCTATGAAATTACGAACAAAAGCCAATGGAGCAAAAGGATCAATTGGAATCTTTCCAAAAACTTTATCAGCTATGCGAATAAAACGCCAATTGTGTTTTGCTGTCACAGTTACTAGTTTAACTACAGTACACAACTCCTCAATTGTGTTTAAGTGAATATGAAATTCGGCAGACTTCTCCAGTAAGAATTGTGCAATGGTTGAATCCAAGTAACCCGTCACAGAGAATAAGTCACTTCTACTTGAGTCTTTCTCAAAGAGAGTGTTGACCACGCCGTTAGAATTTAGCCAACCCGCAGCTAAGTACTCCCACTTTACATGTGAGGGTTAATCGCCAAAATGTTGGATTGTATATTTTTCACTTATCTTTGCTGCCATTGCAATATTATTGCTGATGAGTTGCAAGTTCCAACGACGTATTTCATCCGTTGAAGGACGAGTTATTCCTCGAAATCCTACTATGACTTCACGGCTTCATCGACTATTTATTAGTATATTTACTCTGTGAACACTTTTAAATACATATGGTTTTTATTGCCACACACCGCACCAGCTCACAATTTCCACTGCATCAGAAGAAAGAAAGAATAAGAAAACGATAAAAAAAAATAAAATGAAATACTTATAGTTCCTGAAACACTTTTTCCTCTACGATTGTAAAATGCGAGCAAAATGAACGATTAAATTTGGACATGAAAGGTTATGCAGTCAAGGATTCAGCACCTACTCAGCTGTTGCTACCGGAAATATTCACTATCTAAGGAGAAATTTTCTGAGCATCAGTTGGAATGTTAGTTTACAGTATTCTTTGTCCACCACTGAATGTGTCTTAGTTCCTGTAACGCTTTCCTAACTGCTTCACACCCAACCATTTTTGCTCAACTCGATCCGAACACAACACGAAAAGTCCTCTCCATTGCATTAAAATCATATCAAAGACCAAAAAAAAATGAAATTTTTGTACAATTCGCCTAACTTCATGGACCGCACACTCACAAGAACGACAGAGCGCCAACAAACGCAGCGGAAACTAAAAGCAAGTTTCACCCAGAATGGTGTTTTAGCCTCGGTTCAATATGGTACACCCTGACGTCAGGTGCTCGTTCAGTGACAGAGCTTTCCTCCTCATACAGACGCCATCAGGTGGTGAGTAATAGCAGATATCTGTCACTCCAAAACTTTCCAGCTGATTGGAATGATATACGGATGACCGATAACTGCTGGGTATCACTACGCGGGGTATGCAAAAGTTTGTGTGTAATACTGCCACCAAAACAACATACACGTTATGGACGAATTGGCTGAGTTATTGAGTAGTTCGCGGGGCAAACTGCTCGATTAGTGCAAAATTGATTTATTTATCCGCCAAACAAGGCACAATTTAAATTTAAATACATAGCAAATTGAATTAAAAACAAAAATACAAAGCACACAAAATTATTGTCTATGTTGTCAAGGAATTGTAATATTTCGGACTTAAAACAGAACTTGGAAGTGGCTGGGGAGTAATGCTGGCTAAACTTATTGAAGATCTTACAGCATCTGTTAACCGGCTCATTGTCTGCATAAATAGTGTGGTGCGTACTCGTGGTTGACATGAGAATGCGTCAAGTGACTCTAATAGAATCGTGAAAGTAAATCTTGCCTGACAAAAATGGAACTTGAATAAAACACCTTAAGACGTCGAAAGGTAGACATGCAGACAAAGCGACTCTCCTGGAAACGAGTGATATCAGGTTTAAGGTTTGAAATCGATCTTCATAAGATGGTAGATTATGAAAAGAAGTCGGGTCGTGCAGAGATCTTAAGGCAAAAAGTGAAAATTGTTTTTGTACAGACTCAAGTCATAGATTTAGTATATAGAGTCCCAAATTATGCAGCCATATTCGAGAATAAAACAGGCTAGCTAGGTGAACAATGATTTTGTTGCCCAAATATTCACAAATTCTTTCGCTCTCCATTTAATAAAAGCTAGCAACTTGATAGCTTTACATTGTATTTCATCATAGTGAAGGCTGAATCCGAGTTAAGGGTCTAAGACCACCAAAGTCTACAACTTTGCTCAGTTGTGTGTTATTAATTTCATAATTATATATGATGACATTCTTTCTACTGAAAAACTTATTACGATATATTTTTCCAAATAAAGTTCAAGGACATTAACATCATGCCATTGGTGGAAGGTGGTTAATTTGAACTAGAGGAAAGATACATCAGTTAAAGATTGTATTCTTTGATACAGTTTGAGGTCGTCGGCATAAAAAAGGTGCGGAATATCAAACAGCGCTTTTGAAAGATCTGAGAAGTGGACTAAGATAACTGCCCTGGGGAACCCCACAGGCGACATGGATCTCACGCGGCAACTGACCTTGAAACTTGACATGCTGAGAATGGTCTACAAAAAACTCCAGATATGTTCTGTACTAGATGACATTGAGTCTTTGTGTGTCATTATCGAAGGGTAGCCCTAAATTTTACGGTTGGCGTCTACAAAGCCAAAAAACTTTTTAGGATTAGAAATAGGTTCCTCCCCTACAACGTTAATATACGATTGATATGCATCTTGGGATTTAAGTTTGAATTCTAGAACAAAGTCGTTATATTTACTTTTAACCTCATCGCTAGCATCATTCCTCTTTTTCAAGAGCTCGTATAGTTTATTTCTTTGGTTATATAAATGCCTGCGATCACTCCTTAGCCACGGTTCTGAAGTTTTGTCTTTTTCCTTTATTTTAGGTATAAATGATTCAACGGCGTCAAAGATTATGGTATAAAAGATGGAAACAGCTGTGTCCAAATCTAAAGTTGACAAAATATCATTCCAATTCACTCGGGATAAAAGACTATTAATTTTATTATAGTTGTCATTCTGGAAGTCGTTTACTCGTACAATTGTGGAATTGTACGATATAGAATTAAAAGTATCAGGAGTTGACAATTCAACAAGAAAAGCAGAGTGATGAACTGAATTAGAAAACAGATGCTCGTTGTCATCAGTCGAACTGACCACTACCTTGTCGTAAGCGTTAGAAAATCTAAAGTCTAGTTGTCTGCTTATTTGGTTGGGTATAAGAGCTACCTGCTGCAAATCGTTACTTTAAAAGGTGCTTATACGATTGAAATCATTACCATTTAGGAGATTGATAGGAAGAAGGAGATCATCTTCTTCACCGACCACAAATTTTAAGTTCCGCCGATTAAAATCACCCGTAATGATAATTTTATCTTCTTCATTTGTAATTGCAGTGATTCCAGCTATAACTTGATAAACGCCGTCGTAGACAGTATCTTTGAATTTTGTGGGGGATAGAATACGCCAATATATAGATTAGATCTTTCCAGCTTTATTGCAACTACTTTATGCTGGAATAATTTGTATTCCGTGGAGGTTACTAGCTTGCTCATAAAGGAATTGTCAACTGCAGTTGATACACCACCTGCTCGTGATTGCCCTGTGCTGTGAGGATCTCTTTCAGCTCTGTATATACTCCAGTTACTGTCAAGGGTCTCTACGTTAATATCAAGACTATTCAACCATGTTTCGGCAAGGGTAAGGATATTAAAATGGCGCAATTTTGCGTCAAGAAAAAGTTTGTTTAACATACTACGCATACCACCAAATTTATGGCAAAACAATTTAAAATTTATCGGTTTATCGGGCTCGAAAAAATTTTTGGTGCTGTTCTCTTGCCCTTTACAATGACGAGATATGTTTAGAACTAACGTGAGATGCGTAGGTTTTAAGATATCATTAGCCTGGTTTAAGGTGCTACCGAGTTCTTCATGGTAGGAAAAATACAGAAAGCGAAGAGTCTCAAGATCGATTGGAAGACTTTCTTTTTGAATCGCGATTCTTAGACTTGTTTTCGTTTTACCATCTATGCAAGTTGTTTCTGGTGCCTAGTGCATATATGACAGGTAAAGCCGAACGGATTCATAAATTTTATTATCTCTAAGCTCAGATATTAGATATCTTTTTTCCAGGTCAGTACCCGAAACCATAGTGGCCTTGACTGTAGGCGGCAACAGCGGATCTAAAAAGGATTGGTTGGTGTTAGATGGGGCAGGGAATATGGGCTGTAAAATTGATCCAGATGAAATTGGCGATAAGTCTTCTCCCCGCACGAAGTTGTTGTAAGTACCCTATATAGAAGAAGATTTAGAATTCGAACAGGAAACTGCCATGAGAAGAAAGGTCTCGGCAGGGCAACCTTGGTGTCTCATACAATAGATGTAGGGGATGCTAAGCTCCTCAAGCAGAGACATTTTGCAATATTTCTGGCGAAGGAAAAGTTCTCATATGCCGAAGTTGACCGGATGTTGGCACTAGGCGCGATTGAAGAATCGCAGAGTGCATTGGATTCACCAGTCACTTTAGTTGTTAAGCCGAACAAGGTCCGGCTATGCTTGGATGCCTAACGTTTGAATGCCATCACTGTCAAGGATGCATGTCCCTTACCGTTGATTGAGGGTATCGTAAGTCGATTACCTAAAGCCCATTTCATTACGAGCGTGGACCTCTAAGACGCTTTTTGGCATATCCCTTTAGATCCTAGCTCAAAAGAAAAGACAGCCTTCACGGTCCTTAGCCGCCCACTGTGCCAATTTTGACCATATCATTTGGACTGCGTAATGCCCCGCAAACAATGACGTGCCTTATGGATAAAGTGATACCACCGCGTTTACGGTACCAAGTTTTCGTATGCTTGCACGACCTATTGCTTATCACCGAGACCTTTGACAAACACATCGGCCTGCTTCAGGAAGTAGCTTTGCATATCCGGAAAGCAGTATTAACCATCAACTGCAGAAAAGTCAGTTCGTAATGACGGAGCTTAAGTATTTGGGTCACATCATTGGCCATGGCAACATCAAAACCGACCCGGACAAGACACAAGCGATTGATGCTTTTCGACTGCCTAATACCACCAAGCAGTTACGCCGATTCCTAGTGACTATGCAACCATCACCACACCCTTGACCGAAATACTGCGTTAGGGATAGAAGTTCATCTGGGAAGAGCCCAGCTTGTGAGCCTTTGAAGAGCTAAGGAAGAATCTGACATTAGCCCCCATATTATATAGCCCAGACTTTAGTAAACCGTTCTCAATTCAATCTGACACAAGCCAAAATGGGGTGGGAGCATTCTTAGTCTAGGTTACGCAAGACGGCGAGGAGATGCCTATAAGCAAGTTGAACCCACCCCAGCAAATCTACACTCTCGCTGAAACGTTTTCGTCCATATGTTGAGGGACTCCCCTTCGAAGTCGTCACAGATCATGCGTCCCTGATGAGCCAAATCGACCTCCATGGACGTTTGGCTGGATAGGCCTTGAAATTGTAGGCGTTTGACTTCACGATTCGACACCGGAAAGGAAGCCAACACGTGGTACCGGACAGCTTATCGAGGATGTTCACCCCGGAAGGAGTGGAGTTTGCCCAGGAGGACGACAGCCCCTATTGATCGACCTGCACAATTCCGTCTTCAAGTCAATATGCTACACCCAGCTGATGTATCCTATTCACAGCCAGTTATCGCAGCTGACAGAACTGCGTGTAACGGAGGGACTTGCATACAAGTGGATGGGACACGCATCCGCGGACCCCATACAAGAAGAGGAATAGTGGAAGTTATGAGTGCCCAAAGAATAAATCATCGATCTTATTAGACGTGCTCATGACCACCCGCTTATTTTGGCCTAAAATGGCACAACAAATAAAAGCGCATATAACCGCCCGTGAGTAGTGTAAGTACACCAAAGTGCCAAATGCTGTCCTTCGGCCTCCGATGGGTAAGTTCGAACTACCTCCTCGTTCGGCTACAGGTCAAATGAGAGCTGTCGTGGTCCTGGACCAACTGTCGAAATTCCCAATCATTGAGCCGATTCGTAACATGCGCACCGGCCCGATAGTCAGGTTCCTGGAGAAATGCGTCCTCCATATATTTGGAGAACCGGAATATGATGTCTCCGACAATGGAGTCCAGTTCACATCGCGTAGATTTCAGGACTTCATTAACAAGTATGGGATTACTCACCAGTGGACCGCAGTGTACTCTCCTCAATCGTATACTCCTAGCCGCTATTCCTGCCTACGTCCGTCCGGATCATAACGTTGGGACCGCAGAATTTTCGCTATTACCTGTGCTCTGCGCTCTATATACCACACCGCTACAGGGCTCTCAGCTTACTTTGACGTGTCCGGCCAGTACATGATTTACCACGGTAACTCGTACCCGTTGCTGCGGCGGTTAGAATGTTTGCAAGACACAATAGTGGCTCTGGAGCCGCACGAGAAACTCCGAGTACTGCCGGGCCAACTCCGGAAGAAGATTGAATATAGCAGAGTTGCAGGGGAGGAGCGTTACATCCTGCGATCTCACCTTTCTGGTTTCAAGGTAGGCGATGAGATCTATCGACGAAACTTTAGGCAGAGTGAAGCGGCCCGACACCACAATCCTAAATTGGACAAGAAATTTGTGAAGTGCCGGGTTCTGCAGGTGGTAATTTCCACGCGTTATCTCATTTCTGACATGTCCGGAAAAGAACTGGGTGTCTACCATGCCAAGGGCTTACGAAGTTGAAGCATGCCATCCCCAAGCAGATTCCTTTTTTTTTTGTTATTCTACGATTGGCATTGTTCAAGTCCACCTGGGCTTGTAAATAGCGCACAGCGAACTTTACTTCTAGAACTTACCTTGGGAATGTTAGCCATCCATCCGACACACGCCCCAAGATTCGTGGACTCAGCTTAGAGCTTGACATCCTGTCCTTCAGTCTCCCCATGCCTGGTTGTCATCGTGGACACTGCCCTGTAATAACTTAGCCCTTGGCGCCCTACGCCACTGACGTCGACCGGTAGCGATCCATGTACCCTACGCCCCTGACGTCGACGGTACGCGTGCGACAAAAACATTACAAAGGTTTTTAAGGAGGGTCTCCCCACATAGGGGAGTGGCCCCCTTAAAAACGTTCATCAAAGATGGCCGATATGGGTATTGTTGGCTACAGGGGGCGAACAGGAAGCGGAAATACACGGGAAATTGGTGTCCTCCTCGCACCCCTCGCAATTAGACACCTGTGGTCTGAAAAATCTAAAAAAAATTATGGAGATAGGTGTTTATGAGTACTACAGCAAATACCTTAAAAGTCGAATTTCGCTCAACTTTGTTAATAATAGTATAATCATCAAATTTTACATTTTCCCCAATAAAAACCGTATAGATACCCTTAAACTCAATGAAATGCGACGTTTAAATAGTCTTATTCTAATCATATTCACGGAACTTATAGTCATTTGAAATTTCTCAAATTAGAACAACAATAACACATGATTATGATATTATATGGGCTTTCTGTCGAATCAAACACTGTACTTTTGATTTGATCTTCATGAAATTTTCAAATAAGATTCATAACATAAATATTGATGATTTAAGTGATTTTTGTTTGTTTGCAACAAAATGGCAACCGTTGAAAATGGAGAAACGATGAATTTTCTTTTAAACGTGCACATCTCTTTGACACATTTCTTGACTTTATTCGTTGCTGGTGACTGCATTTCGGAGAAGTTAGGTACAAAACCCTTCTAATACGAGCGCAGGTCTGTTTACTCAACTTGTTTTTAACTAAACAGTCAGTATTATTGAAAAATAATGCTCCTAAAGAGCTTTTCACTATAAATGAAACCTTATCTTTCTTGTGCCTCATTATAAATTACATTAAAATGACCTCCTATCATAACCGTGCTCCATATCAAAAACACAACTTTGCTTTTGACAGCTTGGAGTGAGAACAGCTCTGTGCTCTTTAAAAAGTTGTAAACTGATAAAATTCTTGCAGATAAAGCATTCCATATTTCCCTTGATGGAAGTTACCATGATATTGAGAAAGTGGCAGATTGTATTCAGAAAAATGTGTTATGAGGATGACTCGAAAATTGTTTATGATTCATTTTTGAGCTCAGTTTCTGAATTTGTCCGAGCACTGATTAAATCATAACCACCAGACAAAACGATCATGATTTTAAAAATAACAACCTTCAAATGAAAAGGTTCGGGATGATTAATTAATTTTTGCCTTGAAATTTAGGATGCTAATTTTTGGAGAAAATGGTGAAAGCGTAATGTTGACTCAACCAAATATTAATTCATTTCCCAATTAGTTTAAGGTTATTTAAAATTTATTGAATATCAGCACTCCATTTAAAGTTTGTCTAAGCAAACGATAAGAATTTTCCCTTAGTAGGAATCGATTCTTCTTCTTGTAATTAAAATTTCATCAAATCCGAATGGGAGCTATTAAGATAAACTTTATCAGCTGCAGTCAAAACAAGTGGAAAAATACAAAGGTAATCCTCTCTACAAAAGTTTGACAGGGCAACAAAAAAAGAACATAAAAATTTAATCATAAACATGAATTAAAATCGCAAATCTACGTCGTCATATTCAGTTTGTATGGGAAAATTGAAATCTACGAAGTATTATTTCAAACTTCAACAAAGCATGAAAAGGAGAAGGCAACTGACCACTTTCCACGATGTTATCGAAATTTGAAATTTACTAGGCTAGGACTTAATGGAAACTGAAGACAGTGACAAAATAATTGGAATTTAGATGACGAGCGAGAACTAATGTTGATTGAATTCATTAAAATCTGCTTTTATTTTCTCACTTCTATGATCAAGTAGCCATCAGTCAAAGCATTTTCATTCCTATAAATAATTTTGATCCGAAATTATACTAAAAATAAGTTTCTCAAGCATGAATGGGAAGAAGTTCTGGTAATTAATAGTTTCTTTTATCACGACCTCAGTCTTCCTTACACTGTGCATATAAAAACGGCTTAATTTCAATCATTTCAATCCACAGCTTTAATTTTACTTGAATCTGCTAAATCACCATTGACATAAATAGGTACTATCTCGGAGAATTTCTTTGAATAGCTTGCAAAAATGTTATGACCAAAATCTCATTCCTTAAAATATTTTTCACATCTAATTCCTTCGTACCTGAACGTCATACAATTTCACGAAAAAGCACTCCAAGTAATGAAAATAATTTCAATTTGCTTCAACGTGCTCCACGCGCAAAACACCAGAAATTTTTCTCTTCCCTTTTTCATGTCATTTCTTTAATTCAGCACAGAAAATGCCAGGTGAAAGTGGAACATGGTAGAAAAACTGAGAATGCTTTCTAGTTAGAAATGAATACGTTGCAAGAGTAGCAAACATACTTTTAAATTACAGAATCAAATAACCTAAAGTAGATTGTAGAGTGGTATAATTTTTTCCAAAAAAAATCACATTTCTGTTTTTTGCAAATGAATAAAATTGTGGGTTTTAGATACTCGAAACCATTCTCGTATTGCTCTGCAAAAATGCAGCTCCGTTTTTCAATGACGGCTGATTAGCTTTCTCTGGTACGCGAATCTGAACAACTAATTTTATCACAGTTTATTGCAAGTCTCAATATTAGAGATGATTTGATTAAAAATAATAGTCATTACAATAGTAGCAATATTACGATGCCCTTTCTAGCATGGTTTTTTCATCACACATTCATCATGCACATTTCTAGCAGGATAATAAATTTTACACTAAAAAAAAAATTGCAATTCTACCCTCAAAAAACTAACGAGAATTATAAAGGATGGTTCAACCAAATGTTAATTGTAAATAAAACAGAAAGATTTCAGAAAATCATGTTAGTATTTTTTATTATAATAGAAAGATCTATTACAATGATGTGTGAAACAAAATATTGCCCAAATACTTGCCATAGCTACGGTGGCATACTTCTATCCAATGGTTCATATTTTCAATGACTCTGAGACATAATTGAGGTTCAATGTCGTTAATGTACTGAATTATCTCATCCTTTAGCTCATGAATTGTTCTTGGTTTATTGACGTACACTTTTTCTTTTAAATATCCCCAGAGAATGAAGTCCAACGGGGTCAAATCACATGTTCGTGGCGGCCAATTAACATCGCCACAACGTGAGATAACATGGCCATTGAATTTTTTGCGCAAAAGAGCCATTGTTTCGTTGGCTGTGTTGCAAGTGGCACCATTCTGTTGGAACCAAATATCTTCCAGGCTCATAACCTCAATTTTTGCCCACAATAAGTCCATTATCATCTTGCAATAGCGAACAAACTCTTTGTGCATGCATTAGCTTTTCAACAATCACTTTTGGATTCTCATTTGCCCAAATGTGGCGGTTCTGCTTGTTAACGAGTCCACTGAGGTGAAAGTGTGCCTCGTCGCTGAAGATGATTTTCTTTGTAAAGTTACCATTCCTTTCTGTCTGTTCAACCAAACATTCGACGTATTGCCGACGCTTGAAATAGTCAGTAGGCTTTCGCTTGTGAGTCAATTCAACCTTATAAGCGTGTAAATTCAAATCTTTATTCAAAATTCGCATCAGTGATGTTCATGAGATGTTCAATTATTGGGCACGACCTCGAGTTGAGGTTGACGGCTCTTCTGCCACGCTATCGCGAACAACAGCAATGTATTCCGCAGAACCAACTGGGCGACCATGCACAAGAAATTTCACATTTCCTACAAACTTGGTTTACTGAAATTCGCGCACAATTCTTCCGATCGTGGACACATTTGGTCGAGTGTGCTGACCAAAAAAAATCACGAAGAGAACGAAATGCATTTTGATTTGAACGCCGATTTTCGTAAAAGGCTTCAACAACCTTAACGCGCTGTTCAATTGTGTACTTCTTCATACTTGAATTTGTCAAACACTGAAATAGAGAAGTGTTAAATTAAGTTGGGCAAAAAACTTGATGTTAAGGTATGACTCACAGTTAACAACGTGCATTGTGGTTTGACCACCATTTATTCTAAATTTTCTTTCGACACAATGACTATCACTGAGTGAAAATTTCAGTTATGCAAAAATTACTGAAACACTACAGGCAATCTGAGGTCGATTATGTACTCCTTTCCCCCAATGTAAGGGAAAACGCGGTGTAATAATCGAGCAGTCACCTGAGCAAACTGCTCGAAAATCAACATATGGCTGATCCAAATTTCAATTGTAAATTAAAAATGATATTCATCATTTTTTTTTAATTTGCAATTGAAATCTGGACCCGGCAATTTCCTTTCCAACGGGACTCTTCCATGATTGCACTTCTGTAAAAACACGAAAAGTGGATGGAAGGTTCGCCGACTGGTTATGGGCGGTCCCGTAAGGCGACGATGAGCAATAAACGGGGAGTCTGCTTTTGAACCGCACAGTGAACACGTCGGGAAAACGTGATCTGTTAAGATTAAATTAAGTCTATCTTTGTTTAGATGTTTTTGTCGACCTCCTCTAATCGAGGCGCGTTTGAATTGATGTTCCCGCTTCGAGTAATGTAAGATTGTCGACAGTGTCGAATTGTCGACGGCTTGCCGAGAAATATAACACGCCATCAGGTGATCCGTTCACGCCTTGAATTCTTGCACCCTGGCTGCCTAAATAGAGCGCTACGAGTGCATTTTAATGGCCGCAACATTAAGTATGTCACTTGGAGATTTCGTTGGTTTCGCATGTGCCGTGCAAGAAATTCGATTGGCCGTATTGCCATCATAATTTAAATTAGATCTTTGGAGACGTATTGGCTGTGAAAGGGGTTCAACGCCATGATCCAACGCCATTTATGTGAATTCCTAGTGTGTTTCAAAGTTACATCACGGTACGACTGCGATCAGTCCGATTAAACATCTAAAATTCCAGGCGAGGGATTGGCCAAAGGCATGAAACCTGAATCAGAAGTGACATGTTCAAGAGTCCTTAGTGTGAAAACCAGTAAATCCAACATTGTGAAAAGCTTAAAACCACTGGCAAATTTTCAATCTTTATTTGGACATTGAAGGACACAACATCTCGTAGAAAACCGAGTCGAAAATCAAAGTACCTGGCGGCTTGATTGAATTTTTGGACAAAAGAAGTCACTCAATTTATAACTGTTAAAATTATCGATAGTCGAAAAACATTTATACCATCTCCACCAGGACTAGCCTCGCCTCAGACTTCAATATCAAATTATTCATAGGTTGGAAGCAATGCTTCTAATGGTAATGAATGAAGGAGGAAGGTAAAGTAAAGAGTTGTGCAGATGCGATGCTGCAATGTACACGGAAAGTAGCAACATAATCTGAACGGCAACACAACATCTGAACCGATAAGCGAGTTTTCTTTATACTGCGTGGAGGCATAACGTTACATTTACAAATAAATCGTTTAGTCAACATTTTTGCATTCATTCCATAGCTGCAGCGCAGCCATCACCAACGTAAACAAAACGTCAATAGATGTTGCGTACAATTTTGCGTGTGCAACCCAGAATTCGGCCTGAAACTAGAACGTATAGTGACTGCGAAAGCGCAAATGAATTTATGGAAGGTGTTTGCAAACTCTAGAAGAGCATTTAAAACGCCGGAACCCGAATACACCGACCATGACATATGATATCAGTCAGCTCTTCGATTTTGTGGATCAATTGGTGGACATTAGTTGCTCGGTATACTAAAAATTGACGAATACATACGCGCCTTACAGCAAGGAAGGGATTAAGGAAAAAATTGACGTAGTTTTGCATGGTGATACAATGAATTAATAATACTTAAGGACGAGTCGTAAGGTTTCCATTGTATAGTCATGCTCGACCATTGAAAAATCGCATGCTAAATAGATTAGAGATCAGAGTTTTGGTTACTGGTGCGATTTGCATTTTTACAAATTTATCAAAATGCCTCTTCATTTGAATTGAAATTATTCATCGCAAGTGCATTTAAATTCAGTGCTTACTATTTTCAGCTATTAAATAATTTGATAGTTTTAATGCAGACGTCTTTAAGGGAACACGATTATATCAATTTTATATTTATTTAAAGTTCATATTTGATAAAATTCTATATTTGATTATTTTTTTTGTATTGAATTACATTTTTTTTACATTTGTTTAAATTTCATATTTGTTTAAATTTTGTATTCAATTATATTGTACATTTGATTCCTTTTTGATTTTTTCATATTGAATTAAAGTTTATATTTGTTTAAATTTTATGTTTGAGTGAATTTTGTATTTGAGTAAATTTTATATTGGATTATTTTATAATCAAAAGTTGTTAAATCATGTAGATCACCCAATTATTAGCTAACCATGTATTGCACACACGTGATGACATGCAATAAAATAATGTTTAGCTACAGTTTAAACTAAACTTGGTCTTTCCTTATCTCTCAACCTGACCGGATATAGGACACACAACGATGGCAAGCTCCTCCACTGAAAAAAAACTTACTTACGTTTTTCAGCTGATGCTAGCAAAGGATGTCACCTTTATAATGTAGGCTGCGCTTTCACGTCGCACAGTGGGGCCATATTGCACAGAAGTTGGAAGGAATTCGTCTGCTCTTTTTTGGCGATGACAACTGTTGCCGGTGAGAATATTTTAATTTATTTAGTGCATAAAATTAATTTTAAATACATGGTTAATATAATTTATTGAAATTACTTAAATTAGACTTTATTACATTGATATAATATTTCCTTAAACTTGTATTTATTTACACACACATTTAGACATTTTTATGAGTACCATTTTTTTCAGTTTACTTATTTACATTACATTTACCTAATTTTTAATTTGAGTCAGGCATTTTCAGAGGATGTAGTTGACTGATAACTTTCCATGGATCCTTGTTGTTTCTTCTCTAACATATCCAAAACATCTTTGTCAAACTTTCTTGATTTGCTTCGAGGATGAGGTACGTGTATGAAGGTTGATATGTAACGATCAGATGATACCAGTAATACGTGTAAAATGTTTTCGGTAGTTTTGGTTCTAGAGATTTCATGGGCGGCAGATTTTCTCTGTAATTTTTAAACTTTCCTAGCTTTTTGTGCTTTTTCACTTAATTTTCCAAAACGAAGTAGAGCGTAAGCTATCACTATTCATTATAACGCTTGTTGGCATTGAATACCATGGATATTTTCTGGCATAAATTCCTGCTGTTTCTCACGCATATCTCTTAAATTATTTAAGGTAAATTTTGTACCTACAAAAAATAGTTTGTAGTATAATGTAGCATCTTCAATTTCAGCATTTAAAAAAGTGTCCCATAGTATTACCATCGTTCATGATTCCCAATTCTAGTTTCGACCTGTCCACCAATAGCCCCATCTGAGACTTATATTTAAATTGCATTCGTTTTTTTTTTTGCTCAGCAGCAATTCATTTTTCTTCATCATCTCATGCTTGCCACTTTTGTAACGGTAGTTTATCAGAACGAACCAATAAAAATTCAAAGAAGCAAATGTAGCCAGGGAAGTTTGTAGGCCACGTGGCGAGTGGCTAGAGCACTCACCCCGTAAACCAAACGTCTCTGGTTGGAGTCTAGTTGGCGACAACGAGAATTAGTTTGAGTGATTCTTCGGACGAACTATAAGCCCGTTCAGTTATGATACGTGCTGGTTGAGAATCAGAACATATCGCAGCTGGGTGGACGAACACACGGCCAAAGTGTGATACTGACCATATCAATTTTTGGAGTGCCGATATATCCAATCAAGACAATGAAATGCTCTATCACTAAGCGAAGACGTAAAAGGGGCTGAACTGCTAAGCCAAAATAAAAACGGTTGAAAGTTCAAACTCTAGTTTTGATGTGGCAATTATTATATTTGTAGATAATATTTTTTGCAAGTCCTTAAAATCTTTGCTAGCTAATGAAGATGTAGCAACGTAGAGTGGACTTCGTTCATATGACCGAATTTCATATTGTATTTTACCATCTACCATTAAAGCTGTAGCTTATGAGTTACTTTAATACAAATTCCATTAAAGTTGCATGCTCAATGTTTTAGCTCCTGTATTTGATTTTCAATTTGGTATTTTTTCTGTATCGCTAATTCACTTGCCTCATGGGCAAACTGAAATTCAATTAGTTTAAAAACCGCGTTGAATATGTCCGTAGATTGTGGCACAAGATAACCTTTTTTCCAGAATCGAGTTCTGCGAATATAAGTTGAATGAGTACCAGAGATGTTACAAATATACTGGCCTCACTTAGAGCTGTATCTTCAATTTGCTGTTTATATTTGCTTTGCCCAGATAATCCATCATCATTTTTCAATTTTGCTAGTCCTTTGATAACTGGTTCTCTGATCATATTCTGCATATAAGTCGATGAGAAGGATATTGAGTTGGGGAATTTCTCCGTTCTGGAGCAGTTCTGTTCGTGTTCCATCTATTTCAACAGCCATATTTTTTCTGAGGTCACCTACTGCTGCCTGTACCTCATTTCTGGTTGGTGGTAAAATTGAGACCTCTTGCTCTGCTTCTGGAATGTTCACAGCTTCAAAAGTTGATTGGGAGGCTATGTATAGCTTCAGGAAGTACTGCAGTTATCTGTTTTTAATTTCGACTGGGTTGCCTATGATTGCTCCTGGTGCACTTTTGCAAAGACTTTTCTGTGGATTGACGACGTCTCTTAAGTGTTTAATAGAGGCTTACACTAATGTTACTTCACGTAGGGTTATGTTCTTGTTTATCTGTTGCATCTTGGTGTTAATGGTTAGTCGATTCTTTCTTCAGTACATTTTTTAGCATATTGTCGGAGAATGTTCTATGTTCTTCTTTGGCCCGAGTTGGTCACTGAATGTTTTCTTTGTACGCCTGGTTCCTTTTTTAAACGCTTCCTTGCCTACTTCTTCATACCAGTCGTAACCCAAGACCTCTTCGGCCGTTTATTTTATCACATTTTTTGCTGTCTTCCACATGGTTTTGACATCATAATTACTTTCTTTCCCCTTATAAGGATGTGACTCTTAAGCAGTTTTTTTCGCCGATTGTAGTCAAACAGGATACTTAATAAAAAGTGTTGATAATATCTTTCCAAATTCGTTATTAGACTGCAATATTGATAACGGGGTACGCAGGGATATATATAAAAATATTGTGCCCCCTACGTAATTGAACAAAAAAACAAGTTGAAGTAGCAGGAGAATGCTCCTGCCAGAAGGGTATTGTAAAACAATTAGTGAATCAAACAATATATCCTGCATATCAAAACTTGACTAATATATTAGATTCCATAAATTGAGTTCGAAAAATTATTATGGTAGTTATGATTTTAAACTCGCCACCATTTTGGTTCAAGTGGTTTGACCTCGTCGCTTGATTAGTCATGACAGATATTACAAACAATTTCTAAAAATTCCTTTATATTTGTAGTGTCTCGGTCCGTTGCAAGCACGTATCTTCCTAGTATCACGTGTAAATGTTGTTGTAATTGTTAAATATTCAATCGGCTGTAACTTAGCTGTTTATAGTTCAATTATTGTGAAATTTTCGAACCATATACAATCATTTTCAGAAAATTTAAATTATAGATTTTGGGAAATCTAAGGGTTACTCCTTGATTTTATAGACAAAAAAGCAAAATTTATAGAATGTACTATTATTAACAAAGTTGATCGAATTTCGACTTCTAAGGTATTTGTTACCCTTGTGAAGGAAAAATTGTCAGTTCAAGTACTGTTTGAAAAGCTCTTATAAAGAATTTTCATTTGGTATTCATATTGGCTACCTTTGATGACTTTTTTTTTTCAGCGGCCACTCCCCTGTACTGTAATCATCGATTCATGGCCAATTTTGCGAATCCTAGAATGGTTACAAAGCCCTTTTGCTAAGAGCTCTCTCCTGCCTCCTCGACTTGTTTCACATATGAGTTTTAATTGTAGGTACTCATCTTCAGTCATTCATTAAATTGAATCAAGTGTTAAAAGCATGCGCGTTAAACGTTGAAGTTGGGGCAAAATAACTCAAAATTATTCAATCTTCGCATTTAAAACAGCCATTATTTTGCTTAACGATTACTACTACCACTAGCTGAGCCAATTCTCAAAGGAATTCATGATACCTATCATTCCTGAAACTTTCATGCAAATTCTAACAAAGCTGTAGTATCTGAGTCAGTAAAAAGCGCATATGGTAATACAGGAAAATTCAAATCGCTATAACTTCATTAAATACCACTCGATCTTTATGAAACTTTCAGGACAGATTAGTCTTATTAATAGTCATCTGTGTACTGAATTTTATTAAATTTAAGGGTACCGTTAACATTTTATTCAAGAAAATATAAAATCGATAAATCATACTATTACTAACAAAGTTGAGTGAATTTCGACTTCTCACCTATTTGTTGTTGTTGTACTCATAAGGGCCTATATCCATGATTTTTTTCAGATTTTTCGGGTCAAAGGTGTCCAATCGCGAGGGGGGGGGACACAAACTTTTCGTACATTTCCCCTTCCCCTGCACCCCTCGAAGCAAAATTTGTCATTTTAAGACCTGTTTTGAAAAGTGCTCATTAAGACCTTTCATTTGATACCCATATTGCCTACATGCGATGAAAACTTTTTTTTCAGGGTCAACTCCCCTATATGGGGAGACCCCCCTTAAAGACCTTATAAATTTTTTTTCGTATTGAAACTTTGAAGAGGGCGTCACTTTGCACCTACCTACAAAATCTTATGTTTCTAGCTTATGTAGTTTGCGAGAAAAAGTGGTGTGACACACGGACGGACGGACGGACGGACGGACAGACGGACAGACAGGACGCGAAACTAATAGGGTATTGTAAACTAATTTTACAATACCCTAAAAAACTGGAAAAATCATTAAGATTTAATTCAGTCAGTAGTAATATTTCCATAAAATGGCGACCGATGAACTTGGAGTAGCAACCGTTAGATATTGTTAAAGTTTTTCTAGAGTTTATTAATTATTGTACGTAGGTTGAGTACAAAACTCTTCTGGCATGAGCGTAGTTCTGTCGACCCAACTTGTTTTGTGATTGAAACGATTGCCTCAAAGTGATCTTACACTATACGATATGTCCTTTCGTTGAACTTTGACACAAGAGAGGTCTTTATTTCCATTACCACCATATACGATCCTCTTATTTAAAAAATTTCGTAGAAACTAGAGCAAATCAAACCAGATATAGTCATTTTTGTTTTCTAAAACTAAAACATTTGTAGTAACTGCTCGAAAACCAGCATAACACTTATCCAAAATCTTAATTGCAGTTTTGTAAAATTTAATTTCCAATTTATAGTTATAAATCATAAAATATTTTTTTTATAAATATAAATTTTATATCATGTTTTTTTCCAATATTAAATTCATATGTTTCCTTATAATTATATTCTTTATGATATTTATCTTTTTCTATTATTATTTAAATTTTTCTATATATTACAATTTTTTCATTAACTTAATAATTCAAATGTACAATTAAAATTCGGACATGGCAATACCTGTTCCCGCTGCACATGCACGTATTGCATTGGCGTGTTCCGGCGCAGCAGAGACTGAACGGGACAACTGACAACCAAGAGGGGTCTTTTTCTGATCGCCACGCATTGCGGACGTCGGGAGAGTCGCGCGGTAACGAAGGAACGCTTTTTCATCTTTACTGTCTGACGTGCATGAGGAAGAAAAAGTTAGCGTTCGTGGAGACGGTTGTTGCGTGTGCATTTTGTCGCTCATCCTGGAGTTTTCTGATCCAAGCCATCGTGAATATCGTTCAGGATCTTACATTTGTGGTAGAACTGGTGGAAAACATGTGTCGTGCTGTCGAGTTCTGTGTCGTGGTTATGTTGAGCCGCGGATAAGACGAAATTAGAGTTTCTTGGGCTGTGGCTGCATTCATTTCTTACAATCTTAACTCCAATTTAGTGTTCTAAAATTGCGTGTGCTGTCTTTGGGCTTGTTTCCCGGTCGATAAATAGTTGTTCAATCGTACAAGAAACCTATCTGTGGCTGCTGCAAATCTTGCCTGGCTTCAGGTGCAAGCAACAAAGCAAAATCAATCGATTTGAGTTGTGCAGACTTATCGGTTTCTGGCATAGTTGGTCGGATTGCAAAATATTGCGACTTGCAGTTATTTGCTATTGTAGCTAAGCTTGCGGGCGGATTGGGTGATCTATTCGGAAAATATTTGGAAAATCCCTTGAAATAGATAAAAAAAAATATTGTTGAAAGTGGTCTGCAACATATTTCCCTTGAGTGTGTGGCCCTGGCGTACATTCGACAACATGAAATGTGTTTGAACATTGTGACAGTCGAATGTCACTCTCGACTGCGATGGTGAAGTTCTCATGTCGAAGCTTATTTCTGACGAATGAAGGAAAATAGAATTTGACGGGCAAAGTCGCAGAAAAAGTGCCATGAATATGAACATCGTAAGATGATCTTACATATTGCTCGAAAATAGTGGATTACGCACGGAAAGTTATTGACAATAAATTAACAGACGTGATATCTGTTATCAAAGGAAAAGTGGGCAACTTGGAAATGCTAGATGAGATTGAGAAGTTGATACAATATCTGAATGAATAGAATACTGTTTATGTTACAAATCAATGTGTGATACGGTGTTTTCACAAGAGATAAGTGGCTAAAGGGAAATGGGATGATGTTTCCAGATAGTGGAACCTCGTTCATAAGGATGGATAAGAATTAATTAGTGGAGCGATGTTTAGGGTTCTGATAAGAGTTTGATTCGAAAAGTAGCTATAACTGAACCACGTGCTAACGTAATTGACCCAAAGCAGCTTTGCTCAACATCATACATGATTAAGGAATATAATTTATATACAGTGCAAACTTTTAATTTGGAATTTTTTTCACCATTTTTCAACTAATTGCAGTACCCTTTTGCTTTGTTTATATTTATAAACATATATAAAAGTTTACAATTATACTCACAAATGTTTATGAATCACATTAATTATAAACGACGGAAAACATTATATCTTGGAAAACTTAATTTTGCAAAAGAGTTTCTGCAAGGTGATAAATATGAACATGTAAAGTTTGATTAATTGTTGAATGATTCATGTCGTTCGAGTAAAGACATTCTCTAAAATTTTCTCAATATTATTTTGTCCTTTTAACTGACTGTGTATTTTGTCTTGTCTGTTATGGATTTTAGTTCTAGCGGTAGATTCACAGAATTTAAAATTATGAATCGAGCAGATTAGATATAATGTACTGTGCATTTGGAAAGAAAAAAATTAAATGAAATGAATTTTTAAACTGAAAACTCGATCTTTCCATTTCATTAGTTCCTGATCGAGTATGAGACCCGCCACGCTGGCTCGCACCTCCACTATAATGAGCTAGGCATTAGGCGAGCTCACCCTTTTTATGCATTTCAGGTGCTCTTGCCGGGTAAGGTGGCCTTTCGCTCGCATGTCTATTTATGGCATAGTCTTATGTGATTCCCTCACATAATGCAAAAAGAAAAATTCATTCAAATTACGTTTGTATGAGTTTTCCACTTAATGGAAAATATGACCAACTCTACATTTGAATTTTGATTCGGTTGGGACGGTGCGAGGGGGCACTACTTCCACCTGGATGCCCATTTCTTATTTGTGAGCCATAAGTATCGTCGGTAACGATGAAGTCCTTTTAAGTCGGTCTGTTTTCTTCAGGCCCGGTTTGTCCTTTGAGTCAGCACTTTTTGACCCTTAGTAGGTTGCCTCATCCTCGACTTCGGTCGATAGTCGTTTGAACCCTTTCAATTCGTGAATATGAAATTTCTTTTGTAGTGGGCCAGCGTATACATGCGTTCTCAGACAAGACCAATCTCGGTGGATCTCACCATCCTCTGTCACCAGGGCAGCAGACCATAGGTGCAGTCCTTTACGGATATTTTACATATACTCATTTCACTACACATCTTATAAACTTTTTGCTTGGAATCCCATGGTGAATTGGCCACCTGAAATTCAAAAGGACTAGAAGGTATCAGCACTTAATGATAGTAACAATTTGTAGTGTACTTATCAGAATAATGGATCTCAACTCTCAACAACCAATGGACTTACAGCCCAGTTGATTGATTATGACGTTCTAAATTTCATGTAACATGTAAAATTGTTTGTAACTTTGAAAACTTACCTGTCAAAAAAATAAAGTTGGCCATTGTACTGGCTCATTGACTAAAAAAGGTTAGTTTACAATTAGTTCATTTAATTAATCGGTCTTATGATTTGATTCACCTACTAGTTTCGAGACGTGTCCGTCTGTCTGCCCGTGCGTCACAGCAAGTTCGTTTATTTACTGTCCAAATCAAGGTGTACATTCAAAGAAAACTCAATCAATAAATATACTCGCTTATGCAATACAAATGAAAAACAAAAGGACTAGGAACCGAAAAACCTGGATATATTGCCATTGAATTGGGATCTGGACATAGCTGTAGAAAAAATGGCTAAGGCTATTAAAGATTTTTCAATATCTATTTATAGGTTCTTTATCGCCATATTTGGTAAGAACCAACAGGCGTGTATGTCTAGTAAATTTCACTGGGTCATTTAAGGTTATCCTGTCAGTTAGGTATTAAACTTGGATTCTACCAATGAGGACATCAAATGCAAAACAGGAGCATTAAATAGTTCTACGGGAGGCTAGGGATATTATATTTAGAATAAATAGCCAATATTCATATGATGGCAAGCTCTGGAAATTTCTAAGATCATATAGGGATCGCAAAGCAAATAACAGGAGCTGTATCTCTGAATGGACTCAAAATTTGAATGAATATTGAAAATGGGATTCCAAACAACACACGCATACTCTATAATTAGCCGCACGAATGAGGTGTATAATGTTTCTTATCCAAGCGGAGAGTTGTGTATCACCCAGGTGATAGTCAGCCAACAAAATTGAATTTTCCCAGGTGAAACTAGCCACCTTGCATTTTCAAGATCTAGATAAAGGTGGTTTTGAGTGGACCGGACCATTCAAGAAGAAAATCTTGTAAGAATAATGAATCACTTTGGGATGTTATAATATGGTATTATTTGAGATCATCCGCATAAAATAAGTGTGGTATATCGAATAACACATCAGACAGATAAAAAAATATTGAAAAGAAGAGGTCCAAGATGACTGCTTTGCGGTACGCCCGAATGAGCGTCAATTTGTTTGGGCATATGCCTGTGAAACTTGATGGTTTGAGCCCGGTTTTGTAAATAGTAATTCAGCCAGTAAAACAAGGAGCCAGTATTTCCTAATTTTTTCAACTTATTTACATGGTTAAATCGATCAAATGTCTGGCTAAAGTCAGTGTTTATTGCATCAATTTGATGTCCGTTTTCTATTGCACGAAGTATGTTATATACCATAACTGTTAGATTTGTCACTGTGGATCGTTTTTTTTCTGAAGCCATATTGTTGGTTATTGAGACATTTCTCTATGGTGGGAGATAATTTAGCATATACTTTTTTTTTCTAAATAATTTTGGAATGGCAGATAGTAGACGGTTTCTCTACAATTTTGAACATTTTTACTTTTGTTTTTATGGATTCGGGTTAAGTGAGAGGACTTCCCGTATTCTGGAAAAATACCACAAGAGAGTCATTTATTAAAAATAATATAAAAAGGTAAAACTAATTATTCTCTGCACAAAAATAAAAAATATGGTGGGAGTAAATCAGGGCCAGGACCTTGGTTCAAATCAAGTGTGTTTATTGTAATAAGAATATCATCCTCAGAAATTGGAAATTCCTGAAGCATCGTGATGAAATCAATGTCAAGGTAGTATGTATAAGCTTTGGTATCAGATAAACAATATACTAAGTGAAAGTGGTCTGCAAAAAAATCGCATATCTTTTCAGGAAGAGAAGAACGGCAACCCTGATAAGCCATTTGTTTGGGATAGCCATAAGCTTTGCGTTTGATGTTGACAAAATCAATGACCGAGTGACTTCAATTTAAATTCGTTATATTCAATTTAAATTCGTTATATTCTCTTTTCATTTCATTGCTCTTATCGAACTCTTTCTGTATAGTTTTATGCAGTTGATTTCTTCTATTCGTTAAATTTCTTAGATTACT
Organism: Odontomyia ornata; assembly: GCA_963969285.1. Taxonomy (NCBI): domain Eukaryota; kingdom Metazoa; phylum Arthropoda; class Insecta; order Diptera; family Stratiomyidae; genus Odontomyia; species Odontomyia ornata. The sequence continues at coordinate 107,394,841 of OZ017738.1, read as the reverse complement.
ATCAAATCATAACTCAGATAATTTGTCCTTCTTCTTGATTTTAGGTACATGACTTTCAACGGCTTCAAAAATGATCCGGTAGAAATAATTTACTGCATCATCTATATCTAACGTTGCATGCTAGTCCAATCAGCATTAGAAAGATAGCTTTTAATGCTAGCGTAGTCAACTTTGCAGAAATCAAATAAAATGAAACTATTATACAAATTCTTTTCTGTGGCTTCAGCAGTGGTATAATATACCCAAATTGCGGAGTGGTGAGCACTATATTGATCATCAATTTGTACTTCAACTATTGAAACTTTTTGATTCGGAAGATCCTCGAGAGCGTGATTTCTTAAAAACCGTCTTGCATCGGATTTATGGAAAATTTTTAGGTTTACGTTTATTTATTAGAAAACAAATTAGCAACGTTTTCTATAGGTTTATTTATGAAACAGAACATCACAATGGAATAGCTGAGCTACTAGAAATTTTGGGGAGTATAATAAATGGTTTTGCACTTCCACTCAAAAAGGAACACAAGCAATTTTTACTGAAAGTTCTATTACCGTTGCATAAAGTCAAAAGTTTATCAGTGTATCATCCACAAATCGAAAAAGACCAAAGTCTAGCAGAGCCCGTTATAAGAAAGTTTTGAAATTTTGGCCAAAAACTCATAGTGCGTGATGTTCTTAAATGAACTCAAAGAATTACTTGATGTTATTGAACTGCTGAATTCAACAAAGTCATGATACCCCTGTAATATGTATTTACGAAACCCTCGGGCTTATCGTCTGACACACCGTAATATCCCTTTGCAGACACAATTATGGCAGCGGTAACGAAGAGGACCACTGAAACCCGACAGGCCAAACAAAATATGCTACCATGAATGCGTACCGTCTTTATTTTAAAATATTTTGCGTCGGACGTAAATATTCGGGCACAAACATCAAAGCAATAATTGACAATTCAAACAAAACAAATCGATAAGGTTGTATCGATAATGCAGGACTGTGCGCAAAAGAAATATGGCCACCAAGAAAAACTGGGTTTGCGCCCGAGGTAAACGCTGCACGGTTGAGCAGACGTGGTGAATATTGTGGCCTTGAACTTGGGTTCTTCAACTCAAGTCAAACAGCCGTTGCAACAAGGTGATGAAAGAGTCAGTGACGACGGAAGCGGTCTCTTTCACGGAGGAGGAAGAACGTAACATTTTGCGAAAAAGAGGGATCACAACGAGCCAGCAGGTGTGAACATCGAAGAAACTAATCAGGCAACGAGGGAAAATTGCAAGGGAAGAAAATTGATTCAGGCAGCGAGCGAGTTGAATTATGTAAGTGTGAAGAATTTGAATTTATAAATAATAACTTCGCACGAAACTGAGAGCATGTTGAATTATCGTTTAATTTTTTGATACAAAATTTTCGTGTTCTGTGAAAGTGTTATAGCCAGTATTTTCGCGTGTGGAGCGCGAAGTGTCGCCGGAAGGTGTAGATTACGCCTGGAGTGCATAATAATCCTTCCCGTCGTGGATTTCAATCTGCTTAGTCAATTTTCTTTAGTGGAAGTTGACGCGAATAAGAATCCTCAATTTTCTTTAGTGGTAGTAAGTGTGAGTAAGGATCCTCGGTTTTCTTTAGGAGAAGTTAGTGCGAATAAGAATCCTTTTTGTCGGGGGACCCCCAATTTGCATAGTTGGTGGTTTTTTTTCCATCAGTTAAACTGGTGATAGGCTGCCCGACGGGTCGGGTATAGGATATTCTAGTGCAAGGACCCATCCGGAGAGCCTTAAGCTTGCCAGTTGGCTCCTAGGGGCAATACAAGGGTTGGCAAGTGGCGCTTTCCTACCCCTTCTCCACGGGCTAGTCGGGACCCCAAGGCTTCCAACCGGAATCGCTTGGTGTAACGTAACATTTTTAACGTAACATTTTTAACGCAACAGTTTCTTTAAATCACGCAGTGAACATTTATTGGAAAGTCAATGGTTTTTTGGGTCTTCTGTTCAAAATGAACAATCTCCATTATTCAGAGACGATTTTAAAAATCTTATTTTATTTAAATGAGATTATGCGCCGTGGGAAAATTTGAAATTCTAATTCCAAAATTTTGAGTTTAAATATTGACTGTATTAATATTTTAGCATCCCTAAATTGAACATGCATGCACAATACTTGAAACTTATTTAGCTTATGGCTTTTCAAGACTCCTTTTTGATTGTCTGTCTTACTGCCAAGCGAAATCCGATAATCACATTTTTGCAGAATCCCATAGACGTTATGTGTGGGCTACCGAAGCATATTTCCATACTCCAGCCCAGCAAGGACATCAACATTTGATCCCTAAGACTTTTTCCTTCATAGAACATTCATCGATTTGACAGTTGCTCGTTTTTAACTTGATCCAATATACGATTGAAGGCAACCCTTGCGTGCCATTTCGTTAAAAAGGATTGGCTCCAGCTGGATTCTGGCTGCAAAAGAATATTCCCTTTAAATCCATTTGGGTTTGAATGGATCTTTATGAAGATATATTTCCAAGAACATTTGCTCGCTGAAGTATTCTTATGCGGATTTCATGCCTGTTCGAATACTCATATGGATTTATCGATTCATTTTATTTGGCTGAAGAATCTGCTTTAAAGTACTACAAAGATAGAATTTGCATTGTAATTGGGCAATTACAATAAACCGATAAGTATGTATATCGCACACAACTGATCCCAACTTCACCAAAAACCTCTCATAACGTAAAATTCCCGGAAATGAATATTTGTTTGAGGCAGTGTTCATCGATGAAATCTTCTATACACATCACCACATTACTGTGCTCTTAAACCCTCTGAATCTTTGAAAAAATTTGCAAGAAATTCGCTTTATCGAGAAATCCCTTTTCATTCGTTCTCGTCCTTTTCAGGGGGAAAAAATTCATTGAATTAAGTGCAGGATTATTTTCACCTAATTTTTTTATAAATATTTTAAAGTTGGGTCAAGACATTTCGGTACTTATAGGATCACAAACGGGACGCGATATACTCTGAGTGGTCTACCTACAAACTGAGCATCCAACACTACCATTTTCAGACATAACAAGTTAAAGGACTTCATAAATTTGATGTTCACCGGAACCGCTGCAGTGGAACATTATACGGGCTCCGAACGAAAAGAAACTTGCTTCGTAGTACATATTGTGGGGAAAATGTTAAGGTCCGCATTTTAAGTGCCGTAACGGAGATGTTCAGGTCAATGTCGTAAATTTATGTAATCAGCAAAATATGAACTTATCTTTATCCTTTGCATGAAAACGAATTTAAAAAGACAGAGGAAGAGGAAGGAAGTGTTCTCCTTAGTGAATATGTATGTAATTTGAATTTTTCGGAGCTCATGGGTCGAATAGGGGACTCAATAATGAAACGTGGTTTGAATGTTTTTGAACAAAAGCTTCATATTTCACTTTGAAATTTTCAGTTTAGAGATGATAAGCAAGACAAAATCTGAATTTGCGTATTCTTCTGTTGGAATTAAAATGAGTATATGTATTTTATTGGAACTAAGTTAAATAACTTGAAGTTCGAAATTTCCAGGTTTGCTATCCTTGCTCCTAATGTACTTACTGACCCCAACCCCGAACCTTGCAAAGAAGTCTTTGCTAGAACATCATATTGATTTTATCGAAGCTGTCATCGAAACTAGATTTTTATTCAATAATTTAAATTATAATTTCTTAGGTAGACAATAGTGCAATGAGAAATTAAGTAAATGGGGAATGCCCCATCATGCTAAGAATTGTTCTGTCATCTCTGAATGCATCCGCAATGGGTAATCGAGTACTTTCGGACGTAATGACAGTGCCAGCTGTCATTCGTGGAATCTCAGGTAGTGTTGGAAGGATGGTGATCACAAAAAAATCTGAGAGCATTGATTTGCTACACATTTTGATGGAATTTTACACTGTTGCATTTATAGACTTGCGAGGTCGGCGACCAGAAAAAAGATGGGAATGTAAAGAGCGTGTGGTTTGTGCGTAAATGTTGCGGGCAAAAAGGCCAGAAAAGACAACAACAACAACAACAGCAGTACCAGCAGTAACAACAATATGATCCTGGAGATCTAACCCAAACAGTTCCCATCGCCATCATAAAAGCTGATGATCTTACAACGACAACAAAGGTATGAATTGATTTTCAAAACCTTCCCGTGGGTGTGAATCACCATTGAGTTGTCTACTAAGAAGTCCTAAGAAGAAGCACGGCAAAGATCCGTTTTAAAGCTAACATAAAAATAATTGCACCTGATCTGTTTCGAATGATATGTACAAATTTAATAATTTATTCACCAAGTGCGATGTTTAGTGTATTTGAGGTTTTTTTTCTTGTTTTGTTTTATTCGCATACATTTGTAATCCTACTAGTTTTGCTTCACTGTTGAGTTTCAGGAAAAGTTCTTTGGCGGTTGTTAGCAACCGTGAAAAAATGTTTATATCATTCGCATAGGCCATCACTTGGCTCAACTTATGTAGTAGCGTTCCTCTTGTATAAATAAGAAGCTTTCTTATGACATATTCTAGAGTCAAACTGAATAGTGATGGGGCCAGCTTGGAAGCTGCTCTCATTTGAATTGTTGGAAGCATCGGAAAGGTTGCTGTACGATAACATTTAAATTGTATGTGGATGTAGTCTACTCGAGTCAAGACCCATGACTGAAATTCCTCTCCAATCTAGCTGAATGATAAGAAGGCACCTTGGAGTAGACTACAAGCACTAAAATGTGTAGGCTTTTATAGGCACATTTCGTTGATGTGCCCAAGATTTCATGACTTTAACCGATGAGAGGTCAGTATGGATATCTTTTGGGAAAGCAGCGAATGAAGCACTGAAGGTTAAAATCATTCCAGAATTACTCGGGGACTGTTCAAGACAGCTCATAAGATAAAGGAAATTGAACAACAAAAGTATTGCATTAAACTTGAAGTATTGTGAAAAGAAGAAGGAATCACAAATTAATTGTTCAAGAGCTGCAGACATAAAAGATTGCTTGTTGTCAACCACTGGTAGAACCGGAAGTCCGGAATCAAAACGATTGCTTGTAAAGCCAAGAAGTGGACTAGGTAGGTATTTTTTGTGGAATAGGTTGAATTTTTTATTTAATGCGAAAATTTCGATACTTCTTCCATTTTGCGAAGCTCACCTTTTTTTATGGTTGGGATGTAAATGTCATTTACGCATAGAGTGTGGGACTCGCATGCTCGCAAGAAGGTGACTGAACTACCCACTAAACACCTCCCCTGGCAACTTGAGAACCCAGCCTGGGACCGTTTGACACATTACTTCAGGCCAGGTCTTGTTTCAAGCTGAGGGATCCCTCTTCTAGTGGGAGGAGAGAGGACAAAAGGAAGTGCCAGATAAGCCATCCCCCAGCCCCAACTGCTGTGAGCCCCTTTTATATTGAGGGACTGCCCGAACATAATGTGCCACCTGGTTCCATTTGTCAACCAATTCAAGCATCACCACGACTATAATAACCGAGGTAAGCTCTCACATCTCCCTGTAGAGGTTCCTTCGTAGCTTGTCCCATTTTCTGCACACCAAAAATGTGTGGCAGGCATTGTTTGCCTCTCCTGGGCAAAATTGACAATCGGAGGACCGTGACTTACCAAACTTGTGCAGGTTAGACTCAAAACACCCGTGCCCGCTCAAAAGTGAATTCAGTCTCACCATGCCATTGATTTAGTCACGGTTTCAAATCCGGGATGAGGCGCAGTCCACTTTCCCTTGGTGCAATGCACCTAAGACTGCTGCCAATCGTTGAGCGAGCGCTGTCTCTCTTCGCGGACAACCATTTCCCTCGCATCCTCGTTTCGGCGCAGGTAAATAGCGTAGCACTTTCTAGCAAGGAGGACAACAGATACTATACCTGCAATAACTCTCACCACCGAATCAAAGACTGTCGGATACGAAGATGCAATCCTCAGTGCTCCTCTTCTCTGTATCTGCACCAAGCGTTTTCGGTATACCTCCTTACTGAGAGCGTCACCGTGGCTTATTGGTTAGAGCACTAAGCCCGTAAGCCGAAGGTCTCTGGTTCAAGTTTCATTGGCATCAACGAGATTTAGTTCGAGTGATGCTTCGGACGGACTATAAGCCTGTTCAATTATGATACGTGCTGGTTTAAAATCAGAACGTATCGCAGCTGGATGGACGGACACTCGGCCAAAGCGTGATAATGATCATATCACCTTGTGGAGTGCCGATACATTAGATCATGACAATGAGATACACAAACTATCTCTAAGTGAAGGCCAGAAAGGGGCTGTATAGCTACCAACAAGAAGAAGAGAGCGTTGCCCTATATTTCTGCTCCGTAGAGTGGCACTGATCCTATAGCGCTCATCAAGAGGCGTCTGCTTGATGGACTGGGTCCCCCCACGTTGGCCATAAGTTGACTCAGAGATGATACTCCCAAAGCAGCCTTTTCAGCCGTTGCCCTGATTTGTTCAGAGAAACTCATCTTCGAGTCGATCAGTAGCCCCAGGCACTTCACCGCGGGCTTTGATTCGGTTAGTATGTCTCCAATACTGATTATCATTACTCTAGGGATTCTCTTTTTTGTCAAAATGACCACTTTGGTTTTTTCCAGTGCTAAACTGAACCCTCGAGCAGTCATCCAGTCTCTCACTCAGCGCATTAGCATACCTAGCCTAAGTTGCGCTGTTTCTAGGTGCGTCTAGCAACCAAAATCATAACATCATCCGCACAGCCGATCAAGCGCAACTCATCTGGCATCTTCGGTCACAGTAGCCCGTCATAAGACACATTCCATAGGTCTGGACCAAAGAAAGATTCCTGGGAAGCACCCGATGTAGCTTCTATCCTTAGTTAGCCCTGTGTCGAGTTACAAAGCAGTTTCCGGTCCTTCGGGTAGTCCTTTCAAAGCCACATTAGATATTCTGGAACTTTAAAAAGCTTTTCCAGTGTATCCAGAATATTCACGCATCTAGCGGAGTTGAAGGCGTTCCTAATGGCGAGTGTCACTAACAGGACGATCCGTCACTTGGGGTGACTTTATGCCTCTGCCTTCAGGACAAAGCTGACTACCCCTGCAACCGCATCAATGGTGGAGCGCCCTGCTCTAAAGCCGTACTGCCGAGGAGATAGGTCCTCAGCAGCACGACTCACGTCAGTTAGTCTTCCCTTGATGAGTTTCTCTAGCACTTTCTCAGCAGTGTCTAGCATGCATAACGGGTGGTATGCAGATGGTGGTCCGGGTTTTCCCTTCCCCTTGCTGATCAACACGAGCCTCGCCATCTCCCATCTTACCGGGAAACCCCATCCCGTAGGTAAGCGTTGAGTGTGCTGAGCAGCAACTCAGGACAATGGTGATAGACAAGCTGCAACACCTCAACTGGAACACCATCTGGACCTGGAGCCTTCTTCGCTTTCAGTGTAAGGACTGGCTCTTCCCGTTTCGGCTGTGTGAAGAGTGGACACTTGGCTGCTGTTTCACTGTGGACAGCGTCGACACGGACGGGATGGGCAAGGAAGAGCACCCACACTATCTCGTCCATCTTTTCCACATCATATTTGCAAGGTTTCCGTAGGGCACCAAGCTTCCACATAACTAGCTTGTAGCCAAAGCACCACGGATTCTTGTTCACATTTTCCGCTAAATCTTGCCAGTAATGAGCCTTTCTGTTAATAATCAATTTGTGAAGGCATTTCCTGGCCGACTTATATGCTGCCACCCGGTTGCATGCCTCGTCACGGTTCCACGCCCGTTGAGCCTCACGCCAAAGTTTGTGACACTCCCTTCTCTTTTCAGCGATTTCAGTTGACAAACTGCACACTGGGAGCTTGCCATACCAGGGTTTTCGACGGGGCCTAGAAGCGTTGCAAGCAGTCGTAATGATGCTCATAGTTGGGTTAAACACGTCTTGAGCTACCAGTTCTTCCATCCTCTGTGAACCTCCTTGCATCAATGCAGCAGGTGCATTGAACTTCGACAAACCTCTCGACGTCCATTCTTCCGATGTTCCATCCAATTGAGGAAAGCCGAGGGCATAGACGTCGGAAGACGACATTGCTGATCTCAAGCAAAATGGACTAATGATCACTTGCTGAGTAGTCCTCTAATATTCTCAAACTGAGTATCCTCCGCACTAACGACTCCGAGGCGAATGTCACGCCAGGTATGGTTCCTTCATAGCCAATACGGTGGAAAGTCTGCGTATTTTTGGTATTTTATACGACAAGCACCGTTCTGGCCACCATTTTTCCGATTCAGTTTCCCCACGGCTCTGTTTGAAGCATGCCCCATTCGATTGTTTTAGCGTTGAAGTCTCCCCCAACGAGCACATTTCCGTCCGCGCTCGATACAGCGCCCTCCAGAGCATTAAGCATGGCTTGGAATGATGATATCGATTCGTTTGGCGTTAGGTACACACTAAAAAAGGTAGCCCCTGAACACCGAACCCACACAAAATCAGTCCCCCGTCCATAGCTCTCCACCTGGAAGTCACTGTTTCAAACTCAGATGGTGATTGTACCAGTTTCATCAGAATACCATGTTGCCGAGCTTTTATTATGGTGTTGCTCACTCAGCAGCATAAAGTTGGCTTTCATGTCTCTCGCAAACTCCTGAAGCAGATTTTGGGCAGCTGAACTGTGGTGTAGGTTTAGCTACAGGATGCGGGTCATCAAAGTTCTGATTTTGCCTTGGCTAGGGCTTTCTGGAAAACCTGACATTTCCCTGATCCTAAGACGGATCAGGTATTGGATCAGCAACCTTTCCAAAAATACAGTATGCCTTCTTCGTACACTCTTTTCTTTTATGTCCTATTTCACCACATTTGTAACATAGGGAACTTCTATCGGATCCTTTGCATACTTGTGTGGTGTGACCATAGCCAAGGCATTTGAAACATTGGAGAGGCGCTGCTCTTCGACAACACACCCTATTCGTACTTTGCCCTTATTTAGAAATTTTTCGACGTCCTTTTCGGTCAAGTCAATTATGGCCATGCGTTGTCCTCTTTAGTTATCTGGAGTCAGCCTCGCTTTGATCCTACTCACGCTAAGGAACTCTCTTTTGATGACCTTTTCTACCTCGGCTAGATCCATGACGCAGTCAATGTCTCTTATTTCGATCGCTGCCATCGGCTCGAACGAGGCTATAGTTGCACTTTTTGTCATTTTTCGATTGAATACTTCTTTTATTTAAAATGGTTCTTATTGAAGTATATATTGTCCATTATTACCTATGACCTTTTGCCATTTCTGTGGTTCATCGGCAAAAAACTTGGCCAAGTGATATTTGCAGTCCCTTTTTGAAGTGAATTTCTTTCCATTAAGGAAGTTTCGCAGAGACCGAAACGAATGGTAGTCTGATGGTGCAAGGTCTGGACTATACGGTGGATGCATCAAAACTTCCCAGCCACGCTCTATCAATTTTTGCCGTGTCATCAAAGATGTGTGTTGTCTAGCATTGTCATGATGGAAGACAACGCCCTTTCTATTGATCAACTTTGGCCGGTTTTTTTGAGTTACTTGTTGCAATCTGGTTAATTGCTGATAGTACAGAGCCAAATTGAATGTTTGGCCAGGTTCTAGCACCTGACGATAAACAATTCCCTTCCAATCCCACCATACACACAGCCTAACCTTATTTGGTGTCAATCCTGGCTTTGAAGTAGTTTGTGATGATTCAACTTTTTTGGCCATGATCTTTTTCGAACGACATTCTCATATCTCACCCATTTTTCATCGCCCGTAATATTTTGCTTCAAAAATGGCTCGGTTTCGTTGCGATTTATTAGCATTTCGCAAATGGGAAGTCGGTCGATCAAATTTTTTTGTGTTAGTTCATGGGTCACCCAAACGTCGAGCTTCTTTGTGTATCCAGCCTTACACAAATGGTTTAAAACTGTTTAGTGATGGATATTCAGTTCCTTAGCAATATTATGGCTGCTTATGTGTCGGTCTTCTTCAATTTTTTGTAAGATCTCATCAATTTTTTCAGTGATTGGTTGACCTGAGCAAGATGCATCTTTGATATCAAAATTTCTAGAACAAAAGCGAGCGAATCATCTCTTAGCTGGGGCTTTTGATAAAGTATCATGAACGTAGACACCACAAATTTTTGCACGAGCCCGAGATGGATTCTCACCTTGATCGTAGCGATATTGTAAAATATAACGAATTTTTTCAGAAATTTCACTCACTGAATACAACTTTTGACATGAATGATGAAATACAAAACTGTCCGATAAAAATTGTAGACTAGAATTTCGCCTTCCAACGCATGTCAGTTTGACTCAATCTGATTAGTATTGCCCGATATATGACAATGAACACCATCTAGTGACAAAAAAAGCTCAATCTATTTTAGACTATCCAAAACAAAGCCTTTTTGGTCTTATATAAGGTCGCGAGGATCTTCTTCTTCAAGTCCTAGTAAGGTCCGTTGGAATGGTGCAGAAGTTTCATCTCCTTAAGAAGCTACTTACTCATTCGCCCAGTTTTTATCTTCAACTTTTTCTTTTTCTGGTTGCAGCTGTGCATCCTGTTGTCTTACCTAATCGTCTTCCCTTCCCAATTTTCTATATTTGTACAGATGTATCTGAAGTCGAATCTTTGAACAATGATCTTGATACTTATATCAACCCTCGGCCGGATTGTTTGCCAAATACTTTTGCGAAGTTTTCCTTTATCCCTCCACTTCAATCTAAGTTTAAGTACTGGTAATTACGCTAATCTATGGAAAACAGCTAATATTGTACATATTTTTAAAAGTGGTGATCGTACGACAGTTTCCAATTATGGCCGCATTTCCTTAATTGTCTGCTTCCCAAAGTTACTTGAACGGCTGGCTCATAATCGAGTCTCAAATTCATTAGCTCCTATTATTGCTTCAGAGCAGTATGGCCTTCTCAAAGTATACTTTACTACCTCTAATTTAAAGGAGTTCACAAATAGTATTGAAAGAGCTTTGGATAACCAATTGTAAGATGATGGAATCTTCACAAATTTATCCAAGACCTTTGACACTGTAAATAATTTTCTTCTTTATCGTAAGCTTGAAGCTCTTGGTATCTCTTGTGGTCTTCTAGCTTGGATTTCATCTTATCTATCGTGTCAAATAAGTCTCTGTGGTACTACGTCTAGTTCTTTTTATCCTTCAACTGGTGTTCCCAAAGGTTTAAGCCTTGGGCCTCTTCTCTTTCTGTTGTTCATAAATGACCTAACCTTTGTAATTAATTCCTCTTGCCTCATGTATGCTGATGACTTCAAAGTATTTCCAGCAGCTAAATCCAATGTAGACTGTCAGCTCCTCCAAACTGATCTGAGTGCTCTAAATAAATGTTTGTTTCAAACTTTTTATGTTTTAACATTACGAAATGTCATAATATGACTTTTTCTCTGAAAATTTCTTCTATTAATTTTAATTATATATAAAATGATACTTTGCTCTCTAAAGTGTTCAGTCATAAAGACCTTGGAGTAACTTTTGATGGAAAACTCAAATTTGATGCACATATTTTAAATTAATTACTTAGGCGTCTAGAGTTTCCGGGTTTATCCTTAGGCCTGTACATAAATTTAAAAGCATCTTTTCTTCTATCTGCCTATTTCTTTGTCTTGTTCGCCATTAAATGGAATACTGTTCTATTATTTGGTCCTCCCAATATTCCTATCTCGTGTCTTCTGTAGAAACTGCCCAAAGAAAGTTTACGCGTTTTCTTTTCCTTAAGTTAAATTGCCATATCAGCCCTATCTCTTCCATCTCTTATATCCTGACGAACTTATTTAGACCAATGTTTTTTGTATAAACTCTGCTACCATCAAGTCCCGGTCAATATTTTTTCAGAGCTGCTTTTTCGACAAACATCTCCATCTCAGATGAGCTCTTATTTCGTTATCCCATATGATAGACTGATCTATATTTTCATTCACCAATTTTAAGAACTGTTCAAAATTATAATAATCTCGAGCTTGGTCCTTTCCCCTCTTCTTACATAGCATTTAAGAAAAAGCTAAGAGATTTACTACTAATTTAACCTACAATTATCATCACTTTATTATTTTTTCATTTAATGTTGCTGTATTTATTCTTTGCGTTTCACTTTGTTTTTGGATTTGGATTGTATTCAGTCTATTCGATGGAATAAATAAATAAACAATAGGATTCTTACACTAATAATCTACGAGATTAATTAATCCACCTTGCCAGTCCTTCAGCGCGTGGAGTGGAGTGGAGTGCGAGGAACCCTTCCCTTACAAGAATGATACTGGTTTATTTTTTTGTTGTTGTTTTTTTTACCTTTTGTAACAGCATCCTTCCCTCGCTTAGACACAACGTAATGCTCCCTTCTCTTTGCGTTCTTACAGAGAATAGTCTATGCGGGCACACATTCCTGTTTAGGTTAGTCACTGAATGGAAACACATGTTGCACTCAAATCAACCACGTGGCTTCGGGTATTATAAATTCACCCGCTTTACTTGCTTTATTTTTTTTTTGACCACTTATTAAATAAAAAATGCACACCAAATTTTCGTTGACTTTAAGCAAGCATAAGACAGTATCGATGGTAACGTACTGTACCAAATAATGTTTTGCTTTGGCATCCCAGCCAAATCAGTTCGCTTAACCAAAATGACAATGACGCGGACAACCTCCCAAGCCTACTTCAATAATCTTAGACACAATTATCTTACTAAAGCAGCGAGATGGGCTAGCCGCATTCCTATTCAATTTGGCTGTGGGGTACGTGATAAGAAAGCTACCTGCCGATACACGAGGTATATTACTCAAGTTAAGCCCAGCAGTAGCCTCTGCAGGCAACATCAACCTTTTACCACGGTCATTAACAGCTGCTAAAGAATTTTTCCTGAAACATGGCAGTATAGCAAAAGTAGTAGGGAGCAAACGTAGGCGCATATGTGTATGTAGGCGTCAAAATAACGAGAATCAGCAATGGAAGAGACGAAATATGCCGAAGAATACAGCTCGCAAATAAAATATTTTGTTCAGTTTTGACAATCTTGAAAACCAGCTGCATAGACAGGAAAATAAAGCTCCAAGTATAGAAATTTGTGATAAGACTTGTGTTATGCTATGGGTGTGAAACATGGACCCTAATCCAAACATCCGCAAACATATTGAACGCCTTTGAGTTACAGGTCCTGAGGTGAATTATTGGAGCGAAGCTAGACGGGGATTAATTGCGAATTCGATACAACCATGAGCTGCATGAAATTTTTTAAGAGCTGGAGGTCGCAACGATTGGAAGCTGCAATGGACTGGTCAAGTGAATCGCATGGATGAACAACGAATATCAAAAAGGTATTCGTTGGGAGAACTAAAGGGTGGGGATCAGTGGGAAAACCGACGAAACGTTGGTTTGATTCGTAGCACTCGTAGGGGCTGTAGTGCTAGGAAGAAGGAGAAGAGCTTATTTTATGTGACTGTACTATATAAATGCTTTCAAGATTATTCGGCCAATTGAGTAAGTTTGCTTATTCTGTGTAGCTAATAATCTCTGTCGTTTTAACTTGATGAGCTTCGTGATGTCCCTCAATGTTGTTCATACTATGGACTGATATAATTTTATAATTGGAAATAATACTTTCTCCACTATGTTTTGTCAAATACTCGCGCGAGTGTAAAAAGTTTTTTAAAAGGCTGAACAAGTGAAAATTTATGTCACTTCTAATGTTTTGGGAATGGTTACGCATAGGAATCTTAAAATAAGAATGAAATAGACCAAGTATTACGGTTGCTGTTAAAATATTCTCTATCTTTTACATTGAGTCGAATTTAAATTCAATAATGCATTGCCATACTGCATCATTTTGCTTTTCTTATTTTGCATTAAATTAGAATCAATATGAAGTGTTGAGCTGGTTTCGTGAGTTATTCGTCATTGGTTTAAACATTATCTTAATTTATTTTTCTGCAAAGGTTTGTGGGACTTTCTCCATAATGTGTATATGTAGCTAAAAGTACCACGCTTTGGCCATGTTGTCGTTCGCCCAGCTGTGATACGTTCTGATTTTAAACCAGTGCGTATCATAACTCTTCTGACTGTCCCCGGTTAACTCTCGATGTGAGACGAGCCTTGAAAGCTAAAGATCGAGCTCTTCAACGTTTTTCACGTGACAGATCCCCTGAGTTACGTACAGCCTTATTACCCTGTTTCTCCAAACTGCTGGAGAAAATCGTGTAATTGCACCTCTTTTCACTTACCCATGAGTTGTTCGTTCCTGAACAACATCATTTTATCAAAGGGCGATCGACCTTAACGAATTTGTTAGAATTCATGACCGTTACTTCAAAAGCTATGGAGGACCGTTTGCAAGTCGAAACATTGTATTTGGATTTCTCTAAGGTCTTCGACTCAGTAAATCACAATATTTTGTTTAGCAAACTTAAATTTCTTAACGTTCCTGATTATTTGCTCCACTGGTTAGCCTCTTACTGATCCAATCGTGTCAGTAAGGTATGTTTTCAAGGCTGCTTTTATACTCCCTTTCATCCGTCTTCTGGAGCTCCTCAGGGATCCATTCTTGGCCCACTATTGCTCACTCTGTTTATAAATGATTCACCATCTGCTGTCATCAACTCCTCCTGCCTTCTTAATGCAGATGACGTCAAAGTTTTCAAAGTAGTGTCGTCAATTGATGACTGTGCCTTGCTTCAAGAAGATTTGAATGCCATTTTATTTTGGAGTTCTTACAACTTGCACTAAATGTTTCTAAGTGCATTCATCTTTTATTTTCTAAAAGCCCTTGCCCTATTAGCTTTCAGTTTACGTTAAACATATCGTACCTGTGTACGGTGACACACTTCAGGGACTTGAGTGTCACTTTTGACTCTGAATTAACGTTCATATTTCTGACATTACTTCTAAAGCCTTGATCTTAAGAAATTCCTATATTATTCTGATCCTTTGTCGTGTGTTAAACTATATTCTAGTTTGATTCATCCCATCCTTGAGGACTGTTCGCCAAGTTGGCCGCCTCATTTGAAATGTTCGAAGTTCACGTTAGAAGCTGTACAAAAAAGATTTACCAGAATCGTCTCCTAGAAATTCCAGATTCCTTACAGTTTTTATGAATCACGCTTAGCTATCCTCAATATTCCTTCGCTGGAAATGCGTCGACTCTACTTTGATGAATGTTTCCGTTAAGGCTTTGTGGTTTGTTTGATGCTCGCCTTGTCAACCAGGTTTCAGTGAGGCGCGTTATGCGTTGTACAAGATCGTCGAATATCCTTAATGTTCCATTTGCATGAAGTTTGGTGTATTTCCACTCACCCATGCTCAGATTGCCTCGTAACCATGATGACCTTCAACTTGGGCTCTTCCCCCTCTCGTATTTAGCTTCATCTTTTTGTCAACTGTCTTCTTCTCAACTGTTATTAATTTTTCTAATTTATTTTCTCCTAGTTTTTGCATTTTTTATTACTTTTATCTTGGCTTTGGTATGCTGTGCTATTATTTAATTCATTTTGCTGTGCTATATAAAGTATATTTTGTAATTGGATTTTTTTCTGTTAAATAGAAATAAATAAATAAACTGAACGACGTAATAGTTCGTCCGAACAATCACTCGAAACAAATATAGTTATTGCCCACGGGACTCGAACTAGGGACATTCGGCTTACGGCATGAGTGCTCTAACTAGAACACCACGCGGTCTAGTAGATAATTAAACATGACACATCATAATTTCGCCATTCTATGTTATATACTTGTCCTCTGCGCATTAAAAGATAATGATTTTTTGAGTCCAAGCCACTCTCAAAAACCATCATACCCTTCATGATCATTATTTTAACCTTAATGTTGGCACATAAACTATGCATAATGACAATCACTTAACAAAATTATTTGTGCATGCACCACGTCCGCAATCTTTTCACCATTACTTCGCGTACAATTTCAACCTTTCAGGCTTTAGTTCGTGAACTTTCACTTTCCTCCATATTAAAACAACAACATATGCATATTCTATTTGTAAACATGCACATTGAAGCCAAAATGTATGTTGACTTAGAGCCCGCAATATCTTCAAAAGGGCAATCATGTCCTTTTATTTGTCGTGAACCAACTTCTAATTAGGATTACGTTCAGTAGTAGCTTTCACTAAATGTTTACTAGCTCCAAGCTATCATTGTTCGAGAGGATGCTGCACAAAGAGAAACCTTTTCATTCACGTTTCTATAAAACTGGCTTTTGATTAAGGAAAATTCAAGTTGAATAGGAAGGGATTTAATCCATGTACAAACAAACCATTCACCACACAGTAATCTTGATGCAGCGTTAGAATACTTGCATGCATTCTATTGTAGAAGATACGAGTACGAGTATGTTATATGGAAGGCTCGGCTTGCTGAATCATTCACTTAATGAGTTAATGTTTAAGAGAATATCCAACAAATGGATAATGGTATTTGATTTTGTGATTGAAATGGAGCTATGCTTACTTCCTGCTGTAAATTATAAATTCAATATCATGGTATCTATGATTTTCGATTACACAATAACCAAAAAACATGTTGGCGATGATTCACAAAGGCGAGAAAATGGCAATAGTGGTTTATCGCATAAGGCAATAAACCACTTAATTAGTATTTTCTGTTAAAAAAACAGTCCCATAATTATCGCAGATGCGATGAAATAGAAGTAAGTACTCGTAGACATGAAATACTCATTGGTTCGTTTGTTTTCGAAATAAAGTATTTTTTTTTTGCAAATCAAATTACTTATTGGCGTATTTTGACTAATGCGATATTATTCGGTTTTGGAATCAAGTTAGGCATGCCTAAAAATATTTCTTTGGATAAAGTTCACATCAGTTGGGTTTTTTTTAGGGTTTTGTAGAATAATTTTACAAAACCCTACTAGTTTCGCGACCAGTCTGTCCGTCCGTCCGTGTGTCACAGCAGTTTTTCTCGGAAACTACTTAAGCTAGAAACATCAAATTTTGTGTGTAGGTGTAAAGTGGTGATCTCTTCAAAGTTCAACTACAAAAAAAATTTTATAAGGTATTTAAGGGGGGTCACCCCATATAGGAGAGTGACCCCCCGAAAAAAAAATTTCATTGAAGGTAGCCGATATGGGTATCAAATGAAAGGTCTTGATGAGAACTTTTCAAAACAGGTCATAGTTTGCTTTGGGGGGCGCACAGAGAGGGGAAATACACGAAAAATTTGTGTCCCTCCCCCTCGCGATTGGACACCTGTGATCCGAAAAATCTGAAAAAAATCAGGAATGTAAGCCTTGGTGAGTACAACAACAACAAATACGTGAGAAGTCGCAATTCACTCAACTTTGTTAGCAATAGTATGATTTATTGATTTTATGTTTTCTTGAATAAAATCTTAACGGTACCCTTAAATTCAATAAAATTCAGTACGTAGATGTCTATTTATAAGGTTGATCCATCCTGAAAGTTTCATAAAGATTGAATCATATTTAGCGAAGTTATAGCGGTTTGAATTTTCCTGTATTACTATGGAACAATATGCGCTGCATTTATTACTATGGCAACATATGGCTATGGAACAACATGCGCTTTTTACCGACTCAGACATTACAGTTTTGCTAGGATTTGCATGAAAATTTCAGGAATGATAGGTCTCATGAATATCTTTGAGAATCGGTTCAGCTAGTGGTATTAGTAATCGCCAAGCAAAATAGTGGCTGTTTTAAATGCGAAGATTGAATAATTTTGAGTTATTTTTTCCCAACTTCAACGTTTAAGGTGCATGCTTTGAACACTTGATTCAATTTAATGAATGACTGAAAATGAGTACCTACAATTAATGCTCATAAGTGAAACAAGTCAAGATGGTGGGAGAGAGCTCCTAGCAAAAGGGTTTTGTAACCATTCTAGGATTCGAAAAAATTGGCCATTAAACGATGATAACAGTACAGGAGAGTGGCCCCTGAAAAAAAAGACATCAAACGTAGCCGATATGAGTATGAAATGAAAGTTTTCATGGGAGCTTTTCAAAACAGTTCTTAAACTGTCAGTTTTTGCTCCAGTGGGGGCACAGGGGGGAAATACATGAAAAATGTGTTTCCTCCGTCGCGGATGGACATCTGAAATAATTATCAAGGGAGATATTTATGAGTATAACAATACCAAAAACCTCAGAAGTCGAAATTCGTTCAACTTTGTTAATAATAGTATGATCTTCGTATTTCATATTTTCTCCGATAAAATCGTCTTTGACATGTTTCTTGATTTGATTCGATCTGGTGACTGCATTTTGTAAAGTGAATACAAAACCCTTCTGACATGAGCGTAGGTCTGTTTACCCAACTTGTTGTCTATATAAATATTTGATAAAGTAGTTTCAGTTATTAAAACTTAGGAGGGAATGGATGGATTAGTGAGTTTTTGTTGCTGGCCGTCAAATATGGAAAACGTGAGCGATTTCTGACTTAACATTTTCCAAAGTAGGATGAGACTTACAATCCCTCCCTTACAAAAAGCTAGGCAACTTTGGAAACGTTGTGTGGTCATCAAATGAGAAAAGTCGAACATATGAATCAAACTTCGTCAAATCAAAAAATCTTTACATTTCCCAGTTTCATTTGTGTCGCAAAACCATGAGTAATCGATTCAATTAAATAAATAATAAGGCACAAGGAGGTAATATCATGACGTTGGGTGCTAAAATTCCAAAAACATATGATGATCCAATTTCATGAAAGTCTTTTTGAATCATCTCGAAACCAATGACATGTTTTAGTTCATAATTTTCTTTTATTAAATAGCTTAAGTAAAAATATAACCTTTAAAAATGCTGCGCAAATAGTAGATCATAATTGCAGAATGGACCTTTTACAATAGGCTAGTCAATAATAAACATACTGGTAATTCAGGACACAAACTGGACTGAATGTGATATTCGAAATATGGAATTGCACTCAATATTTAAAAGTAGGAAGCCTACAGAAAAGCGAGAATTTGGAGTGGTCTTTATTGTCGCACGTTATTGATTTCAAGGCAATTCCACATTACATATTTTATGGCAATAAATGCTATTTGTTTTAGGAAAATCAAAAAACATTTTTGTGTAATCCGAATAAAAGCGAAATTCTTCAAAATATTCGCTGATAAACCTACACGCCGCGATTGAAGAAATAGAGAAAACGTTTTTCAGTCACCTGGAAAGACTAGTCGACTCATTGTCTACAAGCGGTACTAAAATTATTCTGGGTGGTTTCAACGCTAAGGTTGACAATGAGCGATCTCATCAGGGAATGACTGAAGGATATCGCCTCCACAATGAAACAATTGACAACCGCCAGCGCTTGATTGACTTTGCATGTCGTAGAAATCTATTTATACGTTCGAGGTGCTTCCCTCATCGATGCATACATAAAACGACCTGGCAATCACCAGATGGCAACACACAATACCAGATCGACCATGTTCTGACCCAACAAAGTTGGGCCTCGAGCATACTTGACGTCCGTACATACCGTGGAGCCAATTGTATCTCAGATAATTACTTAATCAAATTAATCTATCAATGTAGTATGTAAAAAACGTATTTAGTGAGGACTAGCCCGTGACAAAAATTTGACATCGAAAGGCTCCAAACGACGTCTGTGGCAAAAAATTTCATGGAGGGCCTCGACAAGCAGCTAGCTCCAATCCTGTCAAATATGAGTACATCGCTAAAAACAAGCAACGAGCTCTGGATGGAAGTGAAAGCGGCAATTAAGCCCGGCGTAAAAGAAGTGATCCAGAATGCGTTAGATGAAAGAATCAGGCAAACAGAGAATACGTAGGTAGGAAGAGCAGAACAAAGAGGGAACATTATGAAAATCTTAGAAGCATAGTAAATAAGATCATAAGAATTAAAAAGAAATACTATGACGGCCAATTGAGAAGTATAGATGAAAGTCTAGTGAGCAACAAAACAAGCATACAAAGTAGTGAAAAACCTGAAACAAGGTTATCAGTGTAATAATTAGGAAAATTATTAAATAAAACAAAATTTTTGTAATTGTTAACGATGCCGTTTTAATATGCTATATATAGAATGAAGGTTGATGCTCAACTGACTAACAATACAGTTGTCAAAACATATGTCAACTTAACCTAAGAGTGTGTTCGCATTTATCAATAGTGAACATTATGAAATGTACACACCGTACAAGTGTTGAACATTATGACACGCTTTCTTCTTTTTTTGTTTTTGTTTAATTTATATATACCTATATATATACACACATATGTGTATATATATATATATATATATATATATTTACATATATATATATATATATATATATATATATATATATATATATATATATATATATATATGTTAGAGCAATGATGATTATGGTGGACGGGCTGTTCGTCCACTGCGTGTTTTGTGCTGACTATTATTTATATTTGATTCATTATTCTGATGTGCAGTGTGAACCGCTTCTGGTGAACCCATGGCATTCTCTGCTTCAGATTCATCACTACTACCCGTTGACAATGAGACATGGTTATCCGCTGGCAAATCTGAATCATCAACATTACAATCATGATTTCTTTGATTGGTGGTAGTATCTGCCACGTCATTCATTGGGTGTGCAATTTGAATTTCCTTTAGATTATCTGGGTCTTGTATATTTGATTTTATATTTTCCTCAAATAACATATCACTAGGATTGAAATTAGTATTTTCTCTTTTAGCAATGAACCGCCTACTGCATCTGAAGAAATTACTCAAGCTATCCCTAACTATATAACATCGATCATTTACGTGGCCAACTATTGTGCCGTAATTCCACTCCTTCCCATTCTTTTTGAATATTACCAAATCACCCAAACTCAGCACCGTTAATGACTTTGCATTTCGGTCGTAATAATATTTTTGTTTCTCTCGTTTTTTCCTTATTGGTTGTTGAACATTCTCCTCACTTTTACTCTCTCTCTCTCTCTCTCTCTCTCTCTCTTTAAAGAAGCGCACTTGAAATTGGCAATCTTGTTTTGACCATTCTGTCAAAGAATGACTGTACCGGGGCTATACTTGCAACTGGTGTTGTATTATATTCAACTATTCTATACTGATAATATTTTATTTCGTGCTCTTCATAACATCTTTTCAATATATTTTTAGCGATTGCCATGCTCTTTTCAGCTAACCAATTGCTCTGTGTATAAGTTACGCTTGAGAATCGCATCACAATGCTGTATTTTTCCGCGAATTCTTCAAATTTGACTGATGCAAATGAACTATTTTCGCTGCGTATAATAGTTGGCCATCCAAATTAATTGAAATGATTTTTTAATTTTCCAATGAGATGACCTGATGTTTTGTTACTTACATGATCAACAATTGAAAAACCCGAATAATAATCATATACCGACAGAAAATCCTGTCCGGCATTTTCAAGCAAGTCCATTGAAACTGAAGAGAATGGGTATTCTCTGTACGTGTTCCTCTTTTTGCTTGTTATTGTATTTTCGCACACCTCACACGAGGTGAGAATTTCTTTGAGGACCGTGAAAAAATCTTGTATGTTCATTTTGGGCCAAGAAAATGCATCTTCGTGCGTGCAAGCGTTTTTTTCGATTTCCAAGTGTGGTGCATGTAACCATTATGGGATTTCACTTTGTAATTCTGTTGGAATCACCAATCTATTGTTTCGGAACAAACGTCCATTTTCAAAGTGTAATTTGGATTTGTACTTGTGAAATTCTCGACTAAAATCGTCAAGTTAACGATACTGTGGCCAACAATTTTCAACAAACCGTACCGATCATCTGGTTTCAATATTGCACAGTACAAATCATAGTTTCCCTTAGATGAGCAAACCGGTCTGGTAACAGTGTGAATGATACCTATTAGATCTTTAATCTCCGTTTTGTTTGTCAATTGCGCTCGTGATAAGCACTCAGCTATCAACATCTCTTTTTCCAGTTTATATGTTATCACCATGCTAGGATACTTCAATAGTGACATAAAAATACGTTGACGACGAGGGTAAACCTCATCTATGACACGTGTATTCAACGCCTCTAATAGCTTGTGATCACTTTCAACCACAAATTCCCGACCATAAACAAAATTGTGAAACTTAGTGCGAGCAAATGGAATGGCAAGTAGCACCTTTTCAATTTGAGCCCATCTATGCTCAGGGTCATTTAATATTCTTGATGTGAAAGCTGCCGGGTGTCCCTCCTGCATAAGTACACTACCAAGCTCGTCCTTGGAAGCATCTGTTTGGATTATCACTGGTTTATTTGGGCCATATGTTAACAATACTGGACCCGAAGCTGTGATTTTTAATAAGTTATCCAGTTCTACTTGATGTGCTTTTGTGAAATTGAATTCCAGCCGGTCATGAGTAAGCGTTATTTCGAAACATTGGAAAATATATATTTTGGTAAATATTTAAAGAGACCCAGCGAACGAATGACTTCACGTATTTTTAGGTTTTTTCATCTTTAAGATAGCTTCCAGGTGTTAATTTTTTGGTTTGATTTGTCCTTCAGACAAAATGTGAGCCATGAGTGTAATTTGGAATTTTTAGTGAAGGGTTTTCCAATAAGAGGTGTTATTTTGGATAGCCCACTATTCCAGTAGATGTCAGTTTTGAAGCTGTTATTTTTTGACATTTGACAATTTAGAACTTTGCCATTGATGAAAATGGAAAGATACACGCTTCAACAATGCATTGAAATTATTCAAATCCACTATAAAAATGGTGAAAATTTGGCAGAGACGGTTCGTAAAACTCGAACATTTTTGGGTCATTGTGAAGCACCTTGTCGGACCACAATACAGAAATTGGTGGAAAAATTCGAGCTGCTGGGACAACTTAGTGATTTGAAGAATAAAACCTGTGCACGTCACCCAAGAACAGCCGAGAATATTGCTGCTGTAGCCGAAAGTGTTGAAGAAAACTCAGATTTGTCCATTCCTCGTCATTTTTTGGAATTAGGCATTCCACAAACGTCATTACACCGTATTTTGCATAAAGATTTGGATGTTAAGGCTTATAAAATTCAGTTAACACAAGAACTCAAGACGGTCGATCACCAACAACGTCGTGTCTTTGCTGATTGGGTCCTTGAAATGCATGAAAATGATCCGGGACTCCTACGAAAAATCATCTTGAGTGATGAGGCCCATTTCCATCTCGGTGGCTTTGTCAACAAGCAAAATTGTCGAACTGGAGCTCGGAAAATCCCAGGGTTATTGTTGAAAAGCCTCTCTATCCTCAACGTGTGACTGTTTGGTGCGGTTTATGGACCGGTGGAGTCATTGGAAGATATACGCCAACAGCCCAGCATCGATTCAAGACCTCAAAGATGGAGTTCGTGAGTCTATCGAGGACATAGGGCAGCCACTTTGCGATTTGGTTATGGGAAATTTCATGAAAAGGAAAACCCTATAATTCCGGATCAAACCTGATTCCATTTTTCTTAGCACGCTCCACAACAGTTGCCATGATTTGATCATTTTCTATTTTTTTCCAGCAGCTATAACCACATCATCAAAATAAACCATTACACTGGGTATGTCTCCAAATATCTGTCACATTCTACATTGAAACATTTTCGGTGTGCAATTGAGTCCAAAAAGCGCACGTTTAAATCTGTATCTACCAAATGGAGTCATAAATGTTGTTAAATCGGAGCTTTCTTTATCTTATTCCATGTTCCAAAAGCCACTACAAAAGTCAAAAACCGAAAAAACGCGTTTATTAACCAGTTTTAACGAGAAGTCATCGATAGCGGGAATTAGAAAATGTTCACGCTGAATACACTTGTTCAGTGGTTTCGGGTCAAGTCACAGTCGCAAATCTTTATTTGCTTTTTCAATGATTTGTAAATTACTTACCCAATCAGTTGGATAGCTCACAGGTTCGATAATATTTCCATTGACCAGTCTATCAAGTTCAACTTTTAGTTTATCCAATAAACTCAATGGTAACCGTTTTTTATAGTAAAGCATAGGCTTCAAGTGTTCCTTCAACTTTATAGAAAATTTCCCAGGGAACTTTCCAATGCCCTCAAAAATATCATTGTTATTATCAACAAATTCATTCAAAGTTAATGATGAGCATGCTATCCTACTTACATCCAATTGCTTGGTCAATTCAAATTCAATACATGTATCTAAGCCAAACAATGGTTCATGATAATCGTCGATAACAAAAAAATGAGAAGAATGTTGAGATTTCCGCACTAAATCATAACACGTGAGCTTAACGAGACCAAATATCTTAACTTTATTTCCATTGAAATCGAAAATAGGAAAATTGTTTCTGTTTATCCAAAAGAATGTTAAGTTTCGTAATTAAATTGATAGGAATGCAATTAACGTTCGATCCGGTATCAAGTTTGAATCTGATCTTTTGATTTCCTATTTTGTATTTTTGGGCTCTGTTTTATGCCCAGTTTTCTTCTTGTTCGTAGCACTACAACCTCTCTCGGGCACTCGCTTCCTGCAAACAGGACCTGCAGCTTTTTGGAATCATCGACTGCGTCCAAAAATTTCGGAATCCAAGCAGCAATGAACTGTCTTCGTCGACCGAGTCAGACCAGCGTTTCCTCGGTTCCCCCACTGTTCTCCGGCCTTCAGTTCACCCAACGAATACCTTTTTGGGTATCCGTTGTTCATGTGGTCATCCCATTGCACCTACCGCAGTCCTCAAGCTTGTCAAAAATTTCATACAGCTCATCGTTGTATTGAATTCACCATTGGTCTCCGTCTAGCTTTGCCCCGATTATTCGCCTCAGGAATCGTTGCTTAAAGGCGTTCAATATATTTGCGGATGGTTGGGTTAGGGTCCATGATTCACACCCACAGCATAACACAGGTCTTATCATAGATTTATATACTTAGAACTTTACTTTCCTCTGTATGCAGCTGGTCTTCAAGATCGTCAAAACTGTATAAAATACTTTATTTCCGAGCTGCATTCTTCAGCGTATTTCGTCTCTTTTGTTACCGCTTCTCGTCATTTTGGTGCCTAGATACACAAATTTGCTCACATTTTTGATACTGTACTCGCCAAATGTGATAATTTGTGTGCATGAGGTATTTTTCCTCGACTGCATCATGAGCTTTGTTTTATTTTCATTCATTTGTAACCCTACTAGTTTTGCCTCGCTGTCGAGTTTCAGGAAGAGTTCTTCGGCGGGCTCAACTTGTGTAGTAATGTGCCTCCTGTATTCACAGGTAGCTTCCTTATGACGTACTCTAGAGCCAAATTGAATAGCAGGCCAGCCCATCTCCCTGTTTTAGTCCGATATTTTTGTGTGCCCAGTTTTGTCTGAAATTATTCTATACATACGTTTTAAATTACTGATCTTATTATTATTCTCATCAATCAACTCGTAAAATTTACACGAATTATCCCAGAAAAGCGAGAGTGCTAGTGATGTTCCTTGGTTATTTTGATTTGGGTTGCGACAATATGCCGAGTGTGTTAGTTTTTGTTGTCCTGTGTTGTTATCTGATTTCTTATGTTGATTTCCATTACTTTCCAATTGTTTTCCCATTGTTGATTTGCAAATTTTTCGGAAAGACAAGTTGATCCATTTGCTTTGCATGTTCAGATGGTGTGATACTTTTAACTTGACTCACACCACCACTTTTCTCCAACAACACCTTGTTCACGTTCGCTGCTTCAAATGTCTTGCAAATTTCGATGACATTTTGTATATTTTCATTCTTTGTATCAAGTAACTTCAACTGTAGTTTCTTATCATGAACACCAATCATAATGCGGTCTTTGAGCATTCATTCCTGTTACGACACGCCACAAGCACACTTGAGTTCACAATGCTGAATTTGTTTGCGTAATTCGGTTTCAAAATCAGCGAACGATTGTTTTTCTTTTTAAATAACAGTATTTTACTTGAAGAACTCCATCGTTGTGTTATTTCATAGAACACAATATCAATGAAATGCAGACAAAACCTGATTTAATGGGCGTCCAGTTGATTTCGCCTGTGTTGGTTGCGATTCAACTAATGTCTGGACTGTTGTTGTTGCTGTATCGACTGCTGGTGATACACTTTGCTGTGCCTGTGTGTTTTTACTTCCCATTTGATTTTCAGTACTTGTATTTCCAATAAATCCCTCTGCTGTACCATCATTCGGAGACAACGTGATATACTTAAATTTCTATTGCACGAGGCCCAACTAGCCACAAAAACGTTGCAATTTGCTTCTGTTGACTACTGAGGAGAGAAGCTGGTCACCCTACCGAAACTGTGTAGTTTGTTATTGACTAGGTTTAAGTTAACTATATCCGTCAAGTTTCAATCCTTTAGATCGAAATGAGTGGTTCACTTCAGCCACTTTAACATTTTTAAGGGTTGACATTCCAACGACATTTTTGAATATAAGTAACGGTTGCTTTCTGTACAATGTTTGCGTTTGTCTCAAGCCTCCGTGTCTGCTAACTTTAGCGGACAAAAAAGTTTTGTATTACTATAGAGTAGATTAATTGACACGTAATAAAACATTTCTAAAGATAATAAAAAAGTCCTGTTGAGCAGAATACGTGTGATAACTATTTTTTGGTGTCGCTTCGTGACGCGACAAGAAACCGCATGATATGATCTCGCAAATATAAAGTCGGCAAGCATGTGTATGCGGTCGTCAAGCGAGCTAGTGAGCTGAGCTCGGTTTTCTTTATATCTCGCTGACACTAATACCAAACAATCGGCACCCGCGTCCTACACGGATTTAAATACTCCAGATAATTACAAATAGCACCCAACGCGGGGCCCGAAGGGAGAAATAACACCAATCTCCTTCGAGTTCTTATATTTTTGATTTTGCTGTAAGCATACAAACCGATTCAATTTTTATAGTTGCCCTAACCAATTGATATTAACGTAGCAAACCTTGGAGGGTCCAGTAAAGTAAAGATCAAGTCACCGATAAACTTTCTTCTGGTGTTATGTTGTTTGTCTTCTGGATAGTAAGGGTTATAGTATCTTCTAGAATTTTTCGTTCGTGGTGGCTCAGCCGCCTTAACATGTCGATGGTGTTATAGAGGATTACATCCTTGAATGATGCAAGAAAAAAAAATCGCAATTTTTTATACAGTTCGAAATCGGACAATTCTACAAAATTATTGTGCCTGGGAATTGCGTCATTTTTTGCTGAAAGCTAATCTAATGACTAGTCGTGATAAAATTTGCAGTATAAATTAGTCGTGAATGATACCTGGTTTTGTTTATATGATTGGTTAACGGTTTATATCAGCATACTTTTGAAGAAGACCGAGAATTATATTCGAGGATAAGGGGCCTAAAATTACTACAACTATCTCTCCAAAGCAGAAACCATTGTTTCTTCAGTAGTGAAGAGCAGAATCCTTCAGCCTCTCCATGCCTAGTTCGGCATAAAAATTGCTGCTCTGTAATAAACATAAGCGATCTTGTAGCCCCGTGGTCGTTAGGAGTGGCGGCTCCTGAGAAGAGAAGCTGGTCGCCCTGCTGAAACTGCTTAGTTTGTTTGTTTAAATTAACTACATCCGTCAAGTTTCCATACTTTAGGCAGAAATGAGTGGTTTACTTCAGCCACTTTAATATCTTTAGGACTGGCATACCCCTTATAATGCAACGACATTCTTGACTAAAAGTAACGGTTGCTTTTTGTACAATGTTTGAGTTCGTTGAATTGCTATATAGTAGCTTTATAGAATATTTCCGAAGATAATTAAAAGATTGATCGGATTGTCTCGTAGAGTAGAGTACGTCTGATACATATTTTCTAGTGTAGCTTCGTGGTGCGATGAGGGCTTGCCTCTTATTACCCCGCAAATAGCTAGTCGACAAGTACGCGGTCGTCAAGCGAAACTCGTCACCTGTGCTGAGTCTTCTTTATAGCTCGCGGACACTTGTACCAGACAATTGGCACCTGTATCCTTTACTAATTTAAATATTTCAGCAAGCATAATCAGGCCTGCGGAGGCTTCGCCGGAGTAGACCAATTAATGATGGTTCCAGGCTGCGCTCTTCGGTGACAGGGAAGATGTTTAGTGGGTAGTCCAGTCACTGACGATCATGGGAGTCCTATACTCAGTACGTAAATGGCATTCACCTCCCAACCACAAGAAAAAAAATTGCTACATTCAAAACAGCTTTATCTTCAAAGCTCCTCGCCAAAATGCAACCCAAAATTTAATAACCGGTCAAGTGCATTGCTGCAGTAACAGTGCATGAAAAATTATGTAAATTATATAACCTATGCAAAGAGAATCGTCACCTTTTGTACGTGGGTTGAGGTAATCATGCATGAGGTATGCATGGGAATGCAATTTCAGTCTGTTAACTTAACGAGTCATAAAGCCATATCTGTTTACATGCATGCACTCTGTATGGCAAAGTGCATAGTCCATAGACAGAATTCAACTGTAAGTCATTCAAATACATTATGCAAAGGTGAGTGCTCTCGAGTTTAGAGAAAATTGATAGCCTTAGGGCGTGTGGACAATTCAGAAATAGGATATGTATGCAACACTATTGAGAATGAATTTGTCACAGATATTGTTGGAATATTCTTGCTAGCAGTTTATTTTCAAACAAGTATTAATGAGCTTTTGTTAACGAAAGACTCAAAGACTGTGCTGAATTACAAGCAAATTTTGCCTTACACAGTGGTGTTTTGAATGTAGAAACTCTCAAATCGAAAATTTTTACAGTTTTTGTCCCCTCGAAACTGTAATTGCAGCAGTCATGAAACTACAATTCATTAGATCAGAAGTGGTAATCTCTTCAAAAATTTACTAACGGAAAAACTTCCGAAGATTTTTAAAGTTAGTTTCCTCGTATATGACCCATCAAATTTATTATTACCAAAGGTGAGCATGAAAGCCATCAATAATAGTTAGAGTCAACGTCGTCTGCGCTTTATTCAATACTAATCGTTATAAATTTTCAAAGATTATAATGCAAATTATAAATTAAAAACGTTTAATCAAAACATACAATATCAAATTTAATTAAAATTGTTACATATTTTATGATTCAATTGAAAAGGAAAAAAACCAACAAACACTATTCAAAAATTAATTCTTGCATGGGTTCATAAAATGTCGATTAACCATTACTCATCTACTAGCATTTTCCAATTTCATAGCTCTTGCTCTAGATTCCAGTGGCCAAGTTGACGTGATTTATATCGATTTTGATGGTGTTCGACAGCATTGACCACCAAACTTTAATAAACAAACTTGGTCAATACGGAATATCCGGTCCCCTCTTAACATGGATCAGTTCCTTTATCCATAACCGTTCTTGCTCGGTTATTTGAAATGAGTGCTCTTTTGCCTTCTTCGCCCAGACTTTTGGCGTGCCACAGAGACCCATCCAAAGCCTTCTCCCATTCAACCTTTTCATCAATGTTACGAGTATTCATAGTGTTTTTTCTTCCAACTGTCTTCTTTATGCCGACGATCTTAACATCTTTAGGACCATTCGCTCGTTGAATGACTGCTTGATACTCCAAAATGACATTAATGTATTAGACGAATGGTGCCGTATCAAACGACTTGCTCTCAACGTTACTAAATATTTTTGTACGTATTCTTTCAATAAACTAAATACCTCAAGCTTTGACTATTTGATTAGTGGCTCAGTACTTTTATCAGATGACCGTTTTAAGGAACTTGGTGTGAAGTTTGACCAACATCTCATATTTGACATCCAGAGCAGCTTAAACCGCGGGCTTTTAGCACTCAAATATGTGTCCGTCTATTGATCTGACTCGTTCGCTCTATTCTAAAATTCACATATTAAATATGGTCTCCCCATTACACATACCTTTCCAATGCCGTTGAATCCGCACAGAGAAAATTTACTCGCTCGCTTTTTTATAAATACAAACTTTCCTACCGTCCATATTGTGACCTTCCTATCTACCTTGGCATCCCTTCCTTGGAGATGAGGCGATAATACCTTGACCAATGTCTGCTTTTCAAGCTTACTCGAGGCTTTTTATCATCTGATATTCAAAACGCGATTTGCATACAGCCTCCATCTAGAACTAGATCTACTCAATTCTACTCGATTGTCGCAACTATTAATAACATCATGATCAATATTGATTGAAAAGAAGCAGCCACGAAAAGTAAACGAATGTACTCGAAAGCTCAAGAATGGACCCAGTAGATCCATGATAAATATCTGAAAGTGACGTCACGGCGGGTATTTAGAATTGCTCAAATATTCCAGGTAGTTCTCGTCAGAATATTTGCCAATATACGAGAAATGGATTGAATGACTAGATACCCGATATAAAGCCGAGCTGAATGAATGGAAAAAGAGTAATAGTAAAACGACGATAATAAAAACTGCGATAAGTGTAGAGCGCGTATCGAAGGCAATATTGATTGATACTGAAGTAAAAATTTTTCATGATATATTTGAAGACATTAGAAACATAATTGACAAGTGAAAAGTAAACTAAAGGGTGATTTGTAAAATAGTGAAGTTAATGATTGTGGATTCTTAGCAAATATACTCTTTTCACTTAATTTAAAAGACAGTGCGCTTCCACTTTCCCGGGACACTAAACTTATCGGCTGCGAATCATACACGCGACAATATTTTCTTTCCCTCCATTGGTCTGATTCATCCGTGACCATGAATACCTTCAGCTTGGTCCTCCTTTGGAGTTGCTCGCAGTGTGTGTTTGGGATTCTTAATTTTTTATTTTATTGCGATACTTCATTTTTGCTTTTATAATTATCTTTCGCTCACATCTCTTGCAATAATGTTTGTTCTGCCTTAAATTGTAGCTTTCTTTTGAGATAACTTTCTGTCTATCTATTTTGTAATTGTTATATATTTTGTAAAATAGATCTGAAATAAAAAAAAAATTATGATTAGAAAACCCTACCTAAATCAATCCGAGCTTATGTATCGAATAACGGGGACTTATTCGAATTTGCACTAAATATTTTCCCACTGAGAATTAATTGACGTTACATAACATAACTCTAATTTGCTCCGGTACGGAAAGTACACTTTTAGCGTCACTATATTTTATGGGTATTATGGTGGCATAATACTTACCCATTATGATTTTTTGATGGCAAACAACAAGCCAAAGTAGCAGGAGAGTGCTTCAGCCAAAAGGTTTTTGTAAAATAATTTGTAACTCAAATAACTTCTTCTGAGTACGAGTATCAAAACTAGACTCATACAGGGTACGGCAAATAGATCTTACTGTTTTGAGCCCCATACTGTGGAGCGAGTAGGTAATGGAGGATGCTGGGAATAGGCGCGTTGCAGAGCCCACACATGAAAATTTTTAATTAGCCATAGAGCAATGGTTAGCTTAGTATTGAGCGTTTAATGTCGAGGTGTTTTTAAACGTGGCAATTCCTGCGTTTGCTGTTCAGCGGTAGTTCCGTTGACATGTTAATGCGGGTCCCAACTCGTAACACAATTCTGCTATGGGTCAGTAACTTCAAAGCTACCGGTTCAACATTAAAACGGAATTTGCCAGGCCATCCAAGATCAGTCCGGACGCCAGACAACATCGAACGAGTAAAAGAAGCTGCGGAAGATAGTCCTTGTTGACCTACCACAAACAAGCTACTGCTTTGCATATCTATAACCACTCGCTACGAAATATATTGCATTTGGATCTACATTTCCACCCATACAAAATGGGTACTGTCCATCAACGAAATCGAAATGACTATGCTAGCCGGAAAGCATTTGCCGAGCAAATGATTGACTTAATGATGGTTGCAAAAATATTCATGACGAGTGTTAGACACGTTCCCACCTTGACAATTTTATAAATAAACAGGACTTCCGTCATTGGTCGACTACAAAAAAACTGCATGAATGTCCTTTGCATAGTCCTAAGATTACTGTATGGTGTGGTGTAACCAAAAGTTTTGTCATTGAGCCTTACTTCTTTGAACAGGATGGCCGAACCGTTACGTTCGATTCCCAGCTTTATCTGTTATTGGTGGGAAAATTTTTGAACCCTGAATTTCAGAGAAATTGTTTAGTGTGCAAGTGGCTATGGTTTCAGTAGAATGGGGCAACTGCCCATGCAACTAATAAGGTGATGCAATTTTTGAGAATCAAACTTCGTGGCTGAGTGATTTCTTGATTTAAGGATACTAAATGGCCAGTTCACCCCCAGATCCTAGCACTTGTGATTTTTTCTTATGGAAATTCCTTAAAGCAAGAGCTTAAGCAAACATATTTCGCAAACATGATGAACTGAAAGAAGCCACAAGCCGAAAAATCGCCAACCTGTATCTTGCAATGTTAGAGAAGATTTTCGACAGCTTCAGTGCAAGAGCGTAAGAATGCTTGGTCAAAAAAGGACATTATTTAAAGGACGTTATCTTCAAATCTTAAGCGTACGAAATCAGTTGATTTGTATTATTTTCATTACTTGACACATACACCCTTCTGTAATAAGCAACTGTAATGATTTTCCTAACTTCAACTCGAACGCGGAACCGACCTCTCATCGGTTCTAGACGTTAAGTCTGAGTAGTGCCAACGGATGGTACCAACAGGTCAACCAATCCGTGCACCGTAATCCATTCACGCGGTGACTGCTTGTCGGCCAGCTAGTTCGGAGAGGATTTCGGTCGCGGGTCTCCGAATGGATTACGCTCAATTACAATATTTCAGTCACCTGAAATTGCCCGTTTTCTAAACGCGTCAACAATTACTCATCCAGAACGAGAAACCTACATTACGTTAAGTCTGGATGCGATCTATCCACAGATCTCAAATCAAAAAAAAACACGCTACAAAATCCCATAGGCGCGTTACCGATTCACCGACGCGGTACCGAAAAATAGGCTACTCGAAATTAAATCGAAAGAAACTACTCTAAGGAAATGACGAAACAAACAAAGGTACCGCGTACCGCGCGCGACGCGAAACCGACTTCAGCGGATTTGCAGAAACCCTACCCTTGCGACGGCATACTTACCCTACACTCTCAGTTCCCACTGAAAAAGAAGAGTCACTAAAAAGGAAAGTCGTGGGTTACTTTAGCAATTCATCTTATTTTCAATTTAAATTTGCGTTGGTTATAATTATACAGAGAAATCCTTAATATATCTGTTTACCCTAGAATGCAACACACAAAAAGAGAATAACGCACCTTTTTATACAATATGCAAATAATCGCGTCACAATGATGAATGCAGTATTACTGAATATATATATTAAACTTTTTCTAAAAGGAAAACAATGAAACCTCAAAAGAAAAATGAAATAGCAAGCTATCTAGAACCCTATTATTTTTAATAACCAGTCATATACGTTCATGTTTGATTAGTGGGTATTACAGCAATTTATGCATTCTACTGAACTAAATTCTAATGCAGTAATATGTTTTATGCTATATGAAATTTTGGGGGGAACTATCCTATATCTCCTGGTGCAAACCAGCAGGTTATTAGAACTATCACTCTAGCTGTGTATTGTTTATAAGTCTTAAAAGAGCGCAAGTTCATATGAACATTTTGGAAATAAAATCCATTCACACGCACCCTAAACCTTAAAATCAAGTGAAACAGATGATTTCCTAGATGAACCACGAATAGTTTGAAGAATGCTTTGGTTCAAGCAAAACAAAAACAGACTTTTAATTTAAGAGCCGATATAAGGAAAAGAGAAATATTGATATTTGCTTGTAAACATTGTTTTTTTTTTGATCTGAAATTAGAAGCTACTTTAAACTTTAAGGTGAACAAGAGGTTTTGCTCTTGAATAGTATGAATTTTATTCCGATTACTCAAAGTCTTATAGATGAATGTCAATTTTAAAATTAAAATCCCTAAATGCCCTGCATTACTTGACTTACTATGTAATTCCAATACAATAAAACTATTCGCATATTAGTTTCAAGTGATTTCCTTTCTAACATTTGAGGGATAATCACGCTCTTGGATAAATGAAGAAATAACATCTTATCCCTAAGGATTCATAACTTTTTACAATGCTCGTAAGTATTTTCTCTCCACTAACGTTCATCAATAAAGAATGAATGAATGTATTAAAATCTTAGATTAAACTTCATTGAAGGAACGAAAATTTCAAATACTATTTACACACAATATCAACACTCGCATCAGTTTAAAGACTACATATTACTAAGCAATTACTTCTGAACATAGTTACGTCTTTTAAAAACATTTTTTTTTTCTTCATTTCTGAATATAGTGAAAACAACTCAATTGTCATTTCACACTCCTAAACCAAACACACAGTTAATTATACTTTGTTTTTCGTGAGATCTCATCCGAATTCAATTATAGAAGCTTCGATTATGTTCAATAATAACTTTCTTTGTACAAACAAAATATTAATTTTATGCCCAAAGATTTTACATTACTTATACTCGTATTTATCTAAAAATTCAACCGTGCACTCTCGCATCCACACACTAGTTCATTTGTACACAAATATCGCATTTTTTTTTGGTAGTAATTTTCTACTCGTTTCAATGCAATTTAAAAACATTCTATAATTATGTTCTTTCAAAACTCGGCCTTCGTTTGTTTCAATTTCACTTTGTTTTTAATTACATTTGATTACCAATTATTACCACCTCTAAAATTACCACGAAATTGATTCTGGGGATTTTGTTGCTATTTCATTTTCTTTTTTAACACTCCTGAGCATGCAAAATATGGTTTCAAATATAAAATTCAATTTTTTTTCAAAAATTCACTGAGATGTATGTTTTTTGACATATGCAAAATGTCTTCACGAAGCTAGATCTGTAAAACAATTTTCATATTGAGCGAGGATGAATCTTCTGTAGACTTCCGCATTACAGAATTAATAGTGTAGATTTAATTTAGAAAAATTTAAAAGGCCTTTTAATTTTTCTACTTGAAAGTAATGATAGTGAATTGATTAGTCCTTAAAATTTGGAACTGAACATAATTTGATATTTCAAAATAATCAAGTATTCTAAATGTCATTTCCTCGCAGGTCAAATAATTTCACATGCTCTTCAAAATAATGTTGTTTGGATTAATTGCTATTGAAATATAAAAACACAAAAAAAACCTAACATTTAAAAATAATATATAATAAACTAACCTATATTATTAAATTGAACTAGGCATTGAATATTTCGATAGAAATTAAATTCTTGCAAATAATTTTAGATATCAAAAACATCGGGAACACTAATCAATAATTCTCTTCTCAAATAAACTCAATTAATTCCTCGTTATTGAGATGTTTCTAAATCAATCATGTACTAATTGAGTTGATCATATTATGACCCCCAATATTTGTCACCTGCTCTCAACCTCGGCATTGCATACAACACAAACCGCGGGTAAACATATTTTCGGCGATCTAACTAATTTGCCTACTTTACTCGCCTTCAGAGTTGATGAGATGCATTTAGGTGAGAAATTTTCATAGTGAGCAATGTTGCATCAGATACTTAATTAACAAGGTTTCGTTATATCCGAAACTCTGCGCCTAAACTCCACTATGGCAGCGATTCCGGTTGCCCGGAACTTATTCCGTCAAATGAATGACGTGGGCACTGCCGATATTTCAACATAAAACTCACTTGCTAACCTCCAAAGATCCGTCTGTATGTTTATCCATAAATATGTCACCTTCCTCGACCAGGCATCTGTTGGGATGTTGCGAGGCGTCCAGTTCAGCAACACCCTCATTTATCGGTCGATACCTTGGATTGATGGGATTGATTGGATGAGATAAACGCCCTGCCTTCCGCTCTTTCCTAATTTTTCTGCTCCGGTGAATGTCACTGCCTCACGAATACGTTTTCCCAAAAACACTTTAAGCACACCACGCGTTTCTTCATAGATTAACAGGGAATACGTTTCACTCCACCACGTCGCGCCAAACGACGTATAGCTGGTTTTTCAATACCTTCGATATTATCACGAAGAACTTTATGATGACGTTTAGCGCCTCCATGTGCTGTCGAAATTTCCGGTTGTCACCTCGGACAAAACATATGTGCGTGGAATGGCACTTCATATGGCGGAAATGTGCTTCTTCAGATGTCGCCAGTGGCATAGTTTTCTCGATGGCCACGGTGGAGGGGCATTTCCAGATGTGTATGTCTCGAAATGTGCCGGGGTTGGATTAATTCTATATTTCGAATATTTATATCCACGGATATAAATATTTGGACAGAAAAAAAATATTTTCTGCACAACGATATCCGCACAACAGATGAAGTCCGCTGGCACTTCGAGGACATATCCATCTGGCAGGTTACAAGGGTTCGGGATCGGAATCACTTCGATTCCTGGGCGCAGGCGTCACATTACACATTCCCCCCCCCAAAATCGAAGTAATTACGATCCCGTCTCCTTGGTAACAGGTCTTGGTTAGGGACGTGGCGGGTCGAAGATCCGTTTCGAAGGATAGGCTACAACCCTGTTCGTGAGGACTCGACAGTGACTATAAAGTAGGGAGTCAGGTGTTATTCGGAGGCCTTCGTCTAGGCAGAGATTTGGGATAAGCCAAGGTTTCTCGTGGGAATTAGTTGCACTTCATCGTCTAAGGTCTTTTGCGTGGTAAATTCCCAGGGTCTTACCAGTCATGTCCGCGATGAGGTATCGGGTGGGGCTTATGACTTGTATGACTCGACACTTCACGAATTTCTTGTCTAGTTTGGCATTGTAATGTCGGGTGGCATCGCTCTGTCGGAAGTTTCGACGATATATTTCGTCGCCGGCCTTAAAGCCAGAAGGATGAGATCGCAAGTTGTACCGCTCCTCTCCCATCCGTCTACTTTCTTCAATCTTCTCCCGCAGTTGATCTCGCAGAAGTTGGAGCTTTTCGTGCGGTTCTAGAACCACGATTGGGTCCTCTAGCGATTTCAGCTGCCGCAATAGCCGGTAAGCGCTCCCATGACAGATCATATACTGACCGAACACTGCAAAATACGGCGAAATGCCGGTCGTGGCGTGGTACGACGAGCGCAGTGCACTAGTGATGGCGGACAATTTGCGATCCCAGTCCCTCTGATTCGGGTGGACATAGGCGCGAATGGCCGCTATGAGCGTACGATTCAGTCGTTCGGATGCGTTGGCTTGTGGTGAATAGACGGCAGTTCGTTGGTGGATGATGCCGTATTTGGACATTAGGTCTCGGAACTTGCTGGAGGTGAACTGGACCCCATTGTCGGAGACAAGTTTCTCCGGAACTCCAAACATGTGAAAGACTCGGTTCTCCAAAAAGCTGGTTATTGGTCCAGTGTGCATGTTACGTAGTGGCTCTATGATAGGGAATTTGGAGAGCTGGTCCAGGACCACGACAGCTCCCGTGTGACCAGAAGCAGATCGAGGGTAAGGACCGATAAGATCAATGTACAAGCGCTGGAACACGCGTTCAGGGACCTCAACCTTACCCATGGGTGGCCGAAGAATGGTGTTGGGCGCCTTAGTGCATTTGCATAGCTCACAGGAGGCTACGTACGCTTTTATCTGTTGTGCCATCTTAGGCCAAAAGAAACAGGTTTTCAACCGCCTAAGTGTACGACCGTATCCGCCGTGCGCACTTGATGGGTGGTCATGAGCCCGTCTGATAAGATCAGTGGTTAATTCTTCGGGCACCCACAACTTCCACTGTTCTTCTTCTTGTATGGGGTCTCCGGATGCGTGTCCCATCCGTTTGTAAATGAATCCATCCGTCAACCGCAGTTCAGGAAGCTGGGACAGTTGATTCTGGATAGTGTGAATCAGTTGGGTGTAGCTGGCTGACTTGAAGGCAGGATGGTCCAAATCGATCAATTGGGGGCTGTCGTCCTCTTGGACCAACTCGGCTCCTTCAGGGGCGAACATTCTGGATAGGGTGTCGGGGACTACATGCTGGCTTCCTTTTCGGTGGCGAATTGTGAAGTCAAAGGCCTGTAGTTTCAGTGCCCACCTGGCCAATCTGCCGTTGAGATCAGTCTGGCTCATTAGCCATTTCAGAGAAGCGTGATCCGTAACGATTTCAAAGGTGTGTCCCTCCACATAGGCTCGGAAGCGTTTCACTGCCAACACCGCGGCTAGACATTCTTGCTCGGAGACCGTGTAATTTCGCTGGGCTGGGTTCAACTTGTGAGACATGAAGGCTATAGGTCTCTCCTCGCCGTCTTGTGCAACCTGGACTAAGACTGCTCCCACCCCATGTTGGCTCGCGTCACAATGGATTGAGAACGGTTTGTCAAAGTCCGGGCTGTGCAGTACGGGGGCCGTAGTCAGACTCTTCTTTAGCTCTTCAAAGGCTCGCAAGCTGGGCTCTTCCCAGACGAATTTACGTCCCTTACGCAGCATGTCGGTCAAAGGAGTGGTAATGGTGGCATAGTCACGTACAAAACGCTGGTACCATCCGCATAACCCTAAGAATCGGCGTAACTGTTTGGTGGTCTTGGGTAGTGGAAAAACGTCAATCGCTTGAGTCTTTTCCGGATCGGTCTTGATATGCCCATGCCCAATGATGTGACCTAAATACTTCACCTCCGTCATCACGAACTGGCTCTTCCTTATGTTGATGGTTAATCTTGCCCTCCGGATGTGTAGAGCCACCTCCTGAAGCAGGTCGATGTGTTCGTCAAAGGTCTCGGTTATAAGCAACAGATCGTCCAAGTAAACGAAAACTTGGTGCCGCAAATGAGGTGGTATCACCTTGTCCATAAGGCGCGTCATTGTTTGGGGGGCATTACACAATCCGAATGGCATGGTCACGAATTGATATAAGGGCCGGCCTGGGACTGTGAAGGCTGTTTTCTCCTTTGAACCGGGGTCTAAAGGAATTTGCCAGAAGGCGTCCTTGAGGTCTAAGCTCGTGATGAAATGGGCTTTAGGCAATCGACTCAAAATGCCTTCGATCAACGGTAGAGGATATGCGTCCTTGACTGTGACGGCGTTCAAGCGTCTGGCATCTAAGCATAACCGGACCTTGTTCGGCTTGACCACTAAGGTGACTGGGGAAGCCCACGCGCTCTGTGATTCTTCGATTACGCCTAATGCTAGCATTCGATCCACTTCGGCATATAACGATTTTTCCTTCGCCGGAGATATGGCGAAATGTCTCTGTTTTATGGGTTTAGCATCCCCCACATCTATAGTGTGGAACACCAGGGCAGTCCGCCCGAGACCTTCCTTCTCGTGCGAGGGAAAAGCCGATATAGCCGAGTCGAGACGCAGTTGCTGAGTTACATCCAGTGTATGCCGTAATAAGTTAGTGGGTTGAGATTGGTCAGGAACGGTGGTGACGGACTCCAGGGTCGAACTGGAAAATAGTGCCGGGGCCAAGTTAAATTTTCGAACGAAATCCACTCCTAAATAAAGATTCTGGGTTAACTGAGGTATGATGAAAAATTCCATAGGTTTAGTTACCCCTTTAAAGGTGACATCCGTCATAATTTTTCCCACTACAGAGTGACGAGTTCCGTCCGCCGTGCTTAACCAGGAGGTGAAATGACGGATTTGGTCCGCGTGCTTGGCCAGTACCTCCCCTGCAAACTCGGCAGAGATGCAATTCACACTGGCTCCCGTATCGACTAAGCCTGATACTCGTTTTTGCAGGAGGTGTACTGACGCATATGGCCGAACATCATCCCTCAATAATTCGTCTAAGTATATGCCCTTCAACACTTTCCTCGACTGCCTGACTTTTCTCCAGAAGCTCCGCATCCGACGCGTGGCTCGCTTGCTTCGCGGTGGGACAGTTGTGGCCAATTCCTCATGGAAGATGCGCTGTCGAGTAGCCAAGTAATTCCGCAGCCTGACATGAAAAGGTTTTACATGCCAAGGAACTTTCGCCTCGCTATCATTCCCTTGCGCGTTGGCATCGGCGAAGGACGGCGTCGGTTGTGGAACTTCGGGAGAATTGTGGTTAGCGGTGCGAGTCAGCAGAATTGGAGTCATGTTGGAAGCTGGGTCCTGACTAGTGATGGGGTCTGGATTGGTTCGTCCGGGGTTTAGGAGTGCCGACGGGTGGTCGCGGCACTCGGTGACAAGTTTTTTCGCCCTTTGCAATTTGCACAATCAGGTGCGTATGTGTCGGCCTTCCCGCAGCGGTAGCAGAAAAGCGTCGGCTCCGCTGGACATGCATAGAACCGATGTCCCGGTTGTCGGCAGTTCCAACAGACCGTCGGGCTAGTAATTGCTTCAAGGGAGGGTCGATTAATCAATGCTGGGTCCTCAAGCTCCGGTGGTGCTCCGCTCCTCGGTACTGGTACTGGATCAGCAAGCAGGTGGTCCGCTGCCATCAACTCCGCGGTGTGATGATTTCGGGGATTTGGTCCCGTTATGCGAGGTTGTGGACGGAAGGTACCTCGTCGCTCATCCAAGTGTTCTTGTCTACGCGCATGGAGGCGCAATCCCTGTATGGTGTTGATGGGGAAATGTAGCAGGCTGTTCTGGAGGTCCCAGCGCATGTTCTCTCTGATAATTTCTACCAATTCGTCCTCGGGCATGGTATTTCGCAGGCGAGTGCTCAATCTCACTATACTGGTGTAGTACTGGTCGAACGGTTCGTGAGCGCCTTGTTTCCGTTTCTTTATTTGCTCTCTTAGCTCTCTCTCAGTGAAGCCATCCTCAAATCGATTGCGGAAGGCTGCACTGAAAGAGTGCCAAGTGGGACGTGGCGTTGACTCTTTAAAGCTCCAGTACCAGTCGGCAGCGTCGCCGCTGAACAAAAGATGTGCATGCCGGAGGAAGGCCGAGGAATCACCTCCCAGGGTGCTGGACACCAACGCCTGAATCCGGAAAAGGAACCGGTCCGCCGATATCATATCGTTGAACCCTGTAAAGTTCAGGCGCCAACTCTCCATGATACGAGGCGTCGGGTCTCGAAAAGGTGCCAATGCGTTCCCGGGGGGAATCACATCCTCTACTGACCTGTTGTACTGAACTGCCTCGGGGGCTGGAGGTAACAACGGAGGTCCGGTACTGTGTCGCGGTCTGTATTCGGGAGCTCTGGGATCCATTCCCGAGTTCCTTGGAGGTGGGACCCATTGCTCGGATTGTCGGGAGTGGGGCATCGCCACACTGGGATTTGGCTCCCAGCCAAGCGGAGTTCTCACGCGGCTGGGTGGTTGGCTCAACGGGAGATTCTGGATCTTTCCCTCCAGGTTGCCAATCCTCTCCGACATATCCCTCATCAACGCCACGAGGGTGTCAATGGAGTGGGCGGAAGGCATGGTTGTCACCTCGGACACGACACTCGCAGCCGGAACTTCACCGCCTACTGCTCCTTGCAGGTCTAAGAGTGGTTGTGACGGTTCGGCTTCTGGAGCTCCTTTCGCCACTGCTCCGCGCGTTGGTAGGGGCGTTCCGATGGGGACGTCTAGGGCAGACCGATCTATGGGTCGCCGGCATAAGGGACACAGTTCTGACGTGAGGAGGAGCTGTTGTACACAGGCACGATGGAATAAATGTCCACAATCCAATCGCACGCTGTGTACACCCTCCACTACGTCCTCGAAACAGATTCCACAGTTCGCGGGTTGGACCGTTTTGGACCGGGTCCACCGCTTATCGGGCGTCCGCTTCGTTGCCATTTTGTGTGGGTTTATTATGGGTGGTTGCTAGTATGAAACGAGAGAAGAAGAGAAAAAAAAAATATATATAAAATATACTTATTCCTATTATATAAGTGAAAAAAAAAAGAATTTAATGTTAATTGAGTGGCCGATAGTGGCGAGCTATTAATATAATGATAGGAGAAAAAAAAATTATTTGATACACTTTCCTTTTCAGTGGTCGACTCCTCCAACGGGAAAAGAGAGTGCGTGGTATTCTGCCGAAGAAAGGGTGCTTCGGTCGATTTACGAAAATTACCCCATAACCCACATACATTACAAAAAACCGTCTCTAAACTACGTTAAAGTGACTCGACGAGACAAGTGGTAGAGCTACCGTAACGACTTTGTACGCGGTCAAAATTCCCGACGCGTGGAAGCATTCCGGGCTTCGCAACTCCAGCATACGCCATCGAACGTTGAACCGATACCACTCGTCTAACACGCATAAGAAATAGTTAGAATCCTTCCGCGACATAAAGGCAAGGTAGCCTTCTATTTTCTTGAGAGTCCATGCTGATAGGTAAACCCATCAGACTGGCAGTTCCATCAAGAAAATAGAAGGTCCTTACAGGGGTTAACCTGGGACAACACATCGGAAGGATTCTGTCGCGAAAGCAAAATCAAGCAAAGGAGAGCGGAAGCTACAACTCACGTGAAGCGACCTCTAATGTGTATCACACAATTCCACTGCTCCTGATAGTGGGACTCGAGTACCAAAGTACCTTACATCCTCCGTAAAGGACCAACTCGTCAGAAGACGCGAAGTTCTTTCCCCCTTAGGATGTTTTTGGCCCCACGTTGGGCGCCATTTGTAATGATTTTCCTAACTTCAACTCGAACGCGGAACCGACCTCTCATCGGTTCTAGACGTTAAGTCTGAGTAGTGCCAACGGATGGTACCAACAGGTCAACCAATCCGTGCACCGTAATCCATTCACGCGGTGACTGCTTGTCGGCCAGCTAGTTCGGAGAGGATTTCGGTCGCGGGTCTCCGAATGGATTACGCTCAATTACAATATTTCAGTCACCTGAAATTGCCCGTTTTCTAAACGCGTCAACAATTACTCATCCAGAACGAGAAACCTACATTACGTTAAGTCTGGATGCGATCTATCCACAGATCTCAAATCAAAAAAAAACACGCTACAAAATCCCATAGGCGCGTTACCGATTCACCGACGCGGTACCGAAAAATAGGCTACTCGAAATTAAATCGAAAGAAACTACTCTAAGGAAATGACGAAACAAACAAAGGTACCGCGTACCGCGCGCGACGCGAAACCGACTTCAGCGGATTTGCAGAAACCCTACCCTTGCGACGGCATACTTACCCTACACTCTCAGTTCCCACTGAAAAAGAAGAGTCACTAAAAAGGAAAGTCGTGGGTTACTTTAGCAATTCATCTTATTTTCAATTTAAATTTGCGTTGGTTATAATTATACAGAGAAATCCTTAATATATCTGTTTACCCTAGAATGCAACACACAAAAAGAGAATAACGCACCTTTTTATACAATATGCAAATAATCGCGTCACAATGATGAATGCAGTATTACTGAATATATATATTAAACTTTTTCTAAAAGGAAAACAATGAAACCTCAAAAGAAAAATGAAATAGCAAGCTATCTAGAACCCTATTATTTTTAATAACCAGTCATATACGTTCATGTTTGATTAGTGGGTATTACAGCAATTTATGCATTCTACTGAACTAAATTCTAATGCAGTAATATGTTTTATGCTATATGAAATTTTGGGGGGAACTATCCTATATCTCCTGGTGCAAACCAGCAGGTTATTAGAACTATCACTCTAGCTGTGTATTGTTTATAAGTCTTAAAAGAGCGCAAGTTCATATGAACATTTTGGAAATAAAATCCATTCACACGCACCCTAAACCTTAAAATCAAGTGAAACAGATGATTTCCTAGATGAACCACGAATAGTTTGAAGAATGCTTTGGTTCAAGCAAAACAAAAACAGACTTTTAATTTAAGAGCCGATATAAGGAAAAGAGAAATATTGATATTTGCTTGTAAACATTGTTTT
This sequence comes from Odontomyia ornata, assembly GCA_963969285.1. NCBI lineage: Eukaryota > Metazoa > Arthropoda > Insecta > Diptera > Stratiomyidae > Odontomyia > Odontomyia ornata. Next base: position 107,351,235 of record OZ017738.1, on the reverse strand, counting down.
TTTTTTGATCTGAAATTAGAAGCTACTTTAAACTTTAAGGTGAACAAGAGGTTTTGCTCTTGAATAGTATGAATTTTATTCCGATTACTCAAAGTCTTATAGATGAATGTCAATTTTAAAATTAAAATCCCTAAATGCCCTGCATTACTTGACTTACTATGTAATTCCAATACAATAAAACTATTCGCATATTAGTTTCAAGTGATTTCCTTTCTAACATTTGAGGGATAATCACGCTCTTGGATAAATGAAGAAATAACATCTTATCCCTAAGGATTCATAACTTTTTACAATGCTCGTAAGTATTTTCTCTCCACTAACGTTCATCAATAAAGAATGAATGAATGTATTAAAATCTTAGATTAAACTTCATTGAAGGAACGAAAATTTCAAATACTATTTACACACAATATCAACACTCGCATCAGTTTAAAGACTACATATTACTAAGCAATTACTTCTGAACATAGTTACGTCTTTTAAAAACATTTTTTTTTCTTCATTTCTGAATATAGTGAAAACAACTCAATTGTCATTTCACACTCCTAAACCAAACACACAGTTAATTATACTTTGTTTTTCGTGAGATCTCATCCGAATTCAATTATAGAAGCTTCGATTATGTTCAATAATAACTTTCTTTGTACAAACAAAATATTAATTTTATGCCCAAAGATTTTACATTACTTATACTCGTATTTATCTAAAAATTCAACCGTGCACTCTCGCATCCACACACTAGTTCATTTGTACACAAATATCGCATTTTTTTTTGGTAGTAATTTTCTACTCGTTTCAATGCAATTTAAAAACATTCTATAATTATGTTCTTTCAAAACTCGGCCTTCGTTTGTTTCAATTTCACTTTGTTTTTAATTACATTTGATTACCAATTATTACCACCTCTAAAATTACCACGAAATTGATTCTGGGGATTTTGTTGCTATTTCATTTTCTTTTTTAACACTCCTGAGCATGCAAAATATGGTTTCAAATATAAAATTCAATTTTTTTTCAAAAATTCACTGAGATGTATGTTTTTTGACATATGCAAAATGTCTTCACGAAGCTAGATCTGTAAAACAATTTTCATATTGAGCGAGGATGAATCTTCTGTAGACTTCCGCATTACAGAATTAATAGTGTAGATTTAATTTAGAAAAATTTAAAAGGCCTTTTAATTTTTCTACTTGAAAGTAATGATAGTGAATTGATTAGTCCTTAAAATTTGGAACTGAACATAATTTGATATTTCAAAATAATCAAGTATTCTAAATGTCATTTCCTCGCAGGTCAAATAATTTCACATGCTCTTCAAAATAATGTTGTTTGGATTAATTGCTATTGAAATATAAAAACACAAAAAAAACCTAACATTTAAAAATAATATATAATAAACTAACCTATATTATTAAATTGAACTAGGCATTGAATATTTCGATAGAAATTAAATTCTTGCAAATAATTTTAGATATCAAAAACATCGGGAACACTAATCAATAATTCTCTTCTCAAATAAACTCAATTAATTCCTCGTTATTGAGATGTTTCTAAATCAATCATGTACTAATTGAGTTGATCATATTATGACCCCCAATATTTGTCACCTGCTCTCAACCTCGGCATTGCATACAACACAAACCGCGGGTAAACATATTTTCGGCGATCTAACTAATTTGCCTACTTTACTCGCCTTCAGAGTTGATGAGATGCATTTAGGTGAGAAATTTTCATAGTGAGCAATGTTGCATCAGATACTTAATTAACAAGGTTTCGTTATATCCGAAACTCTGCGCCTAAACTCCACTATGGCAGCGATTCCGGTTGCCCGGAACTTATTCCGTCAAATGAATGACGTGGGCACTGCCGATATTTCAACATAAAACTCACTTGCTAACCTCCAAAGATCCGTCTGTATGTTTATCCATAAATATGTCACCTTCCTCGACCAGGCATCTGTTGGGATGTTGCGAGGCGTCCAGTTCAGCAACACCCTCATTTATCGGTCGATACCTTGGATTGATGGGATTGATTGGATGAGATAAACGCCCTGCCTTCCGCTCTTTCCTAATTTTTCTGCTCCGGTGAATGTCACTGCCTCACGAATACGTTTTCCCAAAAACACTTTAAGCACACCACGCGTTTCTTCATAGATTAACAGGGAATACGTTTCACTCCACCACGTCGCGCCAAACGACGTATAGCTGGTTTTTCAATACCTTCGATATTATCACGAAGAACTTTATGATGACGTTTAGCGCCTCCATGTGCTGTCGAAATTTCCGGTTGTCACCTCGGACAAAACATATGTGCGTGGAATGGCACTTCATATGGCGGAAATGTGCTTCTTCAGATGTCGCCAGTGGCATAGTTTTCTCGATGGCCACGGTGGAGGGGCATTTCCAGATGTGTATGTCTCGAAATGTGCCGGGGTTGGATTAATTCTATATTTCGAATATTTATATCCACGGATATAAATATTTGGACAGAAAAAAAATATTTTCTGCACAACGATATCCGCACAACAGATGAAGTCCGCTGGCACTTCGAGGACATATCCATCTGGCAGGTTACAAGGGTTCGGGATCGGAATCACTTCGATTCCTGGGCGCAGGCGTCACATTACACAACAAAACAGTTATTATCTCTTAATTTATGTAGTCTTTTTACTTTAAAACTATTGTCAGATCTTCTTGCCATACCCTGTACATAGAAGGTGATCCAACTTAAACGCATGATATTAATTATAAATAAAACAAAAAGTTTTCAAAGAATTATGTTGATATTTTTTATTATAATAGAAAAATCATTCGACGTATTGCCGGCGCTTGAAATGGTGAGTAGGCTTCAGCTCTTGATTGAATTGAACCTTGTGAGCGTTTAAATTGAAATCTTTATTCCAAATTCGCGTCAGTGATATTCGTGAGATGTTCAATTGTTGGGCACGACGACGAGTCGAGGTTGACGGCTCGTCTGCCACACTATCACGAACAACAGCAATGTTTTCCGCAGAATGCACTGGGCGAGCATGCACAGGTGCTTTCACATTTCCTAGAGACCCGGTGGACACATTTGATCGACGGGTTCCCGCCGTTGGGCCAGCCTGGGAAAACGACGAATACGAAACTGGCGATAATCACCAGAAGAAAACATAACGAAGAAAGTTCAGCAGATGGAGGATGTAGGCTGCAAATAATAGCGGAGAATCAGCAAATGGCCAAATTGCAAAAAGAAAATGATGAACTAAGGCTAGAGATACAGTTCCTCATGAATCTATTCAAGAAAGGGATGAAGCCTCAAAAGACGCAGCTGCAAAATCAATGGCATCAGGTAAGAAAGGCGAAGAAAAGTGCAAAACAAGCAAATCCAGAAGAAGTTCTAAGTGCTGGTGGCACCAACCAGAGTCAGAAGTATTTTGCAGTGCTGGAGGGATTAACCGAAATTAAAGGTAATTTTCATCAAGATAATGACTTAAATTTTATTCAGTATTTAAAAAATAAAAATAAGGAGAAAAAAACCAGCCCGCAGTTTCGCTGGTTCCTCTGGAAAAACTTCCAACAAGACAAAAAAAGTTCCGCCAATCAACGTGTTCCGAAAAAGCGAAAAACTTATGGTTTGGCTATTGGCAGCCGAAAATAAATTAGCCAATTTCGAGACCAAAAGATTTAATGTTGAAAAATTAACTATAAGGACGAAATCACTGGTTGATTGCAAGTCTGCTAAAGATGCGCTAGATTCTGGGGAGGTTCCTCACTTCACATATACCCCAAACAGTGAGAAGAATCAGTCCTTTTTATTGAAGGATTTCAACAGCGGAGAGAATACGGTCGATCTTCTTCAGGTGCTCAAAGAAGCTGCACTAGATATTGAATTTGTTTCAGTCAAAGCCTTTGCGACAAGAAGGTCGACCGTAAAAAGGAAGAATTTACCACTTTACCTGGTACAAATTGCAAATAAGAGATGAGTAGATAAATTCTCCATACATTCTCCCTCGTCCTGCATCATGCAAATGCTGCTTGATGACGACCTGTTTTGAAAAGTTCACATTCAGACCTTTCCTTTGATATCCATATTGGCTACCTTCGGAAAAAATATTTTTAAAGGGTTATCCTATTGTCAAGGAAGACCTCCCTTCAGAACTTTATAAAATGTTTATTGTCCTGCATATTTTAAAAGGGCCTCACTATTGAACTATGCACAAAATTTCATCAGTCTAGCTTATGTGGCTTGCGAGAAAACTTGCTGTGATTTTAGTAAGGTATTGTAAAAATATTTTACAATACCCTAAACCAAGTTTCGACAACAATAAATTTAATCTTCAAAAAAACTCTACAATGAACCGTTCATTATAAACCTTCTTGACTTTAATTCAAAATTGTTGGCAAAATATTTCCTCTGGCATCAACAGATTATTATTTGAAAGATACTTGTTCATTTCTGCAATCTGATTTTTTCCTTCACTGATATTTTTACCCTTTTCAACAAACAGACCTTAAATATCAAATCCGATTATGATGACAAAAGATTTGAGAAGCTGAAGATTATTCTGTCATTCTTTGGAAATGTTTTTGATTCTTTGGGGAAGCCACTGACCTATTTGATTCCTATATTAAATTTATCATTAGTTTAATCTGCTAAAGAATTACCATTATGCTACGCTAAGCTTTCTGATAGGGATAAGGGTAAAATTTTTGTAATCTGATGGATAACTTGGTGAAAAAATGTTTAGATTGTGAATACTTTCCGTTAGGTATTTTGGTAACTTTATGCAAAATCTTTTATTCACCGCCATTTTGATTATACATGTGGTAACGTTTGGACTGATATTAGCAAACTTTTTCCGAAACGTATTCATGAATTTCTCAACTTGGGATCTCATTTCAGATCGACTGAAAAAACATATTTTGTAGTAAAAAGGAAAGTATTTATTAAAATATTAAGTACAAGTCATGCTGGCAGGATAAGTTGAATATAGTCGTGGGCAAATATCTACCGTGTTCTGGCTTTAATGTTTGATTTCTTGGATTAAAAGTTTTCCTAACGTTCTCTTATAATAGTGGCAGTATTTTGTATATTATATGCTTAATATTGTTTTGCCTTGGCGAGAGGCCTTTCCTAAGGAAACTTTTGCGATTCCAATTTTAAACTCTTTTTCAAGAAATCACTCATTCAGGAGGCTTTACATGCAATAGAAGAATTGTGTGACCTGCTGCGTGGCGACAAGAATGCAGGAAATTGGGGGTAAGGTTTTGGTTTTGTGGGAGAAAATGTAAAATTAACAAATCATACTATTATAAATAAAGTTGAACGAATTTTGACTTTAAAGGTATTTGTTGCCCTTTTAGTCATAAAGACCTACCACTGTGATTTTTTTCAGCTCAAAGGTGACCATTCCTAGGGGGCATCGCACGAACTCTTTGTACTTGTTGCCTTCTTCTGGAGTTTCTGATGCATAAAATGACATTTTTCTCTCAGTACCTGAAAGAATCAAGACTTTTCATTTGATACCTCATTAAACAGTCTTTGATAAAAAAGGAGGACCCCTTAATAAATTTTAATATGGTTGACTAGACCTAACGTTTTGAGAGACCACCACTTGTGACCGTTCCACAATATTTGAGCTTTCTAGCTTTTACAGTTTCTGCGAAAACATACTGTGACGCACGGACAGACCAGAAGCAAAACTAGTAGTCTTTGTAAAATTTGTTTGATAATACCCTTAAAAAAGTCGTCTAAGTCCAAATGGCGAACTTGGACAAAAATAAAAACACTCAATTTGGTTCTATAAAGTAATCTTTTCCCTGAAATGGCTGAATCAACATCAAGAAAAGAGAAATTTTTTAAAACTATTTTTCTTGGACTTTCGGAACATATAGGGTGCGACAGCCTAGCTCCCTTTTTTTTAACTTAATAAAACCCATTATATGAATCAGCAACTTTTCGTTGCACACCTAAAGTCTTGTTTTCCATGGTTTTGAAGATCAAATCAGGTAAGTAACGTCTCCTACGCTTTATACACTGAGTAAACCGAATTTTGGCCTTTATCATCACTCTAGTTCTTGGTCTTCAAATCTCGCAGAGTCCTTGGACGGTTCACGTAAACACGTGATTTCAAAAAATCCCTTAGAAAAAAATCATAAGGACTCAAGTCAGGAGAGTCCAAGGGCAGACTCATGTTCGCCCCCCAGAGTGCCGTGGCGACCGTGAAATTGAAGCTCTTGCTATTTCAATATTTTCTGGTAATCTAATTTGTTGAGGAACCCTAGGTCTTTGTCTTGTTGCACTCAGAGTTTGTTTGAACGTAATGACCCACGTAATGACCCACGTAACAGTTGGTTTTTGGTCCATGGCAAGGGCCGATGGGCTGAATTAAAGCAATTTTGAAAGACACACTAGGTTTTGATCACATAACATCCGCTCAAAAAGTAGGCCTCAACATTAAAAACACGCTTCTCACTGTTTCAAAATTTGACGGGGACTAAACTTTATCAGGAGAAAACTTTATAGGTCTGCCGAGTGCTCTGCTATGATATCAACCCTACATATAGAGAGTACTGAATACGCAATCGGTCGCGAAAGCCAAAGCAATTAGCAATCTTCGCTGAAGTTGTGTGAAGTAGAGGTTTGAAGTGACATGTTTTTGTTTTTGAACTTAACTTCACTCCAAAACACGTTCACGTTTATAAAGTTTTTGGTTGTGATGGTCGCTGGTATGAAGGTATGAAATCAGCACTTCAATTTTCTCTTTTTATTTAAAAACTTACGAATTTTCTATCAGCTTTGACAAACGAGTTTTCTAGCCTCCATTAATTTTCATCAGCTTTAACGTACGAGTTTTCTGTGAGAGAATGTTTGTTGTGTTGTACTCAAATTGTTCAACGAATTGTGTGCACGTAAAACGATATATTGTAGGTATGCGTGGATGTCAGTGAGGGATGTGATTCTTCTAAAGAGAAAGGGGAAGGAGAAGCAGAGGGAATCAAATAGTTTCGAGAGCGTAAGATATTTATATGTAAAACTTGCCTCCCACATGGACGAATGCACAGATTCTCGTTTCTTTTCCATTTATTATACGAGTATGTCTTTGTTATCAACCAACTAAATGATGCAAATTTTAAAAAAGTTAGTTGTGCTGCCGCACCCTGTACAATTTTTAGCTTTACTTATACAGCACTGGCATGCCTGGTGCAAATATGTTGAAAAGAGTTGAACTGAGACATAAGCTTTGCGAGACTTCAGCTATTATGTTGCCAATATCAGAGAAAGACTCACGAAACTTGACGTTAAAAAGTCTTTTGTTAAGAAACGACCATATTAAATTAATGAAGTGTAGCGAAAACTCAAACTTAATCAATTTGTTAAGAAGACTCCCATGCTACACCATGCCGATTTTTTTATGTATAGGATGATCATCCTTATGGAGGATTTCTTCTTTAGAACTCTTTTAACATCATCTGACCACTCATCAAGTAACTACTTTGAAAGCTAAATTGAAAATTAGGAAATGTTTTCGGCTTCCTACAATATTTAGTAGCCGAACTAGGATTATTCTTTTGTAAAGTTTACTCAAAGCTAGCAATAGGTGTATGGATATTTTATTAATAGGTAGATGTAGATCTTTCCTAGGCTTACGCAGCAGAATGACAACTGCATGCTCCCATGCAATAGGGAAATAAATGTAGTCAAGAATGCATTGAATACGAGGAAAAAAGCTATTATTGCTTTTCGGGGAATTTTTTTTAGAGCAATGTTGGGTAAACAGCTAACACCGGGTTTTAGTATTATATATATATATATATATATATATATATATATATATATATATATATATATATATATATATGCAAAAATATAATATATATTTTTATACCTATATATTTATCTACTAGCTTTGCGTCCTGCGTTTGCGTATGTCCGTGAGTAAGGAACTATAGACGCTAGAAAGCTCAAAGTTTGTGGGAAGATAAGACGTGGTAGTCTCTCAAAAGTTTACCGCCTGTCAAATATTTCAAAGGCCGAGTGGCCCTTAAAAATTCAAAAGTCATTTTACGCAATCGAGAAGTTATTTTATGCATCAAAGGGTCCGGAGGGAGTCTAAATGTATGAAAAATTAGTGTCCCCCCTCTCACGATTGGACACCTTTTAACAGAAAAATCTGAAAAAAATCACGGAGACAGGTCTTCATGAGTACAAGGTGTAGTGAAGTGATTAGATAAAGATGTCTGTAAAGGACTACAGCGATGGTCCGCTGCCTTGGCGGGAAAGGATGGCAAGTTCCGCCGAGATTGGCCTTGTCAGAGGATGCGTGAATGCGCTGGCAGGCTGGTGTTGCAATGTCGTGGGGCGGGTTCTTTCTCCCAGCATAAGGACCCACTGCAAAAAACCATTCCCATCTATGAATTGATAGGGTCACATAAATATCGACCGAAGTCGAGAAGGAGGTAACCTACTAAGGGTCATGAAAATTGCTGACACAGAGGACAAACTGGGCCTGGAGAAACAGACGGACTTAAAAAGGACTTCGTCGTTACTGACGATACTTATGGCCTCTAAATAATAGTTGGGCATCCAGGTGGAAACGGTGCCTCCTCGAACCCTCCCAACCATATATTTTCCATTGAAGTGAACATAATTTCTATGAATTCTTCCCTTAAATGAAATATATTCTTCTTCTTTGTAGCCCTACAGCCTCTTTCGGGCCTTCGCTTAGAGCCAGTTAGAGTATCTCATTGTCATGATCGAATGTATCGGCACTCCCCAAGGTGATACGATCATTATCACGCTTTGGCCTTATGTCCGTCCACCCAGCTGCGATACGTTCTGATTTTAAGCTGGCACGTATTATAACTGAACAGGCTTATAAGTCCGTCCGAAGAACCACTTGACCTAGATCTCGTTGACGCCAACGCGACTTGAACCAGAGACCTTCGGCTTACGGGCTTATGGGCTTAATGAAAAATATAAATGTATCCAATTTATGTGATCGAATCACATATCTCTATACCATAAAAGGGCACGCGAGCGGAAGGCCACTCTACCCTGCAAAAGCACCCGTAACGCTTCAAGAGGGGTGAGCTCGCCCAATGGCTAGCTCATTATAGCGGAGGGGTCGGCCAACGTGACGGGTCCCATCCCCGATTAGGTGTTTAAATGAACGGAGATGTAACACCCTGAAAGACAAGCTGAATAGATGCAACTACTCCAGCTACCATATAGCAAAACGCCAAAGCATTTATTAAAAGTTCTTCTGTAAGTATCTTCCGAAGAATATCACCCCAAGTACAATTGAGATACGTACGCCAAGATACTAAATATCAATAACATTTAGAAGCCTTCATCGGTCCACTAAAACATTTTGAGCGACCGCTAAACTATTTATCAAACATTCATTCAACATATACCTCACCATTACGGGGATTCCAACTCAAATTGCACTCAACCGAACTAAAGCAAAAGTATTCGTTCGTACCACTATGTACAGATATGCACATTTTGCTATTGTTTTGGTTGAACTAGTAAATGAATCAAGCGGCCAGAGGCTCTTTCCGTACGATGAGTGATGGGATACCTTAGACGTACATATCGACGTTTTGTTCCTAATGTATTTTGCCTTTAAGAAACTTGCATATGAATTCTGTTAGAGAAACACGGTGAATAAGATATTAACAGACAAATAAATTGTTATGAAAAGTGTCAAGTTAAACTTAGACTTGCATATGAATTTTCTAAGAGAATTACGAAAAAGAAAATTCTGAACACAGTTCTTTAGGCATCGTTTTTAGAGAAGTAATATTTTGTGTAAACGTAAGCAAAAAAAATAGCATAAATAGTACAAGTAGTCGTAAGAAAGGTGGTAGTTCTATGTTGGGTACTCTGGCGGATACTGTCTATTCCGGCATTAACCACCTTCCCCACTTGCGGACCTAGCCGCTCTACAATTAATACTAGGTAACCCTCCAACTATTTATTCTGGCGTCAACCGCCTAACTCCTATGCGGACCTAGCCGCTTTAAAACTAGTTCTAGGACTTCGAATCAAACTCTGTTCCAGCGTTAGCCGCCTTCCCCATATGCGAATCAAGCCGCTCTACAATTAATCCTACGTAACCCTCCAACTATTTATTCCGGTGTCAACCGCCTAAAAGAAAATGTGGGTCTAGCCGCTCTATAATTAAACTAGACAACCCTAAAAAAACTATTATTTTTATAATGGTAGACTTTCACCCGCCGAGGAATGGACGGTTTCGAGGAGATGTGGAAGGCTCTCAGGCCTACGACTAACCCACTTGAAGCAAACGTGCCCGGTCCCGCTCCCGCCAACGGGCAGCAAGGCAACCAACCACCGAACCCGAAGGAGACGAAAAGAAATACCGAATTTAAGCCCCAATACCCGGACCCTATTCGCTAACAATAGCGTAGTATCAGCATCGGCAACGGAAGCGGCCCCGCACTCCACCACTTCAGCCGACACCACCGAAGAAACAGCGTGAGGGAAAGCTTTTAATTGGCGCCAGGCCCTAGCTATACGTTACCAGGAGTACCACACGACTGGCGACGTTCAATGAAAGAAGGAGCTTCGGGACCTGATTTCGAAATTGAAATAAGATGGCAAAATTATCTCCATCGTCCGGAAGCCATGATACACTTTATATAAAATGTCATATTTAAAATATTGGTAAGTTTAAAAGTATTAAGCCTTTTTTGTCATTTTTTCGATTGAATATTTCTTTTATTTAATATGGATTTCAATTAAGTACATATTTTCCATTATTATCTATGACTTTTTGCCATTTTTTTAGAGCGCCGTTATTCCATATGTGTAGAACTTCTGTAGTTTATCGGCGAAAAACTTGGCCAAGTGATGTTCACAGCACCTTCCTGAAGTGAATTTCTTTTCATTAAGGAAGTTTTGTAGAGAACATAATGACTGGTAGTCTGATAGTACAAGGTTTGAACTATATGGTGGATGCATCGAAACTTCCCAGCCAAGTTCTATCAATTTTTTCCGGGTCATCAAATATGTCTGTGGTCTGGCATTGTCATGATGGAAGACAACGCCTTTTCTATTGATCAATTCTGGTCGGTCTTTATGAATTGCTTGCTGCAATCTGGTTAATTTCTGACAGTACAGAGCCAAATTCAGTGTTTGGCCAGGTTCTAGCACTTCATGATAAACAATTCCCTTCCAATCCCACCATACATACAGCATAACCTTATTTGTTGTCAATCCTTGCTTTGAAGTCGTTTGTGATGATTCACCTTTCTTGACCATGATCTTTTTCGAACGACATTCTCGTATCTTCCCCATTTTTCATCGTCCGTATTAAATTGCTTCAAAACTGGCTCGATTTCGTTGCGATCTATTAGCATTTCGCAAATGGAAGTTCGGTCGATGAAATTTTTTTTGTGTTAATTCATGCGGCACCCAAATATCGAGCTTTTTTGTGTATCCAGCCTTACGCAAATGATTCAAAACTGTTTGATGATGAATACAGCTCCATAGCAATGTCATAGCTGCTTGTGTGTCGGTTTTCTTCAATTTTTTGTAAGATATCATCGACTTTTTCAGTGATTGGTCGACCTGAGCGCGGTGCATCTTTGGCATCAAAATTTCCAGAACGAAAGCGAGAGAACCTCTCTCGGCAGTGGCTTTTGACAGAGTATCTTGACCGAGGACACCACAAATATTTCCACGAGCCACCCATGCATTTTGGCCTTGATCTTAGTGATACTGTAAAATATAACGAATTTTTTCAGAAATTTCACTCATTTTTAAATGAATACAACTTTTGACACGAATCACGAAGTACAAAATTGTGCCTATTAAAATTAAAGACTGGAATGGCACCTTTCAAAGGCATGTCAGTTTGACTCAATCTGATTAGTATTGCCCGGTATATGACAACAAACACCATCTAGAGATCCAGACAGACTACCCAATATATATTTATAATAAATAATTAAATTCTAAACTCCCCAAGTTCTTTTTACTGGAGTAAAGGTAAATGTAGAGGCACAAAATATAGGTTAGTGCAAGGACGACACAAGTTATTGCATACTACCCATTCATAGCATCGCTGAGTTGTAACAGAAAGACCGGGTGCATAGTATAGGGTTATCCATTTTACGCTTGGGAAAGTGAAGCTTAAGAAAATACATAAAATATTCAGATGGAAACAACATTTTTCAACATAAAGATCGAACCTTGCCATTACACAGCATTATTCAAATGTCCTCCACGGGACCTTTTACAGGCTTCAATCCTTTTGGGGTAATTTTCAATGACTTTTCGGCACATTTCCGGCAATATCTCGGCCATAACTTCACGAATATTGGTTTTCAATTGCTCAAGATTTTGAGGATTGTTCGCGTAAACACGATCTTGTGCATAGCCCCATAAACAGAATTCCAAAGAAGTTAGGTCACAGGATCTTGTGGGCCAATTGACATCACTCAATCTCAAAATTACGCGTCCTGGAAACTTCTCTTGCAAAAGTGCTCGATTAGCCTGTGTTGTGTCGGTTGTGGCTCCATCCTGTTGGAACAACGTCTTCTCTAGATCATAATCTTCCATTTTTCTCCAAAAATAATCGGTTAACATCCGTTCATAGCGGTCAGAATTGACTGTAATGGCTCTTTCTTGATCGTTTTCAAAAAAATACGGGCCAATAACACCACCAGACCATAATGCACACCAAACGGTCACTTTTTCCGGATGCAAAGGCCTTTCTGCACTCACCGAAGGTTTTTGTGAGCCCCATATGTGTCAATTCTGTGTATTAACGTAACCACTGAGTGAAAAATGAGCCTCATCACGAAAGAAAATTTTGGTCAAAAAATCGTTATCAATGGCATGTTGTTCAATCACCTAATTCGCATACATTCTGCGTTATGTATGGTCTTGAGGCTTAAGTTCTTGAATGAGTTGGATTTTGTATGGATGGAGATGCAAATCCAAATGCAAAACCCGCCATATTGAGCCTTAAGATAAGCATAAATGTTGAGCACGTCAAGGAATCGACAAATTCGGGTCTTCCTCCACACTTTGAGGAACGACAGCGATATTTTTAACAGAATGAATGTTGCGATAATACACAGACCTTGCAATATTAATAACTAATCCAGTCTCTACAAATTTTCTCACGGTGTTCGAAATTGTTTGCTGTGTAGGTCGATTATGTCGACCGTAATCGGCTCGTAAAGCCCTAAATGTTGATACAGCAAAATCGCCATTTTTATAATAAAATTTAATGATTTTAACGCATTCGTCGACTATTAAACGATCCATATTTTTAGATAGCAAACCTTCAACTAAAAAAACCCACTTTGGATGAAATTCAATTTTGACAGATGTCAAATGGCAGGGTCATACTTTCCTATCACGAAATGGATAACCCTGTATAATTCAATATTGTTGTTTTTATTCAAGTTCTTCGTTATTTATTTCCTCCTTGTTTTCTTTTCACAAATATGATCTTAAATATGGTTTTCCTTAAGCTGTGAATGCACATATCAAACATTAAACAAATTTGAAAATTTAAAAAACAAATTAAAACTTTAAAAGACAAGTAGATAAATTAATTGTTCATTTTAATATGTATTTAATTGTATTTCTTTTCCATGTTATGCATTTGAAATTATTTTTTGATTTAAAAACGAAAACTGTACAGTTAGGAAGTCTGTGTCCTGGAGTAAATTGATAAAACATTTTTTTGTTTATTCATATACAATATGCCAACCATTCCGCTCAGAACATTCAATAATATTTGATTGATAAATATCGCCGTCTCTATTTTATAAATAATATGTAATATATTTTATAAATAATTACTGGAAATATGATAAATAAATAAAAACAGGGGTACTCACACAACATCCTCGCCGGACGTCCGCTGATGATGTGGATGGTCCTGAAACATCGAAGTACGTTATGAGTGCTTGACCCAAAATTATTACGTTTTACTCTTAATTGAATGGGGAAAGAAAATTTCAAATCACACTTTTACACTCTATATAAGTCAACTTCCTGAATCATATATGATGTTGAGACAAGCTGCTTCGGGTCAATTACATCAACAAGTTGTTCAGTTTCGAATAAAACTCATATCAAAACACAAAAAAACATCGCTCCACCAATTAACTTTTTTCCTCCTTATCCTGACGATCCTCAATTGCAATTATGAACAAAGTTCCACAATCTAGAAACATCATCCCGTTTCCCTTCAGTTCCTTATCTCTTGCAAATACACCGTATCCAGTATTGATTCGTTAAAATAAAAAGTATACCATTCATTCAGATATTATATCAACTTCCCAATCCCATTAGGTATTTCCACGTCCTCGACTTTTTTTTGTTAATTCGCTGTCAATAACAAACTTCCGTGCATAATCCACTATGCTCGAGCAATCTATAATATCTAGCTTTTAGCATGGAAAACGGAGACAAGTCAGAAAAATCGGTCCCAGTAATCTTCTATTCGGAAGGTTATATCATGTGATTGGTATCTACTTCGCCGAGAGAAAGTAAATTACGGCTCAAGCAAATTTTCTTGCATCGAAAGCTAATTCATCCTCGAAAGCCGCACTTAACTGCCCGCAATAGTTCGCGAACCAAACGCTGATCAATCCATTAGCCTACCCGGACACGTTTCCACAAATTCATTACAAGGAAATTGAATTGAATGCAAAAAGCTAATGATACTAAAGTACCATGCAGAGTTATGTAACAAAAAATGTCAGAAAAATTCCAACAACGTAATCAACACGTTTCTGCACAACCTAAATGACTGGTGGTTGGTTCGCGCATTCGCCCATTCATGCAAACCTTCATGAAACGGGTCTCAAACCAAATCAGTAGAAATGCGTCAGCATCAAATGAGTGAAAGTTTGTCGCTTATTGCTCGGGAAATTTATTTTTATCTAGAGCGATTTCAAGACATCAAAATTTCGTACTTCACACAAATCCAAGTACACTCCGTTTAGTTTTTACCGTTTCGATGCATTTTGAGGGAATTTATATGATAAAAGAGAACCGTTAAAGAATTCTAATGTTTAGCTAGAAGATAGATTTGTCTAATTTCCACAGGTAGAAGAGTTTTCATGGGAAAACTGCTTGCGTAGAAAAAGCAATTCGAACAAAACACAACTCCAACGACGATGACAGTGCGTACATCTACGCGGATGCTGCATCAACCAGAGCCAAAGCAACGATAATAATCCACAGGTAATTGACGGCTCTCCGTTTAATCCACGCACTATTGCCCATCGGTCCAATGACTTCACTTTCCACTCACGGATTACACTTCGTCAATTGTCTCACTAGGTAAACTACATAAACAATACTTTTCCGATTTTCATTGTTTTATTGCAGCCACTATCCAACCATAATGTTCTATCGTACGCTAATAGAATCTTTTCTTCTTATCGCTAATTCTGATTTTCCAGCTGCTGGCGCGCGCCTCGCGACGTGTTCGCGGTGACGTTTAATAACAGACTCCTCGATCCGTCCAAATCGCCGCATAATTTCTAAGCCGCACCGGTAAATTGAGATAAGCTTCTAGCTCAGCCAAGTTAGATTGCATTCGGCAAAGCAATACGAGTACATGAATGGGATGTATTAAATCAGTATTTTATTTTATAATTTACAAAAATTTAACTTTGAGTGATTAAAGTTTTTAAATCTGGAATTGAAATTTCGGAACAGAGTTATGCCGGTTTTTGAGCAGTTTGCTTAGGCAACCGCTCAATTACTACAAAGGGCTATAAACACATCAGAAATTGAAATCCGATCAACTTTGTTAGTAAGAGTATGATTTATAGATTCTATAGTTTCACGTATACAGGGTCTGAATAATAAGTAACCGGACTGACCCCAGGAAATTTTTTATTGGCAAAATATGTACAATTTTTCTTTAGAAATCTTCAAAGTTGTCCCCATTGGAGTCGATAACACGCTGATACCGGATTTTCCCATCCCCAAACGCTCGCTGGAAGTCGGCAACCTCGATGCTGTCTAGAGCCCTCGTCGTAGCACGTTGAAGGTTTTCCAGAGTCCCGAACAGCGTCCCCTTAAGGTGTCTCTTGATCTTGGGGAACAGAAAGAAGTCCGCTGATGCCATATCCGGGCTGTAAGAACTTAAGTTCGGTTTGCAGTCGATCAAGGATTTCCGAAGCGACAGCAACACGACGCTCCTTTTGCTCATCAGACACGGTGTTTGGGAACCAGCTTCGCGCAGATCTTCCTCATGCCCAGATCGTTCTTAATAATGTTGTGAACGGTCATCTTACCAATTTCAACCTCATCTGCGATAGCCCGAATGCTCAGACGACGATCACTGTTCAACACATCACGCACCTCTACAGCACCAGATACCGGTTAGCAGACGCTTTGACGGCGCGGGGCAGGCTCAGTCCGGTTACTTATTATTCAGACCCTGTAAAATGAAAATGGTGCCCTTAACCCTCTTGAAATTTTTCAATTCTGTAGATTTATATAAGATCCTTATGTTTACAAGATTTTATGGAAATCAAATCAGAATCAAGTGAGTTATTCGATTATATGCAATTACAATAACAATAAGATGTGTTGATGATTGATCTATACCTCAAATCGCCCTAGGCACTCTTATTTTCTGCCGATTTTCATGGAAATTTAAGAAAAAGCGTTTAATTTAAATATTTCAATCGACCAAGCATTCAGGAAAATTATTCAAGCTGGAACAAAATGGCGGCTGCAATGTGCTTTTGAAAGAAACTCTGCATTTATTGTTTTCTTCCTCATCCCTTGCCTACCCCATTATCGATATTGAAATTTTAAAAACTGGTTTATAAAGATCTCACTAAAACCTTTCATTTGATACCATATTCAATTATCTCCAGTAAAAAAATTTAAGGAGTCACATCTACCTTGAAATCCTCTAACTTTTTTTATCGATCGTAGAATTTTCTTGAACGGAAACTTCTAAAGTGGTCACGAAATCCGATGATTCTAACTTCTCTAGTTCCTGCGAAAACTTGTTGTGACGCACTTACGGATGGAATAAGTCTTTATTTTAATACTTCAGTTCAAAATAAATACGAAAAATCCCAGTAGAATATTGGCTCACTCAATAAGCCATAGTTGAACGCATATCAAACGGATTTGAAGGCAGGAGCAAATCTCTCGAATACGAATAAGTTACGAGTACACAGTTATAGAAGTGGAATGTTACATTTTTCTGCAATATCGCTTACAAAGCAAATTCCTGGAAAATCATTCTAAGGAAAAGTTAATAGTCAGATATCTGTCAGTGCCAAATCAAATACTTTCCCTCAAAATGGCTCCAACCTTCTGGGAATCAACTATCAACGAGTTATTATTGAGTTCTCGTCTGCACGCTTAGTGGTCTTGCTCTCATATTGCATTTGTATGCATTTGCATGAACATAATTTTTCAATTTCACGGTCGACGAGAGCAACATCCGGCCAAGTCCTCTCTGTGATTGTCCTTCCTTAGTTTTCTTGCTTTCTTTCATTGAATCGTTATGTTATGACCTACATTCAATTGCAATGCTCCTGTTGACATTGGTACATGTTCTTAGGGTTTTGTGAAATATCTTTACAAAACCCTATAAGAGTTGCAACCTGTCTGTCTGTCTGTCCGTGGGTCACAGTAATTATTCACGGAACCTACAACAGCTACGGCAACAAAACTTGATACGTTGATCAAAAGTTGAAACCTCTCCAGAGTTTCGGTGTAAAAAAAAACTTTATAACTTTTAAGTCAAAATATGCGACAAATTTTTACCCACCACCTCTCCCTTACGATTGCAGATCATTGAGCTAACAAATCATAGATGTTGGTCTTTGTGAGTACAAAGGCAATAAATTTTTTTGAAGTTAAATTTTGGTAAACTTTGTTAGCAATAGTATGAAATTTAAATTTCAAATTTGTGTCCGTATGTCTAAAAGAAATCCTTAAATTTGCCCAAAATTCATATTCTATCGCCTTCGTAGAAAAGGGTGGTCCAACCATAATGCACGATGTTAATTGTGAGTCACATCTTAACGTCAAATTTTTCGTCCAACTTAATTTGACATTTCAGTGTTTGAAAAATTCAACCAACCAAAGTTTCAGTGTTTGACAAATTCAACCATGGAGAGGTATACAATTGAGCAGTGCGCTAAGGTTGTTGAAGCCTTTTACGAAAATGGGCGTTCAAATCAAAATGCATAAAATCACCTGTGCATGCTCGCCCAGTTCGTTCTGCGGAAAACATTGCTGTTGTTCGCGATATTATGGCAGAAAAGCCGTCAACTTCGACTCGTCGTCGTGCGCAACAATTGAACATCTCACGAACATCACTGATGCGAATTTTGAATAAAGATTAGAACTTATACGCTTACAAGGTTCAATTGACTCAAAAGCTAAAGCCGACCGACCATTTCAAGCGTCGTCAATACGCCGAATGGTTGGTTGAACAGACAGAAGGGAATGGTGACTTTACAAAGAACACTTTCACATCAGTGGATTTTTTAACAAGCAGAATGGCCGCATTTGGACCAATGAATATCCACGAGTGATTTTTGAAAAGCCGATGCATCCACAAAGTGACTGTTTGGTGGTGTTTAGGGGCTGCCGGCGTCATCTGACCGTACTTCTTCGAAAATGAGGACGGCCAAGCAGTGACCGTGAATGGTGTTTGCTATTGCGAGATGATAACGGACTTCTTGTGGCCAGTAATTGAGGTTATGGACCTGAACGATATGTGGTTCCATCAGGATGGTGCCACTTGTCACAATGCCAAAGAAACAATAGCTCTTTTGCGCGAGAAATTCAATGGCCGTGCTATCTCACGTTGTGGTGATGTTGATTGGCCGCCATGATCATGCGATTTGACGCCATTGGAATTCTTTCTTTGGGGATATTTAAAAGAAAAAGTGTACGTCAATAAGCTAAGAACAATTCAAGAGCTAAAGGATGAAATAATTCAGTACATTAACGACATTGAACCTCAATTATGTCTCAGAGTCATAGAAAATCTGGACCATCGGATAGAAGTATGCCACCATAGCTGTGGCGAGCATTTGCGCTATATTTTGTCGCATAATTGTCATAGATACTTCGATTATAATAAAATAAAAAAAAATGATTTCCTGAGAACTTTTTGTTTTATCTAAAATTAACATCGTACGTTTTGGTTGGACCACCCTTTAGTTACATAAATTTTGGTAATTTGTTAGTAATGGAGTTCCAAGGATCAAATTTATAGCCAATTGAAAACTTTACGATTAAAAAGAACAACAAGACGAGTTTCTTTGCAGCCTAATAACTAGATATGTTTCAATTTTCAGGAAAATTTCTGGAGTGGCTTTTAATATTGATATGTCACTGTGGCTGATTCTACAATACGTCTAGCATTCGTTGTGTATGGACGTGTTTTAAATCGCTTCTTTAAAAGTTTTCAAAAATAAAATTAATTTTTTTAAACGTTTGTCCTAAGTTAACTTTTATTGGAAAATGCTTATATTGTCGAAATATTCGACTCAGCGAATATGTATCGAATATTATTTTACTTCGATTAGTAAAGAAAAGCGAAGAACCCAAGAAAAATTAAGGACCGCGCCCAATGGCTTCCCACAGTTGGGGCAATCTGTTGAAATGACAAATAAAAAACTGGTGACAGTCAACAAAAGAAAAATTATATTACTATAAAAATAATAGCGGAAAATTAACAAATAATATAACCACAAAAAAATACAAACTAAAGCTGAAAATACAGTCCCTCAACAATATATTCAAGAAAGGGATGAAACCTAAGAAGTCTTAGCCACAAAATCAAGCGCAATAGAAAACAAAGGCGAAGAAAAGTGTATAGCAAGCAATTTCAGGAAAAATCCGAAGTGCTAGTGGCACCAACAAGAGTCAAAACTATTTTGCACCGCTGGAGGGATTAACTGAAGAAATGGAGGTTGAAGAAAGTATCAAAGGTAGCTCTACTAAAGCTGATGATACAATTTCTATTCAGTATTTAAAAACTAAAATAAGGAGAGGAAATCAACTCGCAGTTCTGCTGGTGTCTCTGAAAATACCACCAAAAAGGCAGAAAAAGTTCCGCGAATCAATCTATTTGGGCAATGCGGAAAAGATATGGTTCGGCTATTGCTAGAAAAAATAAATTAAGCGATTTGGAAATCAAAAGAGCTAATGCAGATAAATCAACTATTAAAATGAAATCATTGACTGATTTCAAGTCAGCCAAAGATGCGCTGAATTTGAAGAGGTTTCATACTTCACCGTTAGTGAAAAAATCAGGCCTTTTCGTTGAAGAATCTGGACTGGGGTGAGGATTCGGTCGAACTTCTTGAAGTGCTCAAGGAAAGTGCACAGAAATTAAATCTACATGAACTATGTTTATTAAGTGTTTGAACTTTCATATGCTCCAAAATAACGTGTCATCCAATCACATTCCTATGTATATGCTTCATCTCATCTCAATCAACGTGAACTCCATTGTTATTCTACATCATCTCCATGAATTCATTGTTAAGCATTAGCCTGACATCATGCTTCTCACTGAAACAACCTCAATTCATGGCACCACATAACATTGAAAGAGTTTGTAGAAACGATAAACGAGTAAACGTTGATGAGGAAAATAGCATCGGGAAATTGGTAAGCAAGCCCTATTGTCTCCAAATTATTGAAAAAGTCGTACTTAAAAATTTTGAATTTCTTGAAGTGTCCATTTTCAAAATCTCACTGCCTGGCGAGGATAACCTCTTGGTTATCGCTGCCTATGCAACTTGCCGGAACGTCCTTAAGTTCAAGGAGAAGCTCGATTCTTTGTTTGAAATACTCGAATTGAACAGGCTGCATAGTTATTTTATTCTTCCCCAGCACACATCATGGCTGAATGTCAACAATCATCTTAGAGGTGTATTCCTAAAATCATGAATCTCAGAAAACCAAATTGAATACAGGTGCAATATATATGGGTCGGAGCTCCCAAACTACCCTAGGACAAATTCATATTTGGACCTCTGCATTGCTGACACAAAACTTGAATGCAGCTTGAATAGTCTTCAACGGAAAGTACAGATGCTTCCTTCCGATATTGACCATAACGCAATCGTAATGGAAATCAATCATCAAAGGGATTATTTCATTTTCATTCCAGTGTAACATGAAAATTATTGGCAAAAAAATGGATTGAGAAAAGTTACAACAAAAGTTTAATCGGGATTACCAGAAACAATGTCCTCCTTCTGATGATGGCAATGCTTGTTCAATGGTTCCTTATAAAAGGAATCTAACTAACGGTGAAATAGGTCTCTATTTGTCGAAGTCAGATAATCTGACGTTGGGAAAGATTGGGAAAGGATAAAGTTCCCAAGATTAAACATTGAGACAATATGGGAGGATATTTGACACTAACCATCGCAAGGTTGAAAAGATTTAAAAACTTTCTTCTCACAAGCGTCAATAAAATTTTCTCGGTGATTATTGGACTACAACCATCCCTCGTTGAAATGACGCCTGAAGAATGTCTGGAACTTAATCCGTTCATAATAAAAGGCCAAGGTATTTCAATATGCTACACAAAGCATTAAATGCCCACATTGAAAGATATGACTTGATGCTGAATCACCAATTTGGTTTTTGTGCCTAGCATTTGACCATACATGCGATAACGAGAGTGACCTCTGAAATTTGTTGGAAACTGAATGATAGAAAATGTTTTGCAGCGTGCCTCATTGATATGGAGAAAGCCTACAATATGGTGTAGTTAGATGGACTAATTTTTAAAATTCTTCGGGACAGATTCCCTAGACATCTTTCTGACATGACATGCAGTATTTTATTCGGGAAATCATTTGTTGTAATTGACGGAAATCTGACGGCAATGCGCGACTTCAACGTCTTGAATAGTGAACAGTAAGCAAATATTGCACCTCTGCTTTTCTCAATAATCATTCATAAGCAATTGAATGGTTTTGATTATAACTTCTCGCCAACGCGATTATTGGTAACGTTTGCTGATGATCTGGTCATTTATACGGCAGACCGTAAAGCTACAATAATTCACAGCAACCTTCAAAAAGTGTTTAATGGTATACAGCTCCACACCGATAATTGGCGAAACAATTCTGTTTTGGACAACGCTGCAGAGGGTCAGTCAAGACCTGAAACGTAAATGGAAGGATTTCTACATTATAGCTGGTGAAGGTTCAGAACGGGTTAAGCATAAACCCTGTGTTTAATACCTTGATGTTTCTGTGTTCGATACCTTGATGTTCATCTTGGTCAGTCTGTTTTTCTCGACCGAGTCAGATCAGCATTTCTACGGTTTCCCCGAGGAAACGCTGGTCTGACTCGGTCGAGGAAGACAGTTCATCGCTACTCAAATTTCAAAACTGGAGGACGCGGTTAATGGTCCGACACAGTTCGTGACGCTATTTGGAGGAAGCGAAGGCCCAAGGGAAGCTGTAGTGCTAGGAAGATGAAGTAGAAGAAAGCACAAAAAGTAGTCATAGCCCTTTGAGGACTCTTTCATTCCAGATACATCGATCAAAAGGTCAAAGTTATGTTAAAGACCTTGGTTAGACCAGTTTCAACATGTGGTTCTCAGATATGGTACAACTTGAGAACTAACACTTTCGAAAAATTAAAAAATTTCGAAAGGAAATGTCTGTTTTATATAGGAAGCCTGAGACGGCATGGGAACACTATGTATTGAATAGAAGAATTTATCCAATTGCTAAAGTTATGAGAGTCGATATTTTTATATTGAAACTTCTTCGGAATCACATCGCAAGATCTGTAACTGTGAGGAACAGACGAGTATATTGAGACTTGCCTCACAACTGGCTTTGTTTCTCCAGAAGCATTCGTGTATTTGGAAATAAATCAATATGTTTTTGATTCTAACGGTGTCTCAATTATAAACCACATAAGTAGATGGGCCACCAATAAGAAGCTAAAATATCCTCCAAATTTGAGTTCACGAGACCAACAATTCCAATGGAGATACTCATTTGCTTGATTCATTTTGGCTGGTCGAGCTGAGATGGAGCAATCGAGGTATTGATGGCTGAATAATAATGTCTGAATTATTTCATGGCTTTTTTTCTTTGATTTGTGCTTTGCGTTGCTTAGTTTTGAGTTTCAGCTCATTATTGCCTCATTTGTTGTGTCTGTTGTTTGTTTATGCTAAAAATTAGGAAGAGGTTTCAATATTTAGCATAGGTGTGTGTTATGTTGATTATAGCAATACGACATTGGCGGCAACCGTCAATAAAAGAAGACACACGAGTAACCAGGGCTCCGCAGATTGCGGGCGTAAAACTCATTTAGTCGAAAGCAAACAAGCAATGATTCGAATTCCAGCTGAAAATCAGGAATTGAATCTGCGACTAAAAACCTTAGAATCAATGTACAAGAAAGGGAAGAAAACTCAAGATGCAGAACTGGTAAGGCAAATAAATACGGAAACTAAGGCGAAGACAGATGACAAACAAGTGATCCCAGAAGAAATACTTAGTGCTGGAGGCGCTAACAATGGCCAAAACTTCTATGCAGTGCTGGACGGACTCTAACAAGAAATGGACGTTGAAGAAAGTATTGAAGGTAACTCTAATCAACATAACAATGATAGTTTTATTCTTTGCATAAAAACTATAAATAAGGAGTTCTGCTGGTCCTTCTAAAAAAATTTCCAAAAATACAGAGAAAGTTCCGCCACTAACGTGTTCGGTCAAAGCGGAAACGATATGGTTCGGCTATTAACAGCCGAAAATAAACTACAGAATTTCGAGGTAAAAAGAGATAATGCAGAAAAATTACCAATCAGAACAAAATCACTGGTTGATTTCAAATCAGCAAAAAATTCAATGTATTCTGGAGAGGCTCCACACTTTATCTATACCTCGAAAACTGAGAAGAACCAGACCTTTTTGTTGAAGTGCTTGGACTGCGGAAAGATACTGTCGATCTACTTCAGGTGCTCAAGGAAGCAGCACGTTAAATTGCATTTATTTTCGTTAAAACATTCACGACAAGAAGATCGACGGTAGAAAAAAAA
This sequence comes from Odontomyia ornata, assembly GCA_963969285.1. Taxonomy (NCBI): domain Eukaryota; kingdom Metazoa; phylum Arthropoda; class Insecta; order Diptera; family Stratiomyidae; genus Odontomyia; species Odontomyia ornata. Next base: position 107,327,174 of record OZ017738.1, on the reverse strand, counting down.
TTTACCACTTTATTTGGTGCAGATTTCAAATAAGAGCAGCCCAATCGCTCTTCAACAAATAAGATGCTTGCACTTCCGATTGGTGAGGTGGGAGCGCCTCCAGAAAAGAGAAGTGAATCACTGTTTACTGTCAAAGATTTGGACATTTGCCTGCTAACTGCGCCATGCATCATCGATGCGGTGAGTGCAAATTGGCTCAGACGGAGGCAAAAGAGAAATTATACTGTGTTAACTACGGTGTTTTTGGTCACCCGGCATCATATCGAGGATGCTCCCGATATGAAGATGCGAGCGTAAAATTTTTTCCCAAAGCTAACACAAGTACACCGCAGTGTCCTAGCTTCGAATTTCATCAAGCCCGGAGTATATTTGCACTCGCCACTAGAGGACCAACAGAAAATGCGGTAAATAGTGTAAGTGGTAATAATGAGCTGCTTCTCAAAATTAACCAGCAACTAAATTCTTTATCGGAAAGAATCAATGAACTAGATGTGAGAATTAATTTAGTTTTTCAGTTTTTAGGGCTTTCAAGTGCCTCAAAATAACTTAACATCCAGTCACATTCCCATGGATAGGATTCATCTCATCTCGATCAACGTCAACTCCATTGTGAGTCTACATCGACGTGGCTGTCTCTTGGAGCTCCTTTTCAAGCAAAAGCCTGACATCATGCTTCTCACTGAAACCCATTTCCATTCCTGGCACTCCATGACATTCAAGGATTTCGTATTCGTAAGAAACGATACGGGGGCATCGGGATATTGGTGAGAAAGCTCTATTGTTTCCAAAATATTGAAAAAGTCGAATTCAAAAGCTTTGAATTTCTTCAAGTATCCGTTGTCAAAATCTCACCGCCAGGTGGGGATAACCTCTTCGTTATCTTTGCCTATGCAACTGGTCGAAATGCTCTCAAGTTAAAGGAGGAGCTCGACTCGTTGTTTGAAATACTCGAATTGAACAGGCTGCATAGTTATTATATTCTTGCTGGTGACCTGAACGCCAAGCATACATTATGGCTGAACGCTACCAGTAATCCTAGAGGTGTATTCCTGAAATCGTGGATAACAGAGAACCAAATTGAATACGGGTGCAATCTATATAGGTCGGAGCTCCCAACATACCCTAGGACAGATTCATATTTGGACCTCTGCATTGCTGACGCAAGACTTGAATTCAGCTTTAATAATCCGCAACGGGAACTGCAGGTGCTTCCTTATGATAGCGAACATAACGCAATCATAATAGAAATCAATTATCAAAGGGATGATCGCTTCCTCATTCCAATCCAACATGAAAATCAGCGGTTGAATTTAAAAAAAACAGACTGCGGAAAGTTTCAAAAGTAGTTTGATTGGGAGTACCAGAAACAATGTTCCCCAGTCCTGATGATGCAACTCTTGCTTAATGGTTCCTTATGGCAGGAATCTAACTAACAATGAAAAAGATCTCTATTTGTCGAAGTTAGAGAAGCTGACGTTGGAAACGATTGAGAAATTAGTTCCCAAGATTAAACATCGAAACAATATGGAAGGATATGAAACACCAACCATTTCAAGGTTGAATAGATTGAAAAGCCTCCTTCTCACACGCGTCAACAATATTTTTCAGCGATTTTTGGACTACAACCATCCCTTGTTGGCTTTGTTGAAATTACACCTGAAGAATGTCTAGAACTTAATCCGGTCATACTTCAGGAGTGAGGTCAGCTATCAATGGGCGGAAAAATTGAGAGGTATTAGCCCATAGGACCCAGATGGCGTGTTCGCGAAAGTGAATACCATATTCCGTAAGAAGTCTCAAGTGAAGGTATCAAATCTTTAAGTCAGTAGTGATGAGATAAATCTTCTCGATAGGGCTGGTATCGAAATTAATAGTACGACTCCGAATAGAAATGGAAACAGAATTATTTGTGAAGGATTGCATAAACTTTCCCTGGTTGGAACACATCTTGAATTGATTCATCTACCAAACCCTGAGAGAGGGAATGAAATGTTTTCAGAGCTAGTTAAAGCAAAAGTTTCCGACCTCAAATCAAGCCCGGACGGCCAATCAATTCTTCATTTTAATGAAACATTAACATCTGACCTCATACCGAGCTTGAGTCTTATTGATTATTTTCTCAGCTATGAAGACTTCTGTTTCATATTTCGCAGGATAAACAACAGGAAACCATGTGGCACTGATGGTATTCGAAATATAGTTCTCCGACATTTGCCTGAGTTTGCTATAAGGAGTTATTGCATATGGTTCAACAACATGTTGAGCAATTCATATTTCGTAAATGAGCGGAAAAAGGCTAAGGTATCTCCGATCTTAAAGAAAGGAAAAGAATCTTCATACCGTCAAAGCTATCGCCCAATCAGCCTGTTGCTTAACGTCCACAAGGTGTTTGAAGCGATACTTAACAAAGCATCAAACGCCGATGTTGAGAAGTATGAGTTGATACCGAATTTACAGTTTACTTTTCGTGTCAAGCATTCGATTATACATGCGATAACGCAAGTAACATCAGACATCTGTTGAAAACTGAATGGTAGAAAATGTGTTGAAGCATGTTTCATTGATATGGAGAAAGCTTTCGATACCGTGTGGTTAGATGGACTAATTTTTAAACTTTTTCAGGGTAGGTTACCCAGATACCTTTTCGCCATGATGTGGAATATGATGTAGGGGAAATCGTTTGTTGTAACTGATAGTAATCTGACAACAATGCGTAACTTCAAGGTTTTCAATGGTGTACTACAGGAAATAGCTATTGCGCCTCTGCTCTCCACAATATCCATTAACATGTTATTGACTGGTTTTGACTTTACCGCCTCTCCCACGCGATCATTGGTAGCGTTTGCCGATGATCTGATCATTTATATGGCAGACAAACAGCTACAATAGTTCAGAAAAATCTCCAAAAAATGTTTAATGGTATACAGCCCTATCCTGACAATTGGCGAATAAAAATCAATGCGCAGAAGGGCGAAAAGATTTGGTTTCGGAAAATGCTGCAGTGGGCAAGTCAAGAGTTGAAACGTAATTGGAAGGATTCCCACATTATTGTTGGTGAGGGTAGTGTAAAATGGGTTCCACATAAATCTTGTGTTCTATACCTAGGTGCTCATCTTAATTATTATATGTACTATACTGAGCATGTCAAAACCATGCTCAATAAAGTACAAAAAGTAGTCATGGCCCTTCGACGACCCTTTCATTGAAGAATTGAATACTATGGAAAGACTAGGAGATTTCGAAAAGAAATATCTTCGTGCATGTACTGGTTTGTACAGAAAACCTGAGATGCATTGGAAATACTTAATATCGAATAGAAGAATTTATCGAACTGCTAAAGTGATGAGAGTCTTCATATTGACCTTCCTTTGAATCATATCGCAAGATCTGTAACTGTGAGTTAAAACGTCTGGATTTCACAGCCGTTCCACCCTACAGATGGGTATATTGCGAATTACCTCGCTACTGGCGTCGTTCCTCCAGAAGCATTCGTGTATTTAGACATGAGTCGATATGTTATGTTTTTGATTTAGACGGGCCACCGATAAGAACATGAGCCCTTAAAATTTGAATTCACGACACCACCAAGTCCAATGGAGATACTCATTTGCTAGATTCGATGGGGCTGGTAGAGCTTAGATGGAGCAATCTAGGTACTGGCGGCTAAATGAAACTATTCGTGGGTTGTGTTTGACGTTTTTTTTTTGTTTTGTGTTTTCCGTTTTTTAAGCTTAGAGTTTCAGCTCATTATTGCCACATTTCTTGTTGTTGTGGTTTGTGTATGTTAAAAATTAAGAATAGGTTTCAATATTTAGGAAAGGTATACATTGTGTTTAGTATATTAGGCTTAGAGATAAGGTTTAACGTTTACGATAGAAACATCGTAATCGCATTTTATTAGTATAAGATACATTTTTTGATTGAACCGTATTAGAATTAAGTTATAACATATTAGCTGTAGGATAAAGTATCATTGTTGTGTTGCAATTATAAATAATCCTTGAACAGTATTAATTTGAATCCAATGGTATTTACTATTTTTGTTTTTAGGGTTTTGTAAAATAATTTTACAAAAGCCTACTAAAATCGCGTCCTGTCTGTCCGTCTGTTTGTCCGTCCGTCCGTCCGTCCGTCCGTGTGTCACAGCAGTTTTTCTCGGAAACTACTTAAGCTAGAAACATCAAATTTTGTATGCAGGTGTAAAGTGGTGTTCTCTTCAAAGTTCATATACAAAAAAATTTTTATAAGATATTTAAGGGGGTCTCCCCATATAGGGGAGTGACCCCCCGAAAAAAAAATTTAATTGAAAGTAGCCGATATGGGTATCAAATGGAAGGCCTTGAAAAGAACTTTTCAAAACAGGTCTTAGTTTGGCAAAGCTTCCTTCGAGGGGCGCACAGAGAGGGGAAAGATACGAAAAATTTGTGTTCCCCCCCCCCCCCCTCGCGATTGGGCACCTGTGATCCGAAAAATCTGAAAAAAATCAAGAATATAGGCCGTGGTGAGTACAACAACAACAAATACGTGAGAAGTCGCAATTCACTCAACTTTGTTAGTAATAGTATGATTTATCGATTTTATGTTTTCTTGAATAAAATCTTAACGGTACCCTTAAATTCTATGAAATTCAGTACGTGGATGACTATTTATAAGATTGATCTATTCTGAAAGTTTCATAAAGATTGAATTATATTTAGCGAAGTTATAGCGGTTTGAATTTTCCTGTATTACTATAGAACAATATGCACTGCATTTATTGCTATGGCAACATATGGCTATGGAACAACATGCACTTTTTACCGATTCAGACACTACAGTTTTGCTAGGATTTGCATGAAAATTTCAGGAATGTCATGTAGATCTTTGAGAATCGGTTCGGCTAGTGGTATCAGTAATCGTGATACAAAATAGTGGCTGTTTTAAATGTGAAGATTGAATAATTTTGAGTTATTTTTTCCCAACTTCAACGTTTAAGGTGCATGCTTTGAACACTTGATTCAATTTAATGAATGACTGAAGATGAGTACCTACAATTAATGCGGTAGAGAGCTCCTAGCAAAAGGGCTTTGTAGCCATTCTAGGATTCGAAAAAATTGGCCATGAATCGATAATAACAGTACAGGAGAGTAGCCCCTGAAAAGAAAAATCATCAAACGTAGCCGATATGAGTATGAAATGAACGTTTTCATGGGAGCTTTTCAAAACAGTTCTTAAACTGTCAGTTTTTGCTTCAGTGGGGGCACAGGGGGGAGATACATGAAAAATGTGTTTCCTCCCTCGCGAATGGACATCTGAAATAATGATCAAGGGAGATATTTCTGAGTATAACAATAACAAAAACCTCAGAAGTCGAAATCCGTTCAACTTTGTTAATAATAGTATGATCTTCGTATTTCATATTTTCTCCAATAAAATCGTCTTTGACATGTTTCTTGATTTGATTCGATCTGGTGACTGCATTTTGTAAATTGAATACAAAAACCTTCTGACATGAGCGTAGGTCTGTTTACCCTACTTGTTTTTTTGTTTAATTTAATGTTTTTGATTGATAATGTATAAATTAAAAGAGACATTTGGATCCTTAGATTTCAGTATTTTTATTATTTGGAATTTGCTTTATATTGCACATTTGAAAATTTATAACAATTAGCATTGAATAAAGTGCGCTTCACTTTGACTTGGTGACAACTCTACAATGATGTCAGTAAAATTAAACGGAATGGCGGCAAATTTTTGTAAATATCTGCATGATAAGCACATATAATGCTTTGGGGGATTTTAAAAAATGTGTACAATACCCTACTTCAATCGCAACCTGTTTGTTCGTCGTCCGTATGTCCGTGCGTCACAGCAAGTTTCCTCGAAATCCACATAAGCTATAGTAATGAAACTTTGTGCGTAGATCTAAAGTGGCGCCTTTCAATAGTTGCAGAATAAAAAATATGATGGTGGTAAGGGGGTGAGGGTGGTTCCAATATGGGTATCAAATGAAAGGTCGTGATAAGAAATTTTCAGAGCAGGTCTTGAACTAGAGGCATTTGCATGGAGTGGTGCATGATGAGGGAAAATGTACAGTAAAATTTATCATTTACAGCAATAATTGCATGTGACACTGTATAAGCACACTTTCGCAAAGGACCCAAACACTACAGATGTGTAAGGCTTTTGATGAAAATTTTAAAAATATTAAGTAATATTGATATAGTATGTTATCATGACTCCTCAAACATTGAGGTCTGCCCACTCAAAATCAAATGGTGGTAAATCAAAATACATAAAAACCATATTTTCTCTGAGCTCAATTCATGGAATATATGTATGAGTCAATTCTCGATATTCAGAAGAGGTTGTTTGAATTCCAAATTATTTTAAAATACTCTTCTGGCAAAAGCACTCTCCTGCTACTTCTACTGCTTCTAAGTTAATTGAAATATTCTGGGCATAAGTGAATTTCATTTTGCAAGACATTGTTTGATTTACTGTTTATTCACAAAACCCTTCTGGCGGAAGTGCTTTCCTACTACTTTGAATTATTTTGTACAAATATCGATTTTTGCGCTCTTGATGGTTCACAAGCTGCTAAGATACATAAACTGAATTTTTAATGCAGACATTTAAACCTTATTCTATGTCTTTAAAGATTCAAATGTTCAGGATTAAAATTCATGGACGAAAATAAAGTTTAGATGCATGTCTGTCAGAAATTGAAATAAATTATTGGGAAGTCTTAGAATAGAATAGAAACAATGCAAAGCGTTAAAAAAGTTTTTAGATTAATTCTTAGTAAATCATCCTTCTCTAAAGCGCAAGAGTGTTTAAAGCGTTTAAAGAGAATTATTGTTGCATGCTATATTATTATAAAAATCGCTGATGTAATTTCTCAGCATCAAGTTTGAATTCAAGTATCATACACATAACGCTATTGAATTTGATTATGGAAATGATATATCCTTTTCAGTATTCCACTCCACAACCATATTTCCCATTTAAGGAAATACAACAGCCACATCCTCTAATGCATATTTTCATAGCCGTCCTTTTCCTATTCAATGTTGAACTTTTAACCATCTCAGATAGGCGGAATATGTTTTACGGATGATATAAAATTTGATGTGACGACCAAAAACTACGTACGTATGATGCAAATGTAACGGAAGACTCAAAGATTATCCGTTCTTTCGGGCTTATCACATATGGTCCGCATACGTAAAATGGAATTTAGAGGGAATTGTGGGAATTCCATTTGTCATACTTAGTTGGAATTACACGAAGACCATATTCTTTGCAGATTACTTTTCCCTTCACCAGGTGAATTTAAATAATGCTTTGGCCCCGAGTTTACGATACCCACGCTTTTATGGTCTTGTTGATAGGTGAAGCCACTCAGATAAAGCCGGATTACATGAGCTCATTGAGGTTTTGAATTTGTTGAAGCAACATTGCGCGCCTTATATTTATTGATCACTTCAAATACATTAATCATATTCAACTTTTCAGATTGAAATGTATTTTTCATAAAATCCAGAATATGTTGATCAAGTATTTCTGCAAATAAGCATTCCCTCTCAATCAATTTACAATAAATCTCACAATCTTAATCCAATTGACAATTCACTATGAACCCATTCAGATTGATAACTGTTTTTTAAAAGAATAGTGTTTTTTTCTTCAACAAAAAATAATAAATAGAAGATGAAACATAGTGAAACAAGTAAAAGTAGTAGGAGGGTCCTCCTGCCAGTAGGGTATTGTAAAATCACCGAAAATCAAACTTTTGAATATTAAAACTTGACTCACATATATGGTGATCCATTATAAGTTTAATCTCAAATAAAAGGCATAAAGTTGAATTCTTTAGTAAAAATTTTATGGTTAGTGAAGATTATCTTGCCGTAAATGGTGCATCCTGAGAGTCCAATTACGGACGACGCATTTGATTCGTCACGGGCTTCAGCCACACTCTAAGCTACAGCCGCTATATTCTCTTCACTACGTGCTAGATGTGGTCTAATCGGGCGAGTATTATCCAATAATGTTTGTTGGGTTTTTAATTTGCGGATAGTATTGGCTATAGTGGTTTCGGTAGGTATACGATGCACACCATAAGTTTCTGTAAGAGCACGAAAAACATTTCTCACAGAACGCTGATTTTCGTATTACAGCTGAACAATTTGGATACGTTGTTGTGGTGTAAGTCTTTCTATGACGATTTGTTAAACAATACTGAATAAAAATTTCATTACAGTTTGACAAGAGTCACGCGCTAAAAAAGGCTATTGAAAATCAAACCTCGCAATGAATCACCCATTATAAATTCCATGAATTGAGCTCGGAAAATCAACATATGGCTATTATGGATTTTGATTTTCCACCATTTTATTTTCAGGAAGCTGAGCTCTTTGTTGTCATGATGATATATCAATGCTAGAAACTACATATTTCCTCCTCCTGAACCCCCTGAAGTGTAAAGCGTAAGTTCAAGACTTCTTTTGAAAATTTATGAGCAAGGTATTTGATTTGATGCCCATGTCACCTACCTGTGGTATAACATTTTTTTAATGCCCACCCCTCTTTATGAGGAGATCTCTCTTGAAATCATTAAAAATTATTCTTTTATAATGCAATTTTCAAGAGAGCGCAACTTTTGAAATTTTGTGTAAAGTCAGAGACAACTTGTTGACAAGTAAAGTACCGATTTTTTGGTTAATTTCTCGATAAAAATGCACCCTTTGCAGAGAGAACCTTAAACCTTGGGTATTGACCATATTGTTGGATGACAATTTGCCATCTTTTGGTAAGTTGAAACATTCAACGTTCGAAGAAGGGTTGATTTTTAGGAGCGAAGAACTGATCCAACTCATTTTTAACAGCCTGATCGAAATCAAAAGTGTTACCACTCAAATGGTTTTGAAGGGAGCGAAACAATCGTAGTCCAATCGTGCTAAGCCAGGACTACAGGGTGGATGTGGCATCGGTTCCAAATTGCGCTGCATTCATATTTGACTGGTTACCAAAGAGGTGTGGGGTCTGGCGTTATCATGATGGAACATCACATCTTTGTGATTGGCCAGTTTGGAGCGTTTTGTTTTTCTTAATTTCTTCGTTTAGTTTCGAAAGTTGACGACAGTGGACATTTGTATTAATAGTTTGGTTTTTTGGAAGCAGCTCAAAATAGAGTATACCCTTTTGATCCCACCATACAGAAAGCATAATCTTCTTTTGGCATGCAGTAATTCAACGACACCAGACAAAAATAAGGATACACGTGTAATCCGTTTGCAAACAAAAAGACAAAGACATAGGAGGAGAAGTGAATTGAATTAGCTTATAACTATAATGCATTCACTCAGTAGCCATGGATTCCATTTATACGGAGGTTTACTCGTGAAGTTGCGCTCGTCAAGGAATTCGTGTCGGTCGGAAGAAGTTTTCGGAACCTAAACAAGCCCTCAGCCGTCATGTCATTGACTCCTAAATGTCAACATTGTTTACAGCTCTAACTAACGCTTCCTAGTGCCAACCAATCATGTTTTCATTTTTTTTTTTTTTTAGACATGGCTGAAATTTTGTATTCTCGATTTGAAGGTTTTTCCTGATCATTCTTTTTAAGATGCGACCTTTATCATAACGTCATAAGCAAGTCTGATGGTGAAGGAGTCTTGGTTGCCGTCAGTAATTTTCTATCTAGTTCCCTTTGTACTGATTTTAATTTTTCCCATGCCTTGGAATTTGTTATTGTCTGAATGACCTTACCTTATAATGCATCCTTACTGATTTCATCTATATATATTCCTAGTAATTCGTCCATGTAATTATATGAACCTTTCTTTGATGATCTCGCTTCCTATCTCATAGTATGTCATCCTCAATCTAGAGTCCTTGTTCGCGGTGATTTTAATCTATCTATCATTGATAGGGCTAGCTCACCAGTTTCCTTTATCTCCTCTTCTGATTCATTTTCTCTAGCTATCTCTTAATTCCTTTTTTTCATGCCCCGTCTCAATTCAATCATGTCCGTCATATTAATGGTCGTCTCTTTGGCCTTGTCTTTTACAATATCTCTACTCGGTATCTGTCTGTATTTGCTGCTTTATGTCTTTGTGTTCTTCCTACTTAACACCATCCAACTTTATCCATTAATCTCACTGTCAATTCCTTTATCCTTATAAAACCTATCACTGCTCCTAAATTTAGTTTACTTTTTAAATTCAATTACGAGGCAATCAACGTAGCGCTTTTGTCTGTAAATCAGCTTCCTTTCTTTCATAACATTAATTTTAAATCTGCTCTCAATAAATTTTATACATTTCTATACTAAGTTAACTGTAGATTAATACCTCTTCAGTTAGCCCAAATGCATAGGCTGAATGTAACCTTGGCTTACTAAACACGTCCTTACCGCCTGAAATGCCAAGCATAGGGCAAAGAAGACAAACAAAACTTTTGCAGGTTGCATTCAGATGCTAAAAAGGAGATCAACCTAGCTCTGAAGAACTATTTTCCCTGTTGGGAAGCTTCCCTTAATGAAAACACTGTGACACCCTTGTGGTCTTATATTAAATTCTTAAAGACCTCGTTGTCTTTTCCTTCTCCAGTCCGCTGGGAAAATTTCAAATGATCTTCTCCGCAGACAATTTCGGATCTATTCTCTCAATATTTTTTCTCTGCCTTTTCTCTCCTCACTGAATTCACTCCTTCCAACTCTGTACGTAACAATGCTTTTTCATTTGTTATCCAAAGCACTGACTCTTCTGAAGTTGAGTCCTTGACTCATTCTCTTATCCTTAACATCAGCCTTGGTCCAAATGCTTTTGTTAAGTCCTTGGCTTTGTCGCTTTCTTCTCTCTTTTCTTCAACGTAAGCTTGGGACTTTTCCCTTTCAATAGAAAAATGCTCGTATTTTACCTAACCTTAAAAGTGATGATCCTTCGCGTGCATGTAATTATCATCCTATATCCTTGACTACTTGTTTCTCAAAGTCGCTTGAACATTTGGTACACAACCAACTCTCCAACCCGTTGAGCTGTTTAAGCAAGTGAGCAGTACAGTTATTTTCAAGGTCATTCTACGTCCACTACTCTAATTCAGTTCACTGATATTCTTGTAAAGGCTTTAGATAATCACTATCAAGTCGATATATTAAATACAGATTTCACAGAAGCATTTGATACAGTCAAATATCGCCCTCTTTGCTGCAAACTTAAATTTTTTGGAAACACTGATTTTCCCTTGTCATGGTTTTCCTCTTATTTAGTTAGTTTTTGTGAAATCATGTCTATTCTGTCCTACACCTGGTGATCCTCAGGGCTCTATCCTTGAGCCTCTTCTATTCCTTGGATTTATCAATGAGGTCCGTCGGTTATCTCTTCATCATGTCTATTGTTTGAGGATTGTTTCAAGGCATTTTGGACTATCAAGTCGCCCATTGACTGTCAGCAACTGGTGTTTGCCTAATTTTCTTTACCTTTATGTGACCGAATGCCGCATGATAACTTCTTCTCTTAAGGAACATCTCATTGACTATCTATATACTGAACGAGGCATCTTTGTCCAAAGTTAATACATAAAAGGGCCTAGGAGTTACTTTTGACTCCAAACTTAAGTTTGACACTCATAGTTTCTATGAGGCTGCTAGCGACTCTTAAAATTTCGGGTTTTATACTGTGACATATGCACAAGTTTTGTAATATCTCCACCATGATCCATATGCATATATACTTGTCCTGTCCGTCATTTGCTTGAGTATTGTTCTATGGTCTGGCTTCCCCGTTACTATTATCTTGTGTCCTCGTTAGATTCTGTGCAGAGGAAGTTTACTCGCTTCATATTCTTTAAGCTAAATTTACCATATCTTCCATATGATGATCGTTTAATCTTCCTTGAATTCCGTACTTGGCTGCACGTAGTTCTTATTTGGATCAGTTCTTCTTATATTAACTCTACCGCTATCAGACTCTATCTTGTTTTTTGCTGGGCTGCACTTTTGCCACTTAATACGTCGTATTTTTGATACTGTTCTCTTTGTAATTTCATTTTCACACGCCTATTTTACACCTCCAAAGGAATCACAACAATTGCAGCTTGATGCTTTTTGGCAGCCTTCACTGCATTCAAAAGAATTTTATAGTGTAATTTCAGATCTCTGATTTTGCTTTGTAAGCTTTTAATTGTTTGTACTTTAGTTTTTATCTTTGTACCTGTGGTGGCAACGTCACACAAATTCTCCGGCCATAAAACAACAAAAACCCAGACAGCAATAAACATGCGTCGCTGTATATAATTATCTCCAGAGAACAAAAAATACGCACTGCTGCATATTATTATCACAGAAAAATTCATATAATTGTGCTCAACAATACCTCCAAAAAGATAATCAGGAAATACTTCGCAAATTTGAAATAATGACAAAACATCGTGTGCAATTACTCCGGGTAAACCATGAACATCCTTAATCCCTCACAACACTGCAATCGGAAAAGCTCCGGAGAAGACAGAACGATTCACAATACGATGCGGTGAACACTCGCCCGCTATTATCTCTGCGTATTATACTTCAGTTTTGTTGAAAGAAAGTTCATATTTTGTTATTGTAAATAATTTGTTATTTTATAGATAAACATTGATCGCTATCGCAATCCCCACATAATTGGTGACCCCGACGTAAAAGCAATGCCAAACGACGTCAAACAAGGAGCAGGAACTAACCACTCAAGTTATGTATCCATGCGATTGCCGCCGTTTACTTCCCTTGAGCCACCGCTCTGGTTTGGGGTTATTGAGTGGAGTTTCTTAGTTGCGTCAAGAGTCAAAGTTCAACCAATGTTTTCTAGTCGCGACACCTGCAACGCGAGCGAAACTAAAGACATTCTGTCAAACTCATCAGCACACGAGCCATACAGCAAGCTAAAAAAAGAGCTAATTCAGCGCCTGGGCACATCGCAGGAAGAGAATTCGCAACTTTTAAGAGACCTTCGCTCTCTTGGTGGTAATGATTTCAATAAGGAAATCATAGTACGATCTACTAATGTGAGATTGGGAGAATAACGGAATTAATTAGTGAAAATGTCTAAGGTAGCGTTTGCACGCCGTCAAGTGATGGCTTCGCTAAGAAGCTGAGCTGTTATTTATAAAGTGAAAGAAATAATTCTTCTAGTAGCTTACGGTGCTCTGTATCCTAGTGCACACGCAAGAATGTATTTTCCGACTCCTCGTTGTACAATTTTCCTAAGACTATTCATACAAATTCTACAACTTACAAATATGCAATCGCACACAACGCTGACCTTTTTCCCATGTTCTTAATTTTCATAAATGAATAGGTCACTTAAAGTGCGAGACTGTTTTCAAAACAATACAAATCAAGACATCCACAAATGTATCATCCAAACAAATGCATTTCGATAGAACGTCTTAAATTACAATTGTTTTAACTCACTCATAAAACAATGAAGTCAAAGACAATGTTTTTGCATTCGCTTTGGGTTCACCGCTAAAGAAATTCGATACCCTGAGGCGCATTCCAAAGAATGTTCATATGCAAGGGAAAGCATATGGTAGCGAATGCATGTGTGACGTAACGTTCATGTAGATCGTGTACTTGAAATAATGAAATATTAAGTCACGCTACATATGGGAATGTCGTATAAATTATTCATGCACCTGACTGTGGGAGTGATTTGTTGATATGCATAATGATGATAATGCATTATTGGTGTCTATAATGATTAAATCATTATTGATATGTATTACACTACACCAGTCACTTTCCGGTGCAGACGTAAGCCATTATGGCCACCCAGAAGGATCAACCTCTCGACAAAGCAGCAAACTTGCAGGCGCGATTGTATAACTAAGACCAGTGTATCTCATGTAGCCTAGGTCACGCCAGCAACATCGCTATTCAAAGCTGAGATCAAGACAAGATTTGCACAGCTCAGATTGAGCCTAAATCCACAGATAGAAAAATTGCAGCAAGAATTAGAAATGCTGCGATCAACGAGTCGCTCTTCCTGCCAAGGTCACAGACGATCAAACTCAGGTAATTGTAGTAATTCAAGAGCACGGAATAACCAGGATGCAGAGGGCGTGTGTTGATACCATTCCAGATTTGACTACGAAGCAAAGAACGGCAGGCCACCGTATAAACTGTCGGGAAACGCAAACGACAACCGCTTATGACGGCCAGTGATTCTAGCCAAAAAACACGCCGCCTACTTATTGTGGACCGAGGAAGTCCGAAACACTTCCTAGTCGATACGGGCGTCGATTCGTGCGTGCTATGAACTTGCTGCCATCAACAGATCCACGATAGGTACCCACGGAATGACAGCGTTATCACTCAACCTTGGCCTGTGGTGCACATTTACATGGAGCTTCGTCAATTCTGACGTCACCAAACCGATCGTCAGAGCTAACTTCTTGGCAGTTTTTGGACTACTGATCGATATTTAGGAAAGCCAACTCATCGACAAGGCAACGCAAGTAACTTCGAAAGAAAATGTGTTTCCCACTGACAAGCTTACTATTAAGGTCATTTTTAGTGATACATTATATCACGCGATCCTGGCAGAATTTTCGGATACTACGCACTCCCGTTGGTTGCGCTCCGGAAAGACTTCATAATTCCTGGCATTACATCTAAACAACGTCTGGGCCACCAACAGCGAGCGTACCTCGTCGATTAGATCCTCAGCAACGAAATTTAGTTCGAGTGATTCTTCGGACGGAAGCCCGTTCAGTTATAATACGTGCTGGTTTAAAATTAGAACGTATTGCAGGTGGGTTGACGGATACACGAACAAAGCGTGAAACTGACCATATCACCTTGTCAAGGGCCGATACGTTTGATAACGATAATGAGATACCCGTGGCTGAAGAGGACATCCATAAAACAGCAATATTAATTATTGATTTTTACGAATTTCCATTCATGACCCTTGGACTCCGAAACAAAGCACAGACCTTCCAACGGTTCATAGCCAAAGTACTTTGGGGTCTGGATTTTGTGTCCGCATTATAGTGGCATCTGAGACTTCGGAAGACCGCTTAGAGCATTCACGATAAGTTTTCATACAGTTGGCAAAATACGGTATGGTCATCAATATGTTAAAATGCAACTTCGGCGCCAAATAATTATCTTTTCTTGATTATCTCGTCTCCAACGATGCGATCAAATCAATAGCAGAAAAGGTTGAGAAAATTCTCGGTTTCCCTCAGTGGAGAACCACCAAGCAGCTTCGTCGGTATCTGGGCATGATCAATTTTTATGGAATTGGCATGCCAAGTTGCGAAAACACACAGGCACCACTAAACAACATGCTGCACAACAAAATCAGAGGAAACATCCTGCTCCAGTGGAAACCAGCAGCTGAATTAGCGCGAGCTACGCTTCTTGCACACCCCAAAGTTGGCGCAGAAACGAGAGTGTTTTGTTACGTTTCTGATAACGCCGCAGATTCAGCTCTGCAACAACGAGTCGACCACTATTGGAAACACTCTCTTTCTTTAAAAAAAAAACTCAGGCCAGCAGAGTACCGATGCAGCGCATTTGACAGAGAGTGATGGGCAATCTACCTTGCTATTGAGACTATTGGCACATGATAGAAGCAAGGATTTTCACTGTCTACAGAGACCAAAAGCCGCTGACATTCATTCCTCGGCAAACACTCGACAAAACATCGCCTCGTCCAGTTCGGCACCTTAATTTCATTGGCAAATTTACAACCGGTATTGGACACATTTTGGGAAGAAATAACATCCTTGCCGATGCACTGCTGCATATCAAGGAAATTGGAGCACCCATCAATAACGCTGAATGGGCAAAATACCAAGAGAACGACGAGGAACTCAAAGCCCTTTTGCATTTGGGAACGTCCTTGCAACTCAAGCAAATACATATCCCAGGAAGGAACCCTTAAATTTTCTGCGTCACTTCAACAACAAAAGCCCGACAGTATGTCACATCAGGTTTTAGGAGAGCCGCATTCCAATCTAAACATCACCACCCTTACCCAGGCAGAAAGGCAACTGCGAAGCTCGTCGCACAGCAATTTGTCTGGCCGGCTATTAGGAAGGACTGCCACGAATGAGCATAAGCTTGCATGCAGTATCAACAACGAAAACCACCAGGCACGCGTTCGCATCTGTGGAAAATGTTGCACCACCTTCCACGAGACTGAAGCATGTACATATAGATATTATTATCATACCGTTATCAGTAGGAAAAAGATATTGTTTCACCTGTGTGGATCGTGACCGAGAAGCTGAAACAGTCGCTAGAGCCTTTTGGGAAGGATAGATAAGCTGCTTTGGAACTCCACTGCAAATCATCACCAACCAAGGGTGCCAGTTTGAATCGAATTTATTTCGTTCCCTCAATGGTCTAGCGGCACCAACCACTTGCGAACTACCTCATATCATCCTCATGCCAACGGAACGGTAGAGCGTTTTTATCGCCAACTAAAAGCAGCAATTTGATGCCACCAGCACGAACAGTGGACCATAATCATACCGACCGTCATCATGGGCATCAAGGCAACCATCCGCAAAGACTTGGGTACATCTTCGTTTGAGATGTTATGTGGACAACCCCTTCAAACCTGCACGAGCAGACAATGAACCAGCGTAATTCAACAAGCAGTTATGATGACACTTTAAGCATATACGAGTTAGACCAGTGTGAATAAGCAGGCATGGTGCACGCACATTTATTTTCAAAGACCTTTCTACAGCAACGCACGTTTTTTTATAACATGACGCCGTAATAACTTGCAAATGCCATACAATGGTCCATACGAAG
Source organism: Odontomyia ornata (assembly GCA_963969285.1). Lineage (NCBI taxonomy): Eukaryota > Metazoa > Arthropoda > Insecta > Diptera > Stratiomyidae > Odontomyia > Odontomyia ornata. The sequence goes on along the minus strand of OZ017738.1, from coordinate 107,310,376 downwards.
TAATCAAACGTGGCAAAAAGCCTTTCGTCATGAGGATTAGAGGAAAAGGTGTTACGGTATCAATCGACCGACTAAAACCCGCGTATACTTTGAACGGGATAAGTGGAGAAGACCACGAAATCATAATCAGCATCCAGACAAATCAACAGACGGGAGTCCAACCAGATCTTACTAACATTCCTGTCGCAGAAAGTCCAAAGTTGCAGCCACAAAAGCAACAGCAACAGAAACCTTGACGATGAGAACGATGCGTTTGCTTCGTACAATGCTACCAAGCTAGATTCCAGTGAATCTCAATGCACTCATCTTCAACGTGATTTCATCACTGGTAAGGGGGGTGATGTAGCGGCAACGTTACACAAAGTCTCCGGCCATAAAATAATAAAACCCCAGACATCAATAAACATACTTCGCTGCATATAATTATTTCCAGAGAACCACTAACACACACTGCTGCATATTATTACCGAAGAAAAATTCATATAATCGTGCTCAACAAAACCTGATCCAGTTTTCTCCGAAAAGACCCTCAGAAAATACTTCGCATGTTTGAAATAATGACAAAACGTCGTGTGCAATTAGTCCGAAAAAACCACTGACATCCTTTATCTCTCACAACATTACCATCGGCGCAAATATAAAAAGGATAGAAATGCAAAGGAGAAGACAGAATGATTCACAACACGTTCGCCGAGTAATCATCTCCCTTGATCCGCTATTATCTTCGCGCGTCATACATCAATTTTTTTGAAATAATATTCATATTTTGTTATTATAAATATTGTGTTTATTTTATATATAAACATCGATTGCCACCGACACCCCCCACATGCATTATTTTTTAACTTTTGCATCTATAATAAAAATAGAGTAATTATTTTTATTGGTTTTTACTTTTGTTACTATTTTATTTTTGATTTGTTATCTGTGAAATGGATTTAGCAATAAATAAATAAATACAGCATTTTCCTCTTTTAGAATCTTTCCATAAGTTCACTAGGATCCGCGGTGTATTGTTACATCCTCTTCTTAGCACTACAGCCCCTCTCGGGCCTTCGCTTCCTGCAAATAGCGCCTCCAACTGTCTTGGTCCATTGACCGCACCCTCCAATTTTGAAATCCGAGCAGCGATGAACTGTCTTCGTCGACCGAGTCAGACTAGCGCCTCCTCGGTTTCCCGACTGATCTCCCCCCTTCAGTTCTCCCAACGAATACCTTTTTGGGTATCCGTTGTTCGTCCATACGATTCATGTGGCCTGCCCATTGCAGCTTCCGCAGTCTTACAATGGCTGCGCCCTTCATCTCGTCGAAAATTTCATACAGCTCATGTTTATATCGAATTCGCCATTAGTCCCCGTTCTCGCTCCAATTATTTGCCTGAGGACCCAAGGTCCGAAGGTGTTCAATATGTTTGTGGAGGCTTGGGTTAGGGTCCATGTTTCATACCCAAGTATACCACAGATATCTTGTTATATAACAAAATGAAAATAAAATTGCTGATGCCCGCGATGTAACACCAAACTTACAGATACCTTTATAAACCTATTTTTAACGTACCAATTTATATATTTGATTTAAATAATGAATAAAATAATAAACTCGAATTGACAATTCTAATTCCTTAAAAAATGAGCAAAGTGATTCTTCTAAATAGGTTATAATGCCATTAGGACTATTATACGATTTTAAAATTGTTTGTCTTTCAGGCTTCAAACCAGGGGGGACAATTGCCCCATCACCCTCCTCCCTTGATCCGCACCTGGTTGTGATGGAGTAACAGTACCGGAATATCAAAGTACAGGGTGATTAAGTGCATACTGTTCCGCTGAATTTCCTTTAGCTCAGGGGTTCCCAGACTTTGTTTAACTGCACCCCCTTTTCTTTAGCGTGAAAACTTCGCACCCCCCTATAGTATGTGATATGAAATTTATTAAAACACACGTATATATTTCAAATTTATTGATACATTGATATAAAAAATAAATGACATTAATGAGAGGAGTGCTGCCGCATTTTTTTTTACAAAGTTGTCAATTCGCGGCTTTATGATGAAAAGTGCACAACGCAAATCATTCGCAACATTAAGTTTATTCCTTTCTTTGTTTTCTATTCCTATTACCACCGAAAAACTCTTCTCACATAAATAAGTTATTGAAAAGGGAGCATAAATTTGTGGTGCCATTTTAGCGAGCGCAGGGTAATTGAGGTAGCACTTAATCCAGAAAGATGTTATCTCCATATTTTCAAAGTCATCTTTCGCCGCTGAGTCGTGTTTTAAGGGATGCATCAGACTACGACTATTTAGCCGCACTTCTGTCGAAAGTTACACATGGTTAAATGGAAGCCCGCACACTGCGATTTTCGACAATTTGGTCCAGGTTGGCAGTCGCAGGAATTTGCGATTTTTCCTAAAACCAGTTTAGCAGGTAGTTTTTGTGATACTCGCGCAGGCGCACATCATTTGGACATTTGACGCTGACGTGCACGGAAGTTTCTTGCGTAGCGTGCAAATGAGTTAGCGCATGTATTCCTGGCAAAGACATACCTTCAAATGAGCATATTAGTTCTGCGCATGCGTGAAGTTCCTTTGCAAATCTTGTCGCAGTGTGTTCGTATTTGCGTCTGAAAATCGCTGGTTACGGCAGAAAAATCGCAATGTGGCCGAACCCTTAATCAATGACTTGTTCTTGAATATTTTCAGGAAGGGTGTTTAAGTCAATATTGAAGGAATTTCGGGTGAATTTGTACTGTGGATTCTCATGTAAATTTGGAAAATACCGCTGGAATTCATTCAGAAGCCTTTGTAAATGAGAGAGAATATGGGTTTTGAGATCTTCGTTCTCCACAATATTGCCTAAATCGTTATTATCGATAGCACTATGCAACAAAGTAATTTTTTTTTGTTTCACTGGGTTCACAGTATGGAATTAAGTTTTGTTACCTTAAAACTATATGAAATATCGAAATAAAATTGTTCTATCACATCAAGTTTAATAGTGAAACGCATTTATTGATGTTACTTAAAATTACATATATAATATGTTACATAAATTGTTATTCTACATTAAAAATAATATTTTTTCGAACGACAGGCTTTCCTCTTATAGTCGGTAGTGGCAGTATCCCTCTGGAGGCTACAACAGTAGTCTGCAAGCACAGCTGGCTCCCATCTACCCTGGTAACGCTTCTCGTATTCTTCAATTTCTTGATGAAATCTTTCACCGTGTTCATCACTTACTGAACCCATGTTATCAGGATAGAAACTTAAATGGGAGTGTAAAAAATGAATTTTCAATGACATATTGCATCCTAGTTTGTGATGAGCATCCAGCATCCGATTAATCTTTTCATGAAAATCCTGTGATTTGTGATTGTCGAGAAAATTTTTTGTGAGGTCAACAAAACCCAACCATGAATTTTTTTCAATAGGTCTGAGGCTCGATAAAAAAGCAGGATCATTGACCAATTTCCTTATGTCAGGACCGATGAAAATACCTTCTTTAATTTTTGCTTCACTTAGCATAGGAAATTTTGTTTTAAGAAATTAAAATCCAGGTCCGTCTTTGGGGAGTGCTTTTACAAAATTCTTTATCGAACCAAGTTTGATGTGTAATGGCGGTAAAATGATTTTCTCAGATGGTAGTTTTGGTTCGTTCTTTACATTTTTCTGACCAAGCACGAAACCGGACCTTAAAGGCCAGTTTTGTTTCATGAAGTGATCTGAACGCGCTCTGCTATCCCATTCACAGAGAAAACAACAATATTTTATATAGCCGGTTTGCAACCCTAAAATTAAAGCCACTATCTTTAAATCTGCACATACTTGCCATTTTTGTTCTTCGTAGTTAACCTTTTCCAGAATTTGTTTTAAAATATCGTAAGTTCCTTTTAAGTGAGCGCCGTAAGCTACAGGTAAAGATGGAAGTATATTATCGTTATGGAGTAACACAGCCTTCAAGCTTAGTTTGGATCCGTCAATGAACAATCTCCACTCCTTTGATATATGCTTGTAACCTAATGTTGACATCAATCCATCAATATTATTGCACGACACTAATCCATCTTTTTTTGAATAAAATGTAGCTAAAGCAATATGACGTTTTCGATAAGTTGTAATTTTAACTCCAGTTTGCAATAGATTCCACTGTTTCAATCTCGAGCCTAATATTTCAGATTTTTCTTTGGCCAAATCTAACTAGGTCATTTAGTTCTGATTGACTAATCAAATGTGGTTCTGTATTTTTTCATCTATAAATACCTCTCCGCTATTGGAAGGGCCTGCTTCATCTTCTTCTTCAATAGAACTTGATAAACTTGAAGAACTGCTAAATCTTCCCGGTATTGGAATGTCTGGAGACTGTGGTAGCGCCATTGAAACTTATGATACAGTAGCATACTTCAAAGAATGTTTTAATTTTTTTGAAAAACCTTTCACAGTTGTTAAACAAAAATAACAGTCATCTATGTGATTTTTTAGTTCACGCCACTGCATTGCTACACCAAAAGGCATCTGTTTAATACTATCCTTGTACCAACTCGTCAAATATTTATAACATTTTAAACAACACACTTTCGGTACCCATGATTTGTCTTGATTTTTAATGGCAATTTTAAAATAAGCTTAATAACACTTCACAAACAGAGGCAAAATTGGCTTTTTTCACGTTTAGGTGTAAATTGACCACAAACATAACAAAATAAGCTAGGAGAATTAACACAGACACGCGGTATTTTGTAGATATATGAATGACATAAATGAATTACGACTTTAAAACTTTGACAAAATGTTTTAAAGAAAAAGTATAACTAATTTAACAATGAATCCTTTATTGTTCTTATATGAGCTGACAATATTAAACTGAGAGACGAACTTAAATTATCTCGGCTTAAATACTGTATCTTTTTCTTACCTACTTAGACAATTACATTCTTATCTTAAAAGAAATCTCATCCTTAATACATAATGGGTTTTTCACGCGTCCTGTCTGCTACAGGGCGAAGGATGTTTTATTACTACAATGTAATAATTACGAGTAAATGAAATTCTATCCTTAATACATTATGGGTTTTTCACGTATCCTGTCTGTTACAGGGCAAAGGATGTTTTATTACATGCATTCTAATTAAGAGTAGATATTTCCCGTCGCCTGTTCTTTTACCGTGGCGACGGATATTTTATGATATGTTATTGTATAATGTAACTAATGTTTTGATGACATTTGTACACATCAACGATATAATGTTATAACTACCCTCACCTAAGTCTAGCGGAAAGTAAATAAAGTAAGATTATAATCTTACGTTACAAATATTACCGTTATTTTTGCTCTGGGACGTGATATCTAATTTTAAATTTGTTTTCTGTTGTTTACTAAGCATACCTAATACAAATCACCACCCGGGATGTCAGTAATTTTTTTGATGTTGGATAGTGTAAGTTGTGATAACTTTGAATAAGATGAAAAATTTGGTGACTGAGCTTGGAGACAATGTTTCCACAAATTAGTTTTTTCAATAAAAGCTTGAATTGAGTCATGATGCGTAGTTATGTTTGCTGAATCATTGCCCTTTAACTTTAAATTAAGTATGTTTAATGCCTCAAAAATATCTGCTAGATAAGCTAATATTGTTTGAAAATTGTTATCAGCTAATGCATCAAATAAGTTATCCTTTTTATGTTGCTTGAGAAACTGCTTCACTTCCTCCCTTAACTCAAATATTCTAGAAAGCATATTTCCTTTAGAAAGCCAGCGTCTTTCTGTATAGAATAGTAGTTTTGGGTGCTCTGATTCTAAATCCGAACAAAAGGCTTCAAAAAGTCTTGTATTTAAAACACTATGTTTAATAAAATTAACGACCTTAATAGCTATATTTAAGGGTTCATTGAAATTCTCTGGTAATTTTTTAGCTACCAAAGCTTGTCGATGTATGATACAGTAGGTTCCGATTATATTTGGATTTTTTTGTTTTGCTAGCGTTACAAATGCAGAGCGGGAACCAAACATTGAGGAGGCCCCATCTGTGCAGACACCAACCAGCTTCTCCCACGATAGTGCATGCTTTTGAAAGAAGCTTGCTATTGCTTCTATGACATTGGCTGCTTTCGGTGTAGTCTCCAATTCTTGGGAAATTAAAAATTCTTCCACGATAGCTCCATTGCACATGTATCGCACGAATAGTACTAACTGGCAACATTTTGTAACGTCAGTGCTTTCACCACATTGAATTGCGAAAAAAAGGCGAATTTCGAACGGACTCCACTATTTGCAGTTCAATATCTTCTGCCATTTCATCGATGCAACGCTCAATCGTGTTATCTGAGAGTATTTGGAAAAATTTCGCTTTTATTCCAGAATCAAGAAAAATATTAGCCGCTTTTAAAAGACAAGATTTAATTAAGAATTTTCCAACAGTATGCGGTTTTTTTGCTTTAACGATGAGCAATGATAATTCATAAGTCACTTTCACAGCTGTTTGCATTCATTGAGCAAATTTACCAGTTTTATCGACATTTACATTGAAGTTTTCCTTGAAAAAACTCTTTGTTCTCTCTTTTAACGCAGCGTGTTTTGTAAATAGATGTCTTTGCAGACGTGTCGGTCTCATTGAACCGTTACTAAGAACTTCGTAGCATATCACGCACTGTAGGCAGTCGACACCGTTTTTAACTATATCTACGAGTATGAAGCAATATTTAATGTATTCCTCATTATACTGTCTCTTCTTGGAACTCATAATGAACTGAAAAATAGACCTGTATAAAGAATAGTATACATACCATTTCGATAAATATACCGAAAATAGTTTTCGGATAATTCACAGAATTAAACACACCTGGTATGATAAACTGATTGGCAAAATCTTTGTTTCCAGTTAGGAGAAATTCTCATCTAAGCATTCAACTGCAACTGCCACTAATACTGCACAATGATGACTGACAACCAACATGTGTGCGAAACAGTTGGTCAGCGCATAGTGCGCGAGCAAGAATTTTAGTTAGACTAAAATGTGTACATTCATAGCGATGACAGTTTTTTCTTAACAATAGGTAGGATAGACGAAATCAGAACTAAGTGAAAGGTTTGACTCGAACTGATGCGTATTGCGTATTCGTTCGCTCATTGCTCGACTCAAAAACTGAATAGTAAATTGTTTCAATATTTTTATTGCATACTTACGCCCTCCTCAAAGTTGACCTAGTTTAGGAATCATTGTTTAGCTAGTTAAGATTCCACAAAAATTTAAAAAGTAATCTAATTTTCAGAAAGCGATCACCGCGACTTATTATCGTTGATAAAATGATTCCACTATGAAAGTAAAAGTAGTCCGCGTGGCTTAGTGGTTAGAGCACTAAGTCCGTAAGCCGAAGGTCTCTGGTTCAAGTTTCGTTGGCGTCAACGAGATTAAGTTCGAGTTATTCTTCGGATGGACTATAAGCCTGTTCAGTTATGATACATGCTGGTTTAAAATCAGAACGTATCGCAGCTGGGTGGACGGATACACGGCCAAAGCGTGATAATGATCATATCACCATTGTGGAGTGCCGCCTCATTCGATCATGATAATGAGATACTCGTACTCTAACTATCTCTAAGCGAAGGCCCGAAATGGGCTGTAGTGCTACGAAGAAAAAGAAGAACGTAAAAATCATATCAATCATCACTAAAAAAGACTACTTTTCATAATCAGATAATGAGTTCTAAATTCTTTGATCGTTCAAATTCAACAATTTCTATCTAATTTAAAATTCACTTGAAGACCTCTTCACCCATTATTCCACAAGTTTTAAAATCTTTCCTTTGGTTACAATAAACTTATCTCCGGAGAACACATCATTCAATTTACATACATCCTGTTTAATGCGAAAAGTATTACCAAGGTTAAAGAAAGAACTTATAAAATTACGATGAAATTCTCTCAACCACAACATTTTGCAACACTCTTTTCACTGTCTTCATCCGACTAAATCCTTCACTAGTTTGCAGTAATGCAAATTTAACCCACTTAAATCCTCACAAGGCGACCGTCAAAGAGACAAGAGAGGAGTTGCAAATTTTATTACATTGAAAACTAATTGAACTATTTTCTTCTTCATCCTTTTTGTCCTTGTCTGCACTGGCTCTCCAGTCTACTATGCAATACGCTTTCACACATTTAATCTGCTCCTTTTTATGTTTTACAGGAGAAAAGCGGAAGTTGCAATGGAAGGACAATTTCTTGTAAGACAGATTTATGATGACGAGATAACGTATAATTTGATAGGAGCAGCTGTAGAAATACTGAGTAAGTGAACATTTCAATTTTTAATTAAGTTTACGTTTTCTCGTCCTTTTTAAAATAAATTTTCAAGATTTAAAGGGGAAAGTAGATATATGATAAAATGTTTTAACATAGATATTCCAGCTGACAGTATATTAGAGCTCTTTGGCAAAACTTTTTTCGAATTCTGTCAAGATTCAGGATTTGATAAAATTCTGCAAGTTTTGGGTGCTACTCCTAGGGATTTTTTACAGGTTTGTAATTTCATGATGCTTAAAGAGTATGAACTACAATTTTAAAGTTTTCATTTTCAGAATTTAGATGCCCTTCATGATCATTTAGGTACACTTTATCCAGGAATGAGAGCTCCTTCCTTCAGATGTACAGAGAAAGATGGGTCCTTAATTCTTCATTATTATTCCGAAAGGCCAGGACTAGAACATATTGTTATTGGGATTGTTAAGGTAAGGAGATCGTCAGTATGCAAACACGTATGTACACAAAGTTCATTGATAATATTTACATTTTAATATTCATTCGCTTAATGACAAACAATAATCTAACATAAAGCGAACATCAATAATTTGGCGTCAAATCAATTGGATACCGTAGGTTATCTCGTGCAAACGTAATACACTGAAAATTAAGTGCAATGATGAAGCTCTTTAAAATGCAAATTTTCACCGATTCAGTCATCTTTACATTAAGGCGGTTGAACAGAAAAAGACATTTTTCTTCCGCTTGCATTTCATCATTCTAGTTTCGCGTAAATGAAAGCATAACATTATATACAAAAGCAAACTTGAAATAACTCCTGCGTAACCATCTGTTCACATACCGGAAAAGTTTTTCGCAAAAAGCTATAAATCAAAATGGCATCACAAATTGTCGCCACTCGTAAAAGAGATAAGAGAACTCTTATTCACACATAATCAATTTAGCGTTTAGCAGTGAACGTGCTACATTTCACTTTTTCCACTCCTTTTCATATGCTCACTTTATTCCATTAAATTTTATCTACTGCTTTGCAGGCTGTCGCATCAAAACTCCACGGCGTTGAGGTAAATATAGAAATAATCAAGAAGAAAGGTGAGCCACTTGAAGATGAAGAAGTTGAACGGAACAAGCCAACCGATCAACTTGCGGACAAGACCGAGCCTGCCACAATAGAGAAAAACAATAACGTGCAAGGAAAGCAGAGCCTGAGTGAACCTGTGTCAGCGGTAGTGGGAAGCAGACGTCGGTCGGCAGCTGAAGTTTCCTCAAACGGGACATGCCCTGCTCAAGGTATGTGTGGGCTTCACGAATCCAACCTTTAACTATAGGCAAACAACTGGAATGAACAAGGGGGCGGAAAGCCAAATAAAGGACGACTTCTTGAATTCGCTTTAGCATTCCAAGTTGGATCTTTGGCTACACTCCCTAAGGAGCTTTGTTTTTATGAACGGAAGTGATTATGCCTCAGGAGTCTTTTTGGAAAGGGCTCACATAATCCTGTTGCCTATTCTATGCCAAGTCCTTAATTCATTAAATATTAGGATTCCATTCACATTCAAATGAGAATAAATACCATGACTCGCTTAACCTTAATTTTTTCATTGAAGTAAAATTTTTCTCATTTTTTCTTACTTTCTCGGCCCAGTATCAAGGAGGAATCTGCAAACATCCTGCCTTAATCGCAACTTCACGATAACGGGACTTGGCAGTGCTAGTAGCAACGATTTGGAAAATGCAAAAAACGACGGCGACAGTGATAACGAATTTTCATCGCGACGACCTTCTCATCCTTCGCTGAACCTAAACGAGAGCTTTGACGATAGTAAGGCCAGCGAATGCCTGCGCTTGCTGAAGAACAAGAGCGATGACATAGAACGTTCCGACCACGTTCAGTTCCTCATTACGGAGATATCGGGAAGTAATCGGACGGCGCAAACAAGTGTGGAAGAAAAGGAGCCGCCCGACGACATGGATTTCTTTTGTGAAGGCAAGTACTCATAAATTACTAATGATGGAATCCTCCATTTCTTTCCCAACACGAGTTTTCATCTTTTTGAGGCTCGACCCAGGAATGAAGAAATCATTAACATAAATAGCGGCTATAAGGAAAATTTAATCGAGCGAACATTCTTTTGATGCAACCGCAATGTCCTATTCCGGTTTTATGTTCGCTTTTTGGAGAAAATAATTCTCGTCATTAAAGATCTTTATGGGAATTTTAGATGCCGGGATTTTAAAGAGAAACTTGTGATTTAAGTTCAAGAAACGTTTAGCTTAAAGATTTGTTTTGTTTCTGTATCATGAGGCTTTGTCGATTACAGGGATTTGAAAAGATGGTTGAAATACCCATTTCGGTTTCAAATCATGCATTGCTTCTTAATATGTACCAGCTTTCAGGGGCGTATGCAGGTTTTGGTCCAGGAGAGGGGGGTTTGGTTCAGTCTTCGAATCAGAAATTTTTTGGCTTGCCCTCCACACTATACGAAGCCAATTTTTTTCTTTTGAAAAATCTTCGACCAGGTGCCCGGCCCAAGGGAAATGGGATTGACAATGAGTTGTCCTTTACGAGACATTATAAATAGTAGGTGTATGAATCTATGTAGTGCGTAGGGGAAACACTCGCAGAAGATTCTGTTTTGTAGGTAGTGAAATTGAGCAAGCATTTATTGATTTATTTAATTTAAATTGTTTAACTAAGCATCTATTTTAATTGTAACCTTCGAGGATCTTCAGCGAAATGATTTACAACGTTTTAGCATTAGCAGCGGGTGTTTTCTCCCGTGGGTAAATGGGCTGTTTTCTCTTTTGGTAAACGAATTCTACTCGTTACATCAATCCTTTAATATCCGAAGTTTCGAAATTCCGCTGCTTGTTTATGCAAAAAGTGCGCCACAGTTTAGCTTATGATGTTGTAGTGATCTGTGGGATATATCAACATCCGAAAAGGACAGCAGCGGTGGTCTGTTGCCTCGGCGAGCGAAGATGTTGGTGCTCGCCAAAATTGAACTGGTCTGAGCACGGGTGACTACGATGGCAGGCTAGCATTACGGTGTCGTGGGGCGAGTTCTTTTCCCCAGCACAAGGGCTCACTATAAAAAATATTTTGCATTCACGAACTAGGAGATAAAACGAACCGGATCGACGGTGTCGAGGTCGAGTTAACCAACTAGAGGGATGAATTTCTAAAGCAAAACGACTGACTGGACTTGGCAAATGTGAGCGAGATTCGATACAATCTCGTCTTTTCCATGTATACCTACAGCCCCCAAATAAGAGTAGGGCATCCAGGTGGAAGCGGTGCCCCCTTGCACCCCCATCCGAATCAAGATCCATTGTGGACGTGGTCAGATATTTTCCATTTAAATGAAAAACTCATACAAACATAATCCCCATGAATTTTTCTATTAAATGAAGTATATCAACGTTTCAAATTTATGTTAAGGTCTTATAAGATGGAATCACATAATACTTTAACATAAATAAGAAACTCAAGTGGAAGGCTACTCTACCCTGGAAGAGCAGCTGCAACACAAAGAGAGGGGATGAGCTCACCCGATGGCTAGCTCATGAGTGGAGGGGCCAGCCAACGTGGAGGGTCCCATATCTGGTCAAAGTTCCATGCAAGTGGAAAGACCGAAAGTTTTGTTCAATTCATCTATTCATTCTCTGAGTAATTACTTATAAATAATTAAATTTTTTTTGTGACACAATAGATAATGTTATTTCTACTCAAATTAATCACATTAATACGTGTATCCTGAAGCAAATATTCCGAGAATTTAATCATTTTTCGTTTTTTTTAAATTTCGATCTAAACTCCAGTTCCACTTTAAGATTGTCTGCAATACATCAAATTACATATAAAATATAATTTTTTTAATAAAAGAACATTAAATCTACTTTACTTTTCCCATTATTTGTCTAGGTTTATACTCGTAACGTATTGTTTTCATTTGTTTCTTTTAATGAATAAAAAGAATAATATAACCCAAAAGGTACTTACCCAATCCTCCTTCGACGAACGCTCATGTTTTGGGCGGGTAGGGCCTGTAATTTCTTTAACACAATTGGGAAAAAGGTGGCAACAGAAATATTATTCACCGTGACTAAATCATTTTTTTTGTGTTTGAGAGGTGAATGCTATTTACGCACAAAGTGTGGAACTCCCATGCTCGCAAGAAGATGACTGAACCATCCACTAAACACCTCGCCTGTCAACCTGAGAATCCAGCCTGGAACCGTTTGACACATTACTTCGGGCCAGGTCTCATTTTGTTACGCCGTGAGGCGCCTTGATGCTGGGGGATCCCTTTCCTAGCGCGAGGGGAAAGGGAAAGAGGAAGTGCCAAAAAACCGATCCCCCAGCCCCAATGCCCCCAGCTGCTGTGAGTCCCTTTTATCTTTTAGGACTGCCCGAGCATAATCTGCCATCTGGTTCCATTTGTCAACCGATCCAATCATCACCGCAACTATATTATCCGGGGTGAGCTCTCCCGTCTACCCGTAGAGGTTTTTTTGCAGCCTGACCCATTTTGGGCACCCAAAAAATGTGTGGCAGGCATTGTTCTCCTCTCCTGGGCAAATCCGACAATTGGGGGACCGTTACTTACCAATCTTGTGCAGGTGAGACTGAAAACACCCATGCCCGCTCAAACGCTGGGTCAGATAGAAGTCAGTCTCACCATGCCTTCAATTTAGCCACGGTCTCACATCCGGGATGAGGCGCGCAGTCCACGTTCCTTTCGTGGAATCGACCCAAGACTGCTGCCAATCGTTGTTAAAACGCTGTTTCTCCTCGCGAACAAACCTCTCCCTCGTATCCTCGTTTCGGCGCAGGTAAATAGCGTGGCACTCTCTAGCAAGGAGGGCGACAGATATCACGCTACAATAACGCTCGTCGCCGAGTCAAAGACTATCGGAAACGAAGATGCAATCCTCAGCGCTCCTCTTCTCTGTACCTGTGCCAAACGTTTTCGCTAAACCTCTTTACTGAGAGCGTCGCCCCATAACTCTGCTCGGCACGGTAGCACTGAGCCTACCGCACTCATCAAGAGGTGTCTTCTGGATGAGCTGGGTCCCCCTACGTTGGGCATAAGTCGACTCAGAGCCAATATTCCGTTGCCCTGAGTTGCTGAGAGAAACTCATCTTCGATTCGATCAGTAGCCCCAGGTACTTCAACGCTGGCTTCAATTCAATTCGTAAGCCTCCAATACTGATTATCCTTACTCTAGGGATTCTCTTCCTTGTCAAGATGACCACCTCGGTTATCTCAAGTGCTAAACTGAGCCCGCGAGCAGTTATCCAGCCCCTCACTTGACGCATTAGCATACCTAGCCTAAGATGCGCTTGTTCAACGGTGCGTTCAGTGACCAGAGTCGCAACATTATCCACATATTCGACCAAGCACGACTCATCTGGCATCTCAAGTCTCAGTAGCCCGTCGTAAGACACATTCCACAGGTCCGGACCAAGGATAGATCCCTGGGCAACACCCAATGTAATTTCCATCCTTCGTTGGCCCTGTGTCGTATTGTAGAGCAGGCTTCGGTCCTTTGAGTAGTTCCTCAAAAGCCGTATTAGATATTCTGGAACTTGAAAAGGGTTTTCCAGCATATTCAGAACCAGAACACCTATCTAGCAAAGTTAAAGGCGATCGTGACGTCGAGTGTCACCAACAGGATGATCCGTCGCGTGATGTGACTATATGCCTCTGCCTTTTGGACTGCGTTCACCACCTCTGCAATTGCATCAATGGTAGAACGTCCTGCTCTAAAGCCATACTGTCGAGGAGATAGGTCACCAGCAGCACGAATTGCGTCAGTGAGTCTTCCCTTGAAGAGTTTCTCTAGCATACCGCCCATTATGCATGCTAGACACGGCTGGGAAAGTGCTAGAAATTGATCATTTAAGTGATTATTTATGCAACTACTGTCATGCCACTTGTCGATTGATCACCCTCAGAATTGTGCGTTAAAATCGTGAGCGACGAGCTTTTTGTATATTTCGCACATTTTTCAATCCACTTGCGTCCTTTTTGCCACTTATACGCGCACATCCTTTCCCAAACTTCGATGGTCATCAACTTTCTTTTCAACAGAAGAAATCATTCACAATAACAACCAGACAAATTATTTTCACCATTGAAGTTTTATTTGAACACACGAAGAAGTTCAACGAGAGGAATCACTTGCGAACTAGTTTACTTGTAGACTACAGCACTATTTTTCTTCCGACGCTTTTAAAGTTCAAACACATTTTAATGGGGCTAGTGGTAGCACTGTTCTTGGGGAATGGGTCAAGGTTTTATGTACGAATTCCATTGTGATGAAGGAAATTCACCCTTTTGCGTGATTTTGCCGTTCAACTTTACTGTTTTGAAAGTGCAGGTTATTAATAACCTTTCCATCTGAATTTTTGGGAATATATTTTAATAGAAATATGTAAATATTTGGGTTTATTGCATATTTCAGCAGTATGGCATAGCATTTGGTTTTATTTTTATTTGGTCTCAGAAAAAAAACAAAGAAATCCGCACATCAATTCATAAAATTTTATACTCCCCGGAGACAATAAAACGAGAAAACCTCAGGCACGTTAAACAGATTCGCGTCTACGCACAACCGGGCGCATTACTTCGCTTTTCTCCGGCGTTTTCACATTCTCGGAATAAGATTTATTTTTAAAGAATCTGAACTTTTATTTGAAGTTAAATATCTTGCTCCACATACGGCATACGAACCCCCCGATGTCGATAATTTCTCTTTTTCAGCCGATCCGCACGCTTTGCTTATCTCGACGAGACTGTGTGCCGCAACGGGGGTTTACTCGGCGAGCTCTCTGCAATCCGTCAACAGTGGTTTCTTTCCGACGAGATGACGCAATTCTTTTTCTAACTTGCGTTGCAAAGGGGGTTGCCGTCATTGAATTTTAATTGTAAATTTTCATTTAGTTTATTTTTTATTTAAAATTCTAGACACATGAAAATTCAGAGTGAAGATGAAATTAAGTAAATTATTATTTAGAATTTTTTTTTCGTTTTAAATTTGCCATTGATAGTAAAACATACTTCGAAAATGGTTTATTACTAAAATATGTTTATATTAAAATTGTTTAATCTTTTTATTTTTAAATTCCAAATAAAAATTCCATGATATTTAACGATTTTTGAGTAGAAAAAAATGGTGTTTTCGCCCGGGAATGTTTTTTGAGCAGTTTGCTCAGGCGAATCACTTCTAATTCATAAAATTAGGATACTTCTCCCATACATTCTTTTGATTCTAAAGCAATAAATTTTTACAATCTGAGCAGCGTGTAACAATGGAAGAGCAAACGTTGGTAATTTGTCTTTGCCGAAACTTGCCTATAAGATGATGATAATGAATCCAAACAAGTGCATGGTGTAATCGTATTGTCACCCCCATTTACAACCGTGAAACATTGGGTAGCCAAGTTCAAATGCGGCCTCAGAAGCATTTTTTGACAATGAACGTTTTGAACGTCCAAAAACTGTATTAACGGAAGGTATCGTCAGTTTAGTGAACACAACGTGATGGAAGATCACCAATTAACCATTAATGAAACTGCTGAGGCTTGTGAGGTATCAACTGAATGGGTGTATAAGATCTTACATGAAGATTTATGCATGAAAAAATTATCCGCACAACGGGTGCTGAATTTGTTGACGATTGATCAAAAGCGCGTACTTACGGACATGTTGCGCAAGCTGTTCCAAAAGAATCCTACCAAGTTTTTCTGCCGATTAATTACTGCCAACGAAATTTAGATCCATCACCGTACTCTGGAGACTAAACAACAGTCAATGCAGTGGATTGTGGTGCGGAAACCACCTCCAAAGAAGTCGAAAGATGTTCTTTCTGTCAGAAAAGTGATGGTGGCAGTTTTTTGGGACAGCGGTGGAGTAATTATGGTTAATTATCAACAAAAATTTAAAACTGTTAACGGACTCTAACGCTGCATTGCTGGATCAATTAGAGACGGAACTCTAGAAGAAGCGACTACACTTGGCGAGGTAAAAGGCGCTGTTTCATGAAGACACCGCATGAGTCCATACATGCATGGTCGCAATGTTGAAATTGGACGAATTGAAGTTCGAATTGCTTCAACACCCACCCTACTCACCAAAACTAGCTCCAAGTGACTTTTTCTGTTCCCCAACTAGAAAAAATTTCTGAGTGGGATGGGTGATATACTAAGGTTGGAGAGGCAGTAAACCTTTTTTTTAAGTTTACCTGAGGAATTTTTTTCTGGTGGGCTGAAGGGTTGGGAAAAGCATTTGACCAAATATATTGACTTGCGTGGGGACTATGTCGAGAAATAAATTTTTGATGGCTTGAATTATGTATTTTTCTTTAAAAGGCTGGACATTTTCTAAATGACCCTCGTACTCATAGTAATGTCATGGCTGCTTATGTGTCGGTCTTCTTCAATTTCTTGTAAGATTTCATCGACTTTTTCAGTGAATGGTCGACCTGAGTGAGCTACATCTTCGAAATCAAAATTTCCAGAACGAAAGCGAGCGAACCATCTCTTGGCTGTGGTTTTTGATAAAGTATCGTGACCGTAGACACCACAAATTTTTTCACGAGCCTGCGATGCATTCTCACCTTAATCGTAGTGATATTGTAAAATATAAAGAATTTTTGCAGAAATGTCACTCATTTTCAAATGAATACAACTTTTGACACGAATGACGAAATACAAAACTGTCCATATAAAAATAGTAGACGAGAATGTCATCTTTCAAACGCATGTCAGTTTGACTCAATCTGATTAGTATTGCCCGATTTATGACAACGAACACCATCTAGTGACAAAAAAGGCTCAATACTTTTGAGAATATCCAATATAACACAGGTCTTATTACAGATTTGTATACTAGGAGCTTTGTTTTCGTATGTATGCAGCTGTTTTTCAAGATCGACAGAACTGAATAAAAATTTTATTTGCAAGCTGTATTCTTCGGCGTATTTTGTCTCTTTTATAAGCGGCTCTTATTATTTTGGCGCTCACATTTTCATATTGTACTCACCAATATTTTGTTTATTTGAGGTATTTTTCTTCAACTGACCTATGAACTTTGTTTTGTCCTCATTAATTTGTAGCCCGGCTAGTTTCGCTTCGCTGTTGAGTTTAAGGAAAAGTTATTTGGCGATTGCTAGCGATTGCGACAAAATGTTGATGTCGTTTGCATAGGCTTCCATTTGGCCCAACTTGAATAATAATTTACCTCTTATATTTGCAGGTAGCTTACCTATGACATATTCTAGAGCCAAAATGAGTACATACCTGGCTTAGCTTGCCCTTGATCGTTTTATTTGATATCCGCAGGCCAGTTCTCATTTTCCTTTAAAATCCGTCAGGCTTTGCTTTGTCATATGAGCGGACGCATTTTAACTCTTTTGAGTCATCTTGAGTGTCATAAGAATGAATAATCCTTCAGACACTGAAGATGACTCAAAGGAGTCGAAACGCGTCTGCTCACATAACAAAGTAAAAAGGAAAACGAGTTTTAATTGTTTGTGATTCCTCGCGATAGTACGTTTGAATTTTAGTTTAATTACCTGATAAAACTTTTTTGTCATTTAAATACTATTACAATTGCAATAAAAACTTCAAAATATTGTCACTCAAGAAGTAGACAACGTGTGGTCTAAATATCTGTATTTGAAGAATAATTTTAAAAATAAATAGTGCTTTAAAAAAGGAAATTTCCATCTATTTTTTGCTATTGTATCAATAAAGGTGCTATTATATTCAAAATCCAAATCGTTTGAAATCTCATTTTGTATTCTTGGTGAGGTACATTGATTCCTCAACATTTTATTACGCAAGCCAATTTTTAATGCAAGCATATTTGGGAAAATGCCGTTATCTTTTTTTTCCTCTCTATGGCAAATCTTGAGTTCCACAAATAACATAATTTTGTATTGTAATTTTAATTTATTGATTCACCAAAAAAACCACAATTTAATATCAAATACATAACAAATTGAATTAAAAACAAAAATACAAAGCACACAAAAATATTGCCTATGTTGTCGTGAAATTGAGGATTTGTAATATTTTGGACTTAAAACAGAGCTTGGAAGTGGTTGGGGAGTAATGCTCACTAAATTTATTGAAGATTTTACAGCGCATGTGTTGACCGGCTTATTGTCTGCATAATTGGTGTGGTGTGTACTTGTGGTTAACATGGGAATGTGCCTAGTGACTCTAACAGGATTGTGAAAGTGAATATTGTCTGATAAAACCGGAACTTGAATATTACACTTTAAGCCGTCGAAAGGTAGACCTGCAGACAAAGCGACTCTTCTGGGAGCGGTTGATGTCAGGTTTAATGTTTGAAGGCGATCCTCATAAGATGGTCGATTATGAAAAGAAGTTGGGTCATACAGAGATCTTAAGGCAAAAAGAAAAAAAAAAATTTGCACAGACTCTAGTCTGCGGTTATAGATTTCCTATATAGGGTCCCAGGTTATGCTGCCGTATTCGAGAATAGGACGTACTAGCAAGGTGAATAATGATTTTGTTGCCCAATTATTCATAAGACTCTATTTACCCTGGTAGTGTTTTTCTATACTGGAAATGCTCTGGTAGGATCTTTTAAAGAATACTATTGATTTTATAGAGGTAGGCTTATTGGTACCGGAGGCGAGGTCAGGGGCTTAAAATTTGATTTATTGGAGTCGGAGCCGGAGGAGGAATCGAAGGAGGAGATGAATGTGGAAGAGTGGTAGATTGACATTTCAGAACAAGATTAATTTAAATGATTAAGCTTGAATTATAATTGAATAGTAATTTTTTTAACTTATTAAATGTAATATAATGATAGTTGTTATACATGTAAGTAAGGTATAATTAAAGGCTTAAACTTCATACCAATTGAGATGATTCCAGCAATAAAAAAGTACATTTGATAAATAAAAGCTTACCAGCCTTATCACTATCCAGTCTACATTATATATGGGACTAATGCCTCTAAATAATAGCTCACTGGCGAGGGTGCTTCGAGAGACTGATAAATATTGAAACACAATTGGATGAAATATTTTAAATTTCGTATTCGGTCTCCATCATTGTAACAGAACATCACTGATGGGAATACGTTTTCGTTATACTTACTAAGCAAACGTTTCCATACAGCAGTTTTTTCATAGGTATGGACATTTCCATCAGTTTCCTCACCATTTGTTAACATATCAACATAGATTCGACGTAGTTGTTCAATTTGTATTCAGGTAGCAGAGCAAACTTTCGCCATTTTCCTATAAGAGCATCAATGTTTTTTTCTGATGCTTTATTTGCAGTGTTACGAGTATCTATTCTTTCAAGTAGCATTATCTATACCAGGGTTTGCAAAAATATGATATTTATAATAAATATAAAAAAATCCAATATTTGATATATATTTGATATACTATATATCGGATATATATCACGTTTACGAAACGTAAGCATTTTCCAGTCTGTAATTTATTTGACATTGTCAAAATGTAAAAATAATAAAAGCTAATCTGAATATTTCACTTTTTTTTCCTAAAGTAACAAAGACGTAAGTTAAAATTTGGTTCAATTGTCAGGCACAGATCTATAAGTGGTACATCATCGTCTGACCTACTCAAATTGGCCTCCGGAATCTATGCCCAATATTTCTTCTTGCATTTCCATGTTCGCATTGGACTCTCAAACCCAGTCCATATTGTATGAAGGAACCGTACGACAAATTATCTTATGGGAATGGTTGGAAGTATTGAAGATATAGACTAATTTACGGGCTTTCTCGATTCCTAATCGGTTACGTATATTCGACTGCACAAGACCGAAGGTAGAGAATATTCTTTCGAGACCAGCTGTTGATGCTACTGCTGATAGTAATTTTTCACATAGTGTTTGAAATCTGTCTTTGCCGTCCCGGTTGAGCCATCGATTATCTTTATAAAAAAATGGAAGAAAGTATATACCCTTTAATTCTACTATTTTTATTTTAAATTTAGTATACGATTGTTTCGTTCTCTACTTGAGAACTTCCTCAGTACTACTATTCCCTAAACTATAAGAGTCCTAATATTTATACTAAACTCATTAACGTATTAATATGAATCTCTAATTACATCTAATCCCTCAAAGTACTTTTACTTAATCTCTAATTACCTGGTCCTTTTACCATTCAAAAATTTGTTTTTCCTTAATTACTACTTAACTACCTTTATCATTTTGTAAGCTTGAATAGCCAGGTGCATCCGTTACCTGGGTCGCCGTTCCAAATGTCCTGCGTATTCCGATTGAATATCTCCAAACTTTCTGCTACATCAAGCTTCCATCCGTTTGTATCCGTTTTCAGTATGCTTACGTTGTCCGCAGTGATGTCATGTAAAAATAGTAGAATTAAAGGGTATATACTTTCTTTCATTTTTTTTTTATATTTGAAAGTTCTACTAAAGGCGGAATATCTTTAACCATCGATTGTCGTTTGTGTTCATATTTAGGAGCTTCCAACATTCTAAAGGTGGAGTCTGTTTATAATTTTCCCCAAAAAGATACTTAGGAAGCATTGATGATTGCGTCACCAATGCCGTTACAATAGGCATAAAATCGAGCGGCATTTCAGCAAAAACTTTATCTCTGTGATCATTGCTCAAATGTTTGCCCAAGAATCGGTGATCCAACATATTAGCCAAAAAATGAACAGGCTCTAATGCCATGTCACGTCGGTACCAAAATAAATTCTTGACTTCTAATGTTTCATTTTCTAAATCCTTTTCTAGCCGGTGCCATACTTCTACTGCCATTAATATTGTTCCTCCATTTCTTTGGACTCTAGTTAAGGCTCTAGCTATTGATTTGTGCATCATTTACGATTTCGAGTATGTTTTTGTCAACTTTATTTTTATTATTTTGGCATATTTGTACCAATATTGCTCGATTAGCAAGGTAAGAGCTAATACAGTCTCTCGTTGTATTCCATCGAATGGTTATGGGCGTTACCAACTTGTTCCCGTTGGCAGCCTTGTATCAACTTGTAGGCAGATGTTTATTCCTAAAATATTTGATCACCTTAATTATGTTTCCGGAAACGCCTTTGATTACCACATCTTACGCTAGCAGGTTTAGTATATGCGCACAGCAACCGTATTGAATTATGCTATTACTATCTTCACAAATTCGTGCCTTATTTACGAAGCTCTTAACAATCACTTTGAAGTTTTTGTTGGTATTTGTAATTATATCCGTACCAATTTCTTTTAAATAATCAGCAGTATGAGGATGGCCTGAGGTATCGATAGTATCAACTAGTATCGATTGTCTTTTGGGTTTAGTGAGGCTGCAACAGCTTATAGGCTCATTGTGAACGTTAGACCACCCGTCCAAAGACAAAGATACGGCCTTGCCCTCGATTTCATCGTTTTGTTTTTGTAAGGTATCAGCATAACTTTCTTCTAGCAGACGGCCTTCTACTTGGCGAGATGTGGGAGGCTTATAGACTGGATGTAGTGCCATGATCATTTCCTTAAACTTCAAGTGATCAGCGTGCAAAAACGGTGTATTGGTGGCAAAGAAAAAATTTGCGACCGCCAAATCATTTTTTTTTGTTTGGGATTCCAATGTAACAATTAATTTTTCTAATATGTTGAATGATGGTCCGCCAGTCGACAATGCACATTTTTTGCCACTGATTTGATTATGGTATTATGAACAAAATCTGAAGGTGACACATGTGTGCTAGAAGCCCTTGACACTGGACAAACATTCACATGTTTCAATAGCCACACAGGAATGCCTTGCAGCTCTTTCTTGTACTTTTTACATTGGGCCCATTTATCACTGTTCCCCATCTTTAAAATAAAACTAAATTTTCTCTATACAGCATTCACAGGTTTCGGCGTGGCTCAAATTATTTCGAGTATTGTGAGAAAATGAAATGTAGAAAGAAAAACACTTAAGCTTAACAATCCGACCACCGAAATTGTTTTCAAACTACCCCTAAACTTATCGTTCAATAGGTCAGTTATCTACTCTAACGAATATCGTGCAGCAGATGAACGCAAAAATCACTGCACTACACCAACTAACTAACGATATCAAAATGAAATACAAAAGTAGGATTGTAGCATTAACCTTTTAAACTACCACAGAATTTCTTAGGTAGACATTAAATTGACAATATATTTAAGTTAACAATTGTCAAATGCTAGTCCGCGTGCACGCACATAAATAAACCGGGGAGTCCCCGAGCTTCTGATGAGATAGATGAGATAATCTAAATTTTAGTTTTTCTTTTACTGTTGCAAAGATGCTAGATAGAAGATATCAATTAATATAAAGTGTTTTCAAATAAGAGGTGTTATTTTGAATAGCCCGCTATTTCGGTAGAAAGCATTTTTTAAGCTGGCATTTTTTGACTTTTGACAATTAAGAACTTCGTCATTGACAAAAATGAAACGATACACGCTTCAAAAACGCAATGAAATTATTAAAATTCACTATAAAAATGGTGGAAATTTGGCAGAGACGGTTCGTAAAACTCGAACATTTTTGGGTCGTCGTGAAGCACCTGGTCGGACCGCAATACAGAATTGGTGGAAAACTTCGAGCTGTTGGGACAACATAGTGATGTATAGAATAAAACTCGTGCCTGTCACTCAAGAACAGCCGAGAATATTGCTGCTGTAGCCGAAAGTGTTGAAGAAAACCCAGGTTTGTCCATTTCTCGTTGTTCTTTGGAATTAGGCATTCCACAAACGTCATTACACCGTATTTTGAATAATGATTTGGGTCTTAAGACTTATAAAGTTCAGTCAATACAAGAACTCAAGCCGGCCAATCATCAACAACGTCGTGTCTTTGCTGATTGGGTCCCTGTAATGCATGAAAATGATCCGGAATTCCATCGAAAAATCATCAACAAGCAGAATTGTCGCATCTGGGGCTCAAAAACACAAGAGTTATTGTTGAAATGCCTCTCTATTCCCAACGTGTGACTATTTGATGCGGTTTATGGTCCGGCGGAGTCATCGGACCTCACTTTTTCGAAAATGAGGCTGGAGCAACAGTTACGGTGAATGGATTGCGCTATCGAGAGATGATTAATGATTTTTTAATGGCCGGAATTGGATAATATTGATCTGGACAACGTTTACTTTCAGCAAAACGGTGCTACGTGCCACGCAAACAACCAAACCATTGATCTTTTACGGGAAAAGTTTCCGGACCGTGTTATCTCTCGAAGAGGTGGTCACAATTGGCCACCGAGATCTTGTGATTCAACACCTTGCGACTTCTTCCTTTGAGGCCACGGGAAAGAAAAGGTCTACGCCAACAGTCCAGTGTCTAGTCAAGATCTCAAAGATGGAATTCGTTAGACTGTCGAGGACATAGGGCAGCCACTTTGCGGTTTGGTTATGGAAAATTTCATGAAAAGGATATGGTCCTGAAAGCGTGGTTGTGATGGTCATTTGCCTGATGTTATTTTTAGGTAAATTTCTCGAGAGAAATTTACCTATTGCGGAGAGCATCATATATATATATATATATATATATATATATATATATATATATATATATATATATATATATATATATATATATATATATATATATATATATATATATGGGATATAACGAAATTTGTGACCACGATAGAGGTCGCAATTTTGCTTCGATTTTCACCAAATTTTCAGGAAAGGTGTATTGGGTAATTATCTCGGTTAAGTTCGTGAACCAGCTATATCGGCCGGGCAAAAACAAAATGGCGGCCATTTTAGACGAAAAATCGTGATTTCTGTTCTGACCAAAGTGTAGCTCCGATTTGGATGAAATTTGGTACAAATGTTCATTGCTGTATCTGATGAATCTCACAATAAAAAATCCAAAGTCGGTACGGCAGAAACAAAATGGCGGCCGCTCAAAGGTCGAAAAACGTGCAAAATTTTGTTGTTGTAATAGTGGTCAAAGCTTTCAACAGATTTTCATGAATTTTGATAACTTGATAGAAATTATAGGTATCTAAAGAATTACGTGAAAAAATTGCAGATCAGGTTGCAAAAAACAAAATGGCGGCCAGTTAAAGGGCAAAATTTCAAAGGCTTCTTAAAGTCGCAATTTTAATCCGACATATACGAAATTCGGTCCTGAGATAGACATTATTTAGGCCTACAGTCTTTGATATTTTGGTGATCATGCATGAGCAAATTTCAAAATGGCGGCCGTTTAAATATGCGTTTTTTTCAGGTTTTTGTGGCCCTCTAGCGGTCACATTTTCCAGCGGATTTTGATGAAACTTGAGATTATGGATCTCTGTACTATGTTCTTGTATTATGCAGGAAATTTTTAAAATTGAATGAAAAATAAAAAAGTCGAAAATTTAAAGCCTAATATTTTTAGCTGCCATTTTCTTTAAAAATTGAATTATTTTGCCCTGTCTGGAGTGAAACTTCTATTTGAACGAGATAGTACATTGATTGATGAGTTCCTAGCATACAAAGATTTCAAATAATCCAAAATAAAATGCATGCATTCAAAATGGCGGCCCCCAAAGGTCAGAAGGCAAGCGCAATTCGCTATTTTAGTGCCAACTGAAATAATGAATATTTTTCATGATAACGTTTTAAATGACTTTACTTGATAGAATTTATAAACCAGACCATTTTTAAGATATTGTAAAATCTTTTTAACAATCCCCTAAAAAAATTATAAAATCGCGACTTGTCTGTCTGTCCGTCCGTTTGTTCGTGCGTCAAAACAAGTTTTCTCGCAAACCACATGAGCTAGAATGAGGAAATTTTCTACGTAGGTCAAAAGTGGTGCCTCTTGAAATTTGCAGTGCAAGAAAATATTTTAAGGTATTTTAAGGGGGGTCTCCCCATACAGGGGGGTGGCATACAATTTTTTTTATTTCTGTAGCAGCCAAGATTCTCAACAGATTCCGTTGAAACTTGAAATTATAAGTTATTAACGCAAGTTAATTTAATTTAATTATGCAAATCGAATGACAAATGAAAAAGTCGAAAATTTACAGCTTAATATTTTTAGCAGCCGATTTCAATAAAAATTGAAATGACGGCCCTCATAGTTCAGAAAAAAATTGAAAATGTATATATTAATGGCAACGCAAGTGCTGATTAAACTTTCATGGAAATCTTTTGAAATTAACTATTCGAGCTATTTAAGCCTTTGTGTGGTTACCACTGTGAACTGTGTAAACAGCAAATGCGAGAAGGGCTAAACCGGTATTTATATGTTTACAACAATTTATGATCCGCCGATTTTCAATATGTAATCCATACGTATGCAACTCAATTTAATTAGCAAAATATTTGCGCCCCGATAAAAGGTCTCTAAGAACGAACGTGGCCAGATTTTTTTTATGTTAATAAATACCCATGTGGTACTACGAAAATCGCAGAAAGAAGTTGAGTAGTAGGCAAGCCAAATTTTTTTTCGAAGCTTTATGCTACATACGAGAAATTTACCTTTCCGGCTGGTGCTGCCAACGGGGATTTTTACTATTAATGGCATACCTTTCTCTTTATGATGAAATAATTATTCCATTCGATATTAAAATATTCGATAATATTTAAAAATGGATTCGATATTAAAAAATGGCAATTTTCTTTTAATACAAAATAACACCTCTTATTGGAAAACCCTGTATATCCGCATGAATATCAAATGATATATATCGCGATATATATCATGATATATATCCTCTGATATATACGGTGAACCCTGATCTATACAGACTCGACATTCTCTTTAATAACTTCATTTAAAAAATTTTTTTATTATATATTGAGGACCTACATACGTTGTTATTGCGAAGAAATTGTTTGAGGAAAGATCGACAAATCTTGAACTTAACTGTTCATTATTACGTTTTATGGCATTTTTCATCGTTTTGTTTGTGTCTTGTTTGATTTTTTACAATTCAATTCTATGTTTTATAATATGTATACAAGTGATAACAGATGAAATGTTGGTTTTGCTGCTACTTCAAACAGTTTCAGAATGTCCATTGTTTTATTAAAATGTAGCTATACATCAGGATATATTATTGGAATATTGTTGGTACTAGCGTAGAGGCATAGCAAATCTTTTACTTTCAAGATTCGTTGCAGCATATAAAAAGTGCTATCCCACTATGAATAAAGTTGAAAGATTAAATAGTTGATTATGAAAAGTATGTAAGCTTCTTAACGCGTACTACATTCCTGTTAAACCCGCAAACTATAGAATGATTGAAATGAGTTGAAATTTGTTTACACTACCTATTAAGTTTTTGATTTCAATATTTGCGTCTAGCATAGCTCTTACAGAAAGTCGCGCTTGATATGCTGTACATGTAATATCGCGAATATCAGCTAATGCGGTTGCACGTATCATCTTAGATCTAGCATTGCGAACTAAACAGTGTATCTTATCGGAGGATATTTGAATTCTTTTAGCATCTCATGAAATTTTGCCTGAATCATGTCTCCTGTATATCGATCATTCAATGGATAGCACTTTAAAACAAATTTATTATTTTGAAGTCTTCGGTAACTACATGCGCTGTCAAGCCCAACAATGAAACGTTGAAGCTTGGTTTAGTCCAAATATTTCAAATGCGGAAATATTACCAGATTATTAAATCTACCGATGTGACCATGAACTTAACATCACTAATAAATCTGATGGTGGGGGAGTCTTGGTTCCAGTCTGCAAAACCCCTAAAAGTTTACTTTGCGCTGACTTCAAATTTGCTCGTGCTGTTGAGTGTGTAATTGTTAAACTACCTCTTCCTCATACTCCTCTTTATTAATTTTCTCTATGTATATTCCTTGTAATTCTCACTTAACTGTGTACGAAGCCTCCTTCGATGAACTCTCTGCCTTTGTTCTTGCTCGTCACCCACATTCTAGAATTATAATTTGTGGGGACTTTAACCTACAGGCAATGGAATGGGATCCCTTAACAACACCTGGCATTTCCTGAACAAATAGTCCTTCTTAGTTACTTTCTTCCTTTCTTTCCCTTGGTTCTTTTTCACAGTTTAATCATATCCGTTATCGTAATGGTCGCATTCTGGATCTTGTCATGTCAAATGTTCAAACTGGGTGTCTATCAATAACTCCTCTTTTACATCCTTATATTCAACTTGATCTCCATTATTCACCTTTGTCTCTAGCACTAACCGTTGATGCCCTAAAACCCCAGAGAACTGCCTCAGTTTGTCGTTACATTTCTTTAAAGCAAATTATGAAGCAATTAAAACCAATCTAGACTCGGTGAACTGGTGCACCTTTTTCGGTTGTCTTGACTGTAATAGTGCTTTGAACAAATTTTACGGCTACTTTAACAATCTGATTGCTCTTTATACTCCACTGCAAGCTCCTTGTAAAGCGAAAATGAGGCCTTGGCTTACTCGAAGAGTTCTTCGTGCCTTAAAAGACAAAGACATGGGGCATAGGCACTATAAATTGACCAGAAATTATGATGCCAAACAGGATTTTCGCAGACTGCGTTCTTTGGCTAAAAAAGCGCTCAAAAAGGCCATGAAAAACTACTTCAGCAGATTAGAGAGTTCCCTCTTAACAAATAACGCTAAACCCTTTTCGTCCTACATCCGATCCTTTAAATCTTCCTCTACCATCCTGCATACTGTTAAATGGAAT
Source organism: Odontomyia ornata (assembly GCA_963969285.1). Classification (NCBI taxonomy): domain Eukaryota; kingdom Metazoa; phylum Arthropoda; class Insecta; order Diptera; family Stratiomyidae; genus Odontomyia; species Odontomyia ornata. The sequence continues at coordinate 107,282,449 of OZ017738.1, read as the reverse complement.
AACACTGAAGCTTCCTCCCCTCAGGATATTTCTAACCTATTTGCCGAATATTTTTCCTCTACTTTTTCTCCTCCTGATACACTACACTCCCCCATAAACTCAACTCAAACTTATCCAGCATCAAATACATCCTACTCCACTGATCTTTCTGAAGCTGAATCTCTTATTAACTTGCTCGATCTGAATGTTAGTCCTAGTCCTGATGGATTGCCTAATATATTTGTAAAGTTACTTTGTTCCCCTTTGTGTTTTCCTCTATCCCTTATATTAAATCTAAGCCTTGGTACTGGTAAATGTTGTTCCTATCTTTAAAAATGGCGACCCATCATCTGCCTCAAATTTTCATCCCATAACACTCCTCTCCTGTTTCTCTAAGCTAGTGGAACGATTTGTACGCAACAGGCTTCTCGAGTCATTGAGTTCAATTGTTACACCAGAGCCACATGAATTCTTGAATGGTTGTCCAACTTCCCCGAACTTGGCTGAGTTCAAAGAATATATTGCAAGAACTTTAGATAAACAGCTTCAAGTTGATGCAATATTCACCGACTATTCCAAAACTTTTGACTCCGTGAACCATGTTCTCCTCTGTCAAAAGTTAGCTTTGCTCGGCATATCCGGTTCCCTACATTCTTAGATTTCATCCTATCTATCCGCTCGTTCATGTCGTGTTAATCTCTATGGCACAATCTCTCTATATCTGGCGTCCCTCAAGGGTCAATCCTTGAAGTTCTACTTTTCTTACTGTTTATCAATGATCTTCCCTCTGTAATTTCATCCTCTTGTCTAATGTATGCTGGTGGTTTCAAGGTATTCTGGATAATTGGATCCCTTGAAGATTGTCAGCAACTCCAAAGTAATCTCTTTAACCTCTATAACTGGTGCAATGCAAACACCCTTCCTATCAATGTTTCCGAATGTTTTAAAATGACTTTTACTTTGAAAATTCTTCCTTTAACTTACAATAATATCCTACGTGATGTTGTTCTTCTCGTCTGCAGACTCATGTGAAGATCTTGGTGTAATATTTGACCCCGAGCTTAAATTCGATGCCCATATTTTTGTCATAAAAAGCATCAAAAGTTTCGGGTTTTATCATGCGGGATTTGCACAAGTTTGCAAATATTGCTACGACTGTTCACTTATTCACATGTCTTGTCCGCCCGCTTCTTGAGTACTGCTCAGTAGTGCGGTCTTCTCTACATATTCATATAATATATATATATATATATATATATATATATATATATATATATATATATATATATATATATATATACGAGTATATATATATATATATATATATATATATATATATATATATATATATATATATATATATATATATATATATATACGAGTATATATATATATATATATATATATATATATATATATATATATATATATATATATATATATATATATATATATATATATATATGTCCTGTGAGCTCACTAGAAGCTGTTCAGCGTAAGTTTACCCGTATTTTGTTCTTCAAACTCAACTCAGCCTATGAGTCTTATGAGCATCGTCCATCCATACTTCGTCTCCCTTCTCTGTCGTTCCGTAGAAACTTCTGAGATAAATTTTCCTTTATAAGTTGTACCATCAGCAAATTGCTTCCACTCTAAGCGAAGACTTGCACTTAAGATTGTATGCGCGTCGTAGTCGGTCTAATAACATTTTCGAGGTTCCGTACGCCCGGACAGATTTATGTTTTCAATCAATTATGCCGCGAATCATCAGAAAAAATAACAGCCTCGAGTTCGGTTTTCTATCCACGTCCTACTTTGTTTTTAAAAATAAACTTGAGATGTTACTTTTTGTGAATAGTGATTCATGTTTCCTTATCACTCAATTTAGTCAAATTTTCATCTAGACTCTAATTTCTTTTCTTACATGTTTTAATTAACTTTTTTCTGCTTGATTTCGATGTATAAATGTGTCTTATTTTATACGATATTTAATTGTCTAACTCTATTTTGCAATTGGATTTTTGTCTGTTAAATGGGTTTAAATAAATAAATAAATATCAGCGGTGAATGAAATTTTTTGAAAAATTTTCAGTAAGTCAACAATTTTAACGGGCAAGTTTGGAGTACAACTCATCACAAATGCATGACATGAAAAATTGTCTCCTCCAAAATTGATGATTCGGAACAATGGATTATAAAAGTCAACGAAATCCAATTCCTTCTACAAAAGGAAGATTCTACAGAGCAATCATTTCAGAAATCAATTTCAATAGACTTAACGTTCGAAGCAGCCCTTTTTTGGGATTTCATTAAAAAATCTTTGAGTCTAATTTGCCTTCTAGCTTCATAAAAATCAGTTGAGGTCAAAGCTTGATCTTTTTTCTCAATTTCCAGCTACGTATATTCATCATATTCCGTAGCACGTAAAGGCGTAAAGTGACCTTTACATAGATGTTGTTGTACCCTAAGATTAATAAGAACTGGATGGGCTAAGCTCATATAAAATGCATGAGAGAGCATGCGACCGGTTTCTGCTTTCTTCCAAGTGAACAGTCTATCATTTCCTCCCCGTCTGCCTCTTGCTGGTCACTTTCTTGTCCCAAAAGCTGATTAGGTGTAAACTGACTGTCAAGTTGACTGATGCAAATTGGACGCCAAATTTGCTAATTTGCAAGTTTCGTCGCGAATTTTATCCGATATTAAAACTGTGGAAAGTGTTCGCGATCTAAATTCGTTCCAAGAGTTTAAACATTCGATTGGAGTTTGTGATTCAAGTGACTTTAACGTGTGACACTGTGTAATTAACTTAGAATTTCAAAATGAAATGTGTAGTGCCTTCGTGAAAAAATCATAGTGGAAAAGGATCTGTAGGTGTTTCCTTTCACAAGTGAGTAGTTATTATATTAATGTTTTGCATGTTTTTCATACAATGCTGAAGGTTTTTCAAATAGAAAGCAAATTTTTGGTATTGTATGAAAATTTGTTTACATTGAGCAGCAGCCATGTTTGCTTGTGCAATTTGGCTCTCTCTAAGGTTGTAAACAAGAGCGTAGCAGTAGGAAAAGTGGTCGCAGGGGTTGTTGCAACCATATTGTCACGTGGTTGTCCACTCCAGTATTATTTAATTACTCAATGGTTGTACCTCCTTTTCTCGAATACATTTTATTGCCAATTTTGCACTTTGCCGTTTTTGTATTGTACTGACTTCCTGAAAGTAATTCCATATTACGCTTGTTTTTGGCTTCATTTTTAGGGTATTGTAAAGTTATTTTACAATACCCTACTAAAATCGCGTCCTGCCTGTCCGTCTGTCTGTCCGTCCGTCCGTCCGTGTGTCACACCACTTTTTCTTGCAAACTACATGAGCTAGAAAGATAAGATTTTGTAAGTAGGTGCGAAGTGACGCCCTCTTCAAAATTTCAACACGAAAAAATTGTATAAGGTCTTTAAGGGGGGTCTCTCCATATAGGGGAGTTGCCCCTGAAAAAAAAAGTTTTCATCGCATGTAGGCAATATGGGTATCAAATGAAAGGTCTTAATGAGAACTTTTCAAAACTGGTCTTAAAATGACAAATTTTGCTTCGAGGGGGGCAGGGGAAGGGGAAATGTACGAAAATTTTGTGTCTCCTCCCTTGCGATTGTACACCTTTGACCCGAAAAATCTGAAAAAAATCATGAATGTAGGCCTTTATGAGTACACCAACAACAAATACATGAAAAGTCAAAATTCACTCAACTTTGTTAGTAATAGTATGATTTATCGATTTTATGTTTTCTTGAATAAAATCTTAACGGTACCCTAAAATGTCACGAAAGTCAGTACACTGATGACTATTTATAAGATTAATCTGTCCAGAAAGTTTCATAAAGATCGAATGGTATTTAATGAAGTTATAGCGATTTGAATTTTCCTGTATTATTATGGAACAATATGCGCTGTATTACTATGGAAACATATGGCTATGGAACAATATGCGCATTTTACCGACTTAGGCACTACAGCTTTGCTAGGATTTGCATGAAAATTTCAGAAATGATAGGTATCATAAATTCCTTTGAGAATTGGCTCAGCTAGCGGTATAAGTAATCGTAAAGCAAAATAGTGGCTGTTTTAAATGCGATGATTGAATAATTTTGATGTATTTATCCCCAACTTCAACGTTTAAGGCGCATATGCTTTTAACACTAGATTCAATTTAATGAATGCCTGAAGACGAGTACCTACAATTAATTCTCGATTAAACAAGTCGAGGAAGCAGGAGAGAGCTCCTAGTAAATGGGCTTTGTAACCATTCTAGGATTCGAAAAAAAAGGTCATGAACCGATGATTACAGTACAGGGGAGTGGCCGCTGAGCAAAAAAAATTTAATCAAATGTAGCCGATATGGATATTAAATCAAAGTTCTTTATAAGAGCTTTTCAAAACAGTACTTAAACTGACAATTTTTGCTTCTGTGAGGGCACAGGAGGGGAAAATACACGAAAAATTTGTTTCCTCCCTCGTGAATGGACACCTGTGATCTAAAAAATCTGAAAACTTTTTCAACGGAAATATTTATGAGTATAACAATAACAAATACCCCAGAAGTCAAAATTCGTTCAACTTTGTTAATAATAGTATGATCTTCGATTTTCATATTTCCTCGAATAAAATCGTCTTTGACATGTTTCTTGATTTTATTCGTTGCCGCTGACTGCATTTTGTAACTTTATTAATAATAGTACATTTTACAAATTTTGCTTTTTTGTCTTTGAAATCAAGATGTGACCCTTTAATTTCGCAAAATCTATAATTTAATTTTTCTGAACAATAAACAGCTAAGTTACAGCCGATTGAATATCTAACAATTACAACAACATTAACACGTGATACTAGGGAGATAACAATTGCTACGGACCTAGACACTACAAATATGTAGAAATTTTGATAAAAATTTTAGAAATGGTTTGTAATAATCATGTGTTATCATGACTAATCAAGCGACGGGGTCAAAACACTTGAAACAAAACAGTGGCGGGCTTAAAATCATAATAACCATAATTTTTCGAACTCAATTTATGGGATCTGTACATTAGTCAAGTTTTGATATGCAGGATATATTGTTTGATTTACTAATTGTTTTACAATACCCTTCTGGCAGGAGCATCCTCCTACTACTTCAACTTGTTAACCCTTAGGGATGCATCAGACTACGACTATATAGTCGCACTTCTGTCGCAAGTTACACATGGTTAAATGGAAGCCCGCACACTGCGATTTTCGACAAATTTGCGATTTTTCCTAAAACCAGTTTAGTAGGTAGTTTTTGTGATACTCGCGCAGGCGCACATCATTTGGACATTTGACGCTGACGTGCACGGATGTTTCTTGCATGGCGCACAAATGAGTTAGCGCATGTGTTCCTGGCAAAGACATACTTTCAAATGCGCATATTAGTTCTGCGCATGCCTGAAGTTCCTTTGCAAATCTTGTCGCAGTGTGTTCGTATTTGCGTCTAAAAATTGCTGGTTACGACAGGAAAATCACAATGTGGCCGAACCCTTAAAATGATTCAAACTTTGAACAAAAAAGGTACACAAAAATTATAAAGAATAATGAGCTGCCAATAATTCTTATATCTTACAAGTCCACATCACGTCTCATCTACAAAATAAAAACCAAACAACTGATTGGCACTTGGAAGTCGTGGTCACATAAAGAAATTCACCGGACTTCAACAGAAATGAAATAATTACTGACGTCATCAGTACCCGGAATAATTTGCGTGAACAGGACATTATTTATCATCCTATATGCGTATATAGTGAATCAATACATTTGTTTGTTTTTATTGCCTTGGTGCTCTGGCTGCAATCGTTCAATGTGTTTCTTTCTTCGTTATTGCCTGCGGTTCAAAATGTTTGGGAGTGGGAGCCAAATTCGAATTCGACATTTCAGAATCGGAATCGAAGCCCTGTAATATCCCCAATGAAAGCCTTTAAAATAAAGTGATTAGCGTCTTAAAATAAAATGATTATTTTGTGGCTGCTTATCTCTTTTTCGATGCAACTTGCTAAGTCTCCTCCATTTGTCAGCACTTCATTACAAGGCATTTTCTTTCGTTTCTTTTACAGGCTCGCTCATATCACCCTCAACTTTTTCCAAGATATTTCCATTTCATTTAATGTTCGATCGTAATATGAAAATTGTGCAAGCTGGGAAATCCGTTTCACGAGTTATACCCAGGTAAGTTATCCGTACAGAACCATCGTTATTTTTCAGCTTAAATAGAAATGACTTCTCTGTAATGTGCTTATGGCTACCAATTCTATTTAATATCTATCCTGAAATCACCTCTAGTTTCCGATTCACATTTTATTGCTTCCGTTCGTTGGAAACATCGTTCCACTTTATACTTCCTGTTTGCAATTATTTTCTTTCTTACAAACCCATACCTAGTGAGCACTCTCCGAGAGGTGTATAAAGCAAATAAACAGTAGAAGGACCTTTATATTCATTCCACAGGGTATCGGACGCCAACTGCCCTCTGCTAGAGGTTCTTGAAGCAATACGACCACACTTACAGTTAACGTTTGAAAACATATTGGCGCACATAAACACAATCTATGTCCTTCAAACACGGCCAGGTGCTATGGAGAAACATGAACGCTATCTTAGGTTAAAGGTAAGTACAAATGATAGTGGCAAGTACTTAGTGGTTGGTTTGAAAGCGGAGAAATAAAATTTAATATTATTGGAAACCAAGCTAAAACGCTTTGATGCTGATTATTTTGTAATTTCCTTTTGTTTTCTCTCCTGACAGGGTCAAATGCTTTACATTGCCGAGTCGGATTTAATTTTATTTCAATGCTACCCAAGCGTAATGAATCTGGATGATTTAGCAAAGTGAGTAATATTGTTTTTTATCTGTTTTTCTTGTTTCTTGTAATATTGTTTCTATCAAGGACATTACTTTTCTTGCAAAAATATTTGCAAAAGTATTAATAGCAGTACGGTTTAAAAGAGAATATCATTTTTCTTTAGCATTATTGTATCTACTACGCTCAATAATTCAAATTTTTTAACCGGCTTCGAAACGAGAGAAGATTATCAGTTAGACTCTAATTGTTTTCGTTATTGCTTTTTAGGTATGTTCACGCATAATGCTACGGATGGCGATTTTTTTGTTAAAAAATCAGTTCTTCGGTTTTATGGTTTTTTCAACTTTCGATTTAACTGGGCTCAAATGAATTAAATCAAAAAAATTTTAATCAAAATTAAATGCATATTTTTATGACAACTAATTTCCTCTAGGAATAACTGTTTTTTCGGTGTTATTCCAAAATTATTTAAATTAAAATGAACTGAGGGATATTTCGTCTTTGCGTTGAAAACATAGAGACTAACGTTTTGGAGTCCAAACCGACAGTTTACTGTTTAGCTAAGTCATTCATTTACCGTAAAAAGATGGAACATTCTTCCGTTCAATACGCAAGCATTTTGCATTTACCGTGACCGTGTACTAGCTTCACGCCGCATTCGACGCGCAGTCATCCGCATCGAAACGAAAAAAGCAACCAATAGCGAAAACCAATCAAACATTGAAATTTGCAGTGAATTATTCCAATTCTGTTTTTTCTTGAAAAGCTTTCGGGCCTTGGTTTGCGGTGCGAGCAGACGCCTTTCGCCTACTTTGAGTTATCTTCAGTATCTAAAGGACACTAAAACACTGCCAGTGAGGCAAAACTGTTGCAATCATCCCACGACGTTACCGTAAGACTTCATCAAACCATAGCAAACATATGGTTCGACAAACAGTGTTCAAAAAACAACATTATACCCGTATTCGAAAAAACGGAATAAAGCAAAACACATTTGCTGAACGCAACATACAACGTAATGCACAAATACTTGGCATTAAAATGAAATAAGCACACTGTACATGCAAAAGGACGAAATCAACCGACAACGACTACATTCAGGCTTACAATTAACAAACACTATAAAAACTATAAATTCTCCACAATTCTACAATGATGTGAGACAAAACATTGGTATTCAGCTCAAAGCGAAATATGAGAGCATGACAAAGAAACTTGGGTATTCGTTGGGAGAACTGAAGGCCGGTGGCCAGTGGGGAAACCGAGGAAACGCTAGTCTGACTTGGTCGACGAAGACAGTTCATCGCTGCTCGGATGTTGGAATTGGAAGACGCGGTCAACGGACCGAGACAGTTGGACGCGCTGTTTGCAGGAAGTGAGAGCCCGAAAGGGGCTGTAGTGCTAAGAAGAAGAAGAAGACAAAGAAACTTGACCAATTGATCAAAAAACAAAACACAACGATCACACCAGCGACCAGAGCCTTCTGTCCACGGACTGCAAATCTATCAGATAAGCCTTTTATAATACAAGAAATGGAGCTGTTAGATAAGGGGCTGAAACACAACTTATATAACACAAACCACAACACACACCTAGAATAACTATTAACTGACACTGAACTAGCCATTCATAAACTACCGCAGGAACAACAGACTCATGCAAGATACACTACAGTAGATATACTACAAAAATACACACTAGCATAAGCAAAAAGAATTTCCACGAAGACCATAAGATATTAAGACACATTCAGAAAAAACTTATGAATAACCTACTAACAGTGACAAAGAATATACAACAGTGATACTCAAAACAACGGACTGCGTACAAAAAACAAAAGACTTCATTCACGCCAACGGATATAAACTGGTAAACAAACACCCCACTCATAAGTTGCAAGCAGACTTACGTACTGCTATTATACATCCCCACTTATCATTCCTCCCAATACTAAGCATCGCTACATAAACCCAAATCCATCTACACCATCCCTTAAAACACAACCTAAGCTCCACAACATAAATATCCCTATCCGGCCTGTCGTCGATTACCGCCCAGCTCCTGCATACTCATTAGTACGATACTTGGCAACGATATCGGTTGATTTCTTGTTCTTTGACGACAAATATGTATGGAAGAATTGCCGTGATCTAGCCAACTCTTATCATCTCTTTCACATTGACTGACACTAGTCGGCTTTTATTACTAGACATCACCAACCTCTATACATCTATATCCATCGAAGAAACACTGACAATGGTAAAAGCAAAACTTTCATTCAATAATAGCCAACAATTGACAGATCAACTACTCAATCCCATAAATACCACAATCAAGCAGATTTATTTTAGGTACATTACCAAGCACCGTCTGGGTATGGGACATCCTATGTCGTCAATAATGTCAGAAATGCTCTTATAATCTTTGGACTAAGTTTTTATACCCAAAATTGTCAAAAAATTCAATTTAATATTTTACAGACTGGTTCATCGTTATTGACTCAAAAAAAAATCAACAGGACGAACTACTTACCTATGTGAGTCAAAAACACTCGAATATAAATTTCACTATAGAAAAAGAAACAAACAGACAACTCAACTAACTATATGCACTTAACCGTGACACGCGAACAAACATGATTAAACTGCAAAATCTACAGAATACTACCCAAAACTGATCATATCTTACACGTAACATCTAACCACCCTGCACAACATAAGCTAGCAGCGTACAGATCAATTGTGCATAGACTCCACTTCATCCCCATGACTCCTACTAACATTTACAGCATAGCTAGTAGTAAAGGATAAAAACAACGTGAAATTGACAAACTTCTTACACAGTACAGACATAAACAGGAACGCCAACCGACTTAAACTCACAAGACTGACCAACAGTGGATTTTGTTAACATGAGTAGGCACAGAGACATATAAATCATCCAGTACAAATAAACTGAAACCAAAACTGAATGACATATCAATATACGAGAACAGCGGCATATACAAACTAACATGCTTGGACTGCGACATGGTATGCATAGGAAGGACAACACGGAAACTAACGACAAGATACAAGGAGCACTTATAATCTTTCTTACAGACTGCAATTATGCGATGCACCTACAAAACCACGCACATGAGTCTGACGCTATGACAAACTCAATGACATTGCTACAAGAATAAAATAAAGGACCGAGACTTGACATCCTAGAAAGGCTTGAAATATATAGACATAGAAAAACAAACGGTAGCATCATCAACTAACAACTTATCACGAATTCCGACGCAATTTTCTCAGTACTAGTAACGTTAAAGAGATGAAACAAAACAAACGGACATTTAACAATCCAAGAAACAAAAATCTGATATCCCGCAACCTGACCTAATTTAGTACATGACCAAATTTAGTACTACCTGCTGAACCTACCATATGACTATATAAAGTCATTCCCTTCAATACATCCTTTAACTACTGAAATCGACTCAAAGAAGTCAAAACGCTTCTGCTCACACAGCAAAGCAAGGTCCGACGGCTTTTCCCGAAAAATGAACTTCGAAATTTGGTTCGCTCTGAAATCTTAGTAAAGTTGAACTAGCATGAAAGTGCTCCTACCAGAAGAGTTTATGCAATAATTAGTAAACCAAACAACTTGTTCTACATATCAAACCTTCCCTAATATAAAGATTCCATAAATTGAGTTCGAAAAATTAATTCCTGGTTATTACCGTGGTGGACAAAAGTCTACGACAACTCCTTATATTGAGATTCTGGTTGATTGGAAGCTTTAATCAAAAATCCAATGAGGTGCATTTTTCAGTAACGTGAATATATTTATAAAAAAACAAAGACGAAAACATTTCATAACAAACTTAAGGAGAAATCCGTAAAAAAATTAAACAAGTTGGGTAAACAGACCTACGCTCATGTCAGAAGGGTTTTGTATTCAATTTACAAAATGCAGTCACCAGATCGAATCAAATCAAGAAACATGTCAAAGACGATTTTATTGGAGAAAATATGAAATACGAAGATCATACTATTATTAACAAAGTTGAACGAATTTCGACTTCTGAGGTTTTGTTATTGTTCTACTCATAAATATCACCCTTGATAATTATTTCAGATGTCCATCCGCGACGGAGGAAACACATTTTACATGTATTTCCCCCCTGTGCCCCCACTGAAGCAAAAACTGACAGTTTAACAACTGTTTTGAAAAGCTCCCATGAAAACTTTTATTTCATACTCATATGGGCTACGTTTGATGAAGTTTTTTTCAGGGGCCACTCTCCTGTACTGTTATCATCGATTAAAAGCCAATTTTTTCGAATCCTAGAATGGCTACAAAACCCTTTTGCTAGGAGCTCTCTCTCGCCTCCTTGACTTGTTTCACTTATGAGCATTAATGGTAGGTACTCATCTTCAGTCATTCATTAAATTGAATCAAGTGTTCAAAGCATTTACCTTAAACGTTAAAGTTGGGAAAAAATAGCTCAAAATTATTCAATCTTCGCATCTAAAACAGCCACTATTTTGTTTTACGATTGCTGATACCACTAGCTGAACCGATTCTCAAAGATATACATGACACCTGTCATTCCTGAAATTTTCATGCAAATCCTAGCAAAACTGTAGTGTCTGAGTCGGTAAAAAGCGCATGGTGTTCCATAGCCATATGTTGCCATAGTAATAAATGCAGCGCATATTGTTCCATAGTAATACAGGAAAATTCAAACCGCTATAACATCGCTAAATATGATTCAATCTTTATGAAACTTTCAGGATAGATCAATCTTATAAATAGACATCCACGTACTGAATTTAATTGAATTTAAGGGTACCGTTAAGATTTTATTCAAGAAAACATAAAATCGATAAACCATACTATTACTAACAAAGTTGAGTGAATTGCAACTTCTCACGTATTTGTTGTTGTTGCACTCACCAAGGCCTACATTCCTGATTTTTTTCAGATTTTTCTGATCACAGGTGTCCAATCGCGAGGGGGGGGGACACAAATGTTTCGTGGATTTCCCCTCCCTGTGCGCCTCTCGAAGCAAATTTTGCTAAACTAAGTCCTGTCTTGAAAAGTTCTCATCAAGACCTTTCATTTGATACCCATATCGGCTACCTTCAATGAAATTTTTTTTTCGGGGGGTCAATCTCCTATATGGGGAGACCCCCCTTAAAAACCTTATTAAATGTTTTTGTAGTTGGACTTTGAAGAGATCACCACTTTACACCTACACACAAAATTTGATGTTTCTAGCTTAAGTAGTTTCCGAGAAAAACTGCTGTGACACACGGACGGACGGACAGACTGGTCGCGAAACTAGTAGGGTTTCGTAAAATTATTTTACAAAACCCTAAAAATGAATGGACAAAAGTCTACGACAGTCAGTGCTGGCTGACTTGTACACAAAATATTTTCAACTAAACGTATTGGAATTTTAAAAACTTTTTGCTGGCTTAATATTTGGTTGGACCCCCTTTGGTATCAACTATTGCTTGCAGTCTTTATTTTTAATGTGACATTTTCGAATGTTTCGTTCCAAAAGCTCCCATGCATGCGCTATTGGGTTTAAATCCGGAGTTTGTGGAGGCGTATTAAGTTGCTTGGAGGCGTAGTACAATAACCACTCCATGACGAAAGTACTGTGTGTTTTCGATCATTGTCTTGTTGGAAAATCCATCTCTCCAAGACCCAACTTTTCCACTGTTGGCTTCAAATGTTGTTCTAACAGGTGCTTGTGAACATAACGGTCAATCGTAGTTCCTACAAAAGCCAATCTGCCATACCCAGCTGAAGCGATGGCTCCCCAAACTATCACATTACCTCCACAGGGCTGGACAGTAGGAACCAAATTGTTGGTCTCTAAAGCCGTGTTCTTTTTCCTCTATACTTTACTGCGACCATCACTTCTGAAAATGTTGAGTTTGGACTCATCGGTGAAAGGGACGCGATTCCAAAAATCATTGTCCTTGCCAATATGGGCCTTGGCGAACAATAGACGCAGCAGTCGGTTTTTGTCGGATATTAATGGCTTTTTAAGTGGATTTCTGCTTTGAAACCCATTAATATTTACTGCTCTCGTGATGGTTCTTGCATGGACATCCTTTTTTCTTTCCGTAACAACTTGTTTCGCCAAATCTGGAGTACTTATTTTAGGATTACTGTTCACTTCCTTCAGAATAAAACTAATGTCTCTGCGCGACATCTTTTTCCAGCGGTCAGTTTGTGGCCTATTTTCAATGGAACCACAGTTTTCAAAGTTTTCGATGGTTGTATACATAGAAGTTTGTTTAAGTTTCAATAATGCCGCGATTTCCGAGCACAATTTATTGTGTTTTTTATACTGTACGATCAAATTCGGGGTATCACTAGAATTTTTTTTCGCGATGGCATTTTGCGGTCCTTACAGTTAGAAACTAGCGAAACACTAAAATAGAATTGTAGAAGCACATATACGGAATGACAATAAGAGCAAATAAACAAATACTGATGACATTCCGATACGTTTAGTTGGAAATTTTTTGTGTGTAACTGAGTCAGCACTTACTGTCGTAGACTTTTGTTCATTCAATTTTTTATGTTTTCTCCTTTATTCTGGTAAGAAAAATTTTTCTCATTATTTTTTTATAAATATATTTACGTTCCTAAAAAATGTGCATCAATCCAACTAACCGGTATCTCAAAGTAAAGAATTGTCGTAGACTTTTGTCCGTCACTGTATGTATTTCCATTCGACGCGATTTTGTTTCAAGTGTTTTGACTCCATCGCTTGATTAGTCATGATAACACATCAATATTACAAACCATTTCTATAATGTTTATCAAAACTTATATATTTGTAGTGTCCACGTCCGTTACAAACGTGTATCTCTTTAGTATGGCATGTAAATGCTGTTGTAATTGTTAAGTATTCAATCGGCTATGACTTAGCTGTTTATTATTCAATTGTTGTGAAATTTTCAGGGCATATGCAATTGCTATCAGCAAACTTAAATTTTAGTTTTTGGGAAAATTAAGGGTCCGATTTTGATTTTATAGGTAAAAATGTAAAATTTTAAAATGTACTATTATTAAGAAATTTATTCAAATTTTGACTTCTGAGGTATTTGCTGCCCTTGTGCTCCTAAAAACAAAGCTCTATTTTTTTTTTGAGGTTTTTCAGGTCAAAGGTGTCCAATTGTGAGGGGGACATTTTCGTATATTCCCCTTTTCCCCGCACCCCTCAAAGCAAAACCCGTTTTGAAAAGTTCTCATTTTTTTTTCAGGAGCCACTCCCCTATATTGGAAGATACCCTTTAACACCTTACAGGGTCTCCATAATGAGTAACCGGACTGCAGTCGATCAAGGATTTCCGAAGCGACAGCAACATGACGCTCTTTTTGCTCATCAGTCAGGTGTTTAGGTACCAGCTTCGCGCAGATCTTCCTCATGCCCAGATCGTTCTTAATAATGTTGTGAACGGTCATCTTATCAATTCCAACCTCATCTGCGATAGACCGAATGCTCAGACGACGATCACTGTTCAACACATCACGCACTTTTTGCACATTTGTGTCCGTGCGACTCGTTGATGGCGGACCGACGCGTTGTTTGTCATGGACGTCACCGCGGCCCTCCCGGAAATTTCTGTGCCACTGAAACACTTGAGTTCTGGACAGAGTATCCTCACCGTAAGCCTCTTGAATCATTTGAAGAGTCTCTGTGGCCGTTTTCTTGAGTTTGACACAAAATTTGATGCTAACACGTTGCTCGATCGTACGCTCCATTTTCACTCCGACGACGTAACTGAATATGCACTCCGCTCTCCCTCGATGCTATCTCTTCAAGCACTTGGAGGCAACTGCTGTAGCCCGGTTCCCTTTACCTAGACCCCCACCACCACTACAGCACCAGGTACCGGTTAGCGGACGCTTTGACGGCGCGGGGCAGGCTACTTATTATACAGACCCTGTATAATTATCTTTTCTATGGTGAAACTTCAAAGAGGGCATCACTTTACACCTACTTACAAAATCTTATGTCTGCTTTGCGAGAAAAATTGCTGGGGCATATGAACAACGACAGTCGCAATTTTCGTATGGTTGTGTACAATTATTTTAAAAATCCCTTTTAAAAAATCAAGTTTCTGGCTTTCGTCGTCAGTATTTTTCTATTTTTTTTATGTCCATTTTTTCCGGTTTTTTGAATATGAAGGAAAAAACCGGTTTCCCGAACCCAAAAAAAGGTTTTCATTTGAACCAGTGCAGCTTTTTCTATCCCTACATAACACATAATACGTATAACTAATATGTTTAAACGCAAGATAACGCTAAGAACAAAGTAAAACTAGTGTGTATAGTCATCTACTTAAAACGCATTCATGCTTACATATTGTTACATGTACAAAGAATTCTGCGAGCTACTGTCGCAATTGTTTTCACAAACATTAAGAACATCAACAAAATGAATTTACTCGAAACCCCGAGAACCCACCAAGCATGATAAATATCTGAAAGTGACGTCACTACATTCATTAATTCACTCGAATCTTCCAGGTACCTCTCGGCAGAACATTCGCCAATGTACGAAAAATTGGTTGAATAGACAGAGACTCTATATAAAGGCGAGCTGAATAAATGGGGGGATCATTCATTCAACCACGATAGTAAACACGGCGATAGTGTGTGGAGTGTGAATTGAAAATCGATCAAGTAATAGTGAAGTGATTTTAGAAGACAATTGCGATAGAAATTTATGGACAAGTGGAAGTTAGACTCTTAATAGTGAAAATTAAAATTGTGAAATAATTAATAAGTGATTGTGCATTTTTAAGTAAATAAATAAACTCTTTTAATTTAATTTAAAAGACATTGCGTTTTCACTTTCCCGGAACATTAAAATTATTGGCCGCGAACCATAACACGCGACAATATTTTTAAACACACTTGAATTCTGATTCACCTTGAGTTTGCATTTCTTCCTTTGTTTGGTTAGAAAATAGTAAGGGGAGGTGGGGCACGATGATGCAAGGAGCACATAGATACACGAGCAATATTTCATAATCGACTTAATCGACTCTAGTCGAAAAATTTCTAAAACGCAGTTTTCAGTTTGTGAACATAACCATTGCGATTGCACTCACAGCTAGTCATCCGGTGGCATTTGACAAGATTGATCGTATTTTAACTGCAGTCAAGTTAAAAAAACGTGAATGTCAAAAGTGTTTAAGCAATCTTCTGTGCCATCTTGTAAAGATCTTCAGATACCGAACGTAAGTTAGGGCAACATCTATAAAGGATTTTATCCATTTTTAGGCCTATATAAAACATTGTTTTTACAAAGACACTTATTTCGCGATCTGTTTGTCCGTCTGTCTATCTGTCTGTGCGTCACAGCAAGTTTCCTCAGAAGCTATAGACACTAGAAAGCTCAAACACACAGCTTATAGAACCTGAATTTAAAAAGTTATTATGTGCATCAGGGGGTCCAAGGGGAGGCAAAATGTACCAAAGTTTTGCGTATCCCCCCCTCGTGATTGAACACCTTAGAGCCGAAAAATCCGAAAAAAATCACGCACGTGGGCATTTATGAGTACAAGGGCAATCAATACCTCAGAAACCAAAATTTACTCAACTTTGTTAATAATAGTTTAATTTGTAAATTTTACATTTTCACCCATAAAATCAAAACCGTACGTTCTAATTTTTTGAAATTCAGTAATTATTAATATCTTTATGCTCACAAAATTTCATGGAAATCTGATCTTAATCAAGTGAAATGTACCCATTTAAATTATATGCAATAACAACAACAATAACACCTGTTGATGGGTGAGTCAGACCAGTATTTCGTCGATTTCCTAACTGGTCTTCCCCCTTCAGTTTTCCCAATGAATACATTTTTGGGTATCCATTGTTTGTCCCTACGATTTATGCGGCCAGTCCATTGCAGCTTCCACAGTCTTCCAATCATTGAGACCTCCGGCTCATCAACAATTTCAGGTAGCTCATGGTTGTATCGAATTCGCCGTCTAGCTTTGCTCCAATTATTCGCCTCAGAACCCGCCGCTCAAAGGCGTTCAATAGGTTTACGGATACTTGGGTTAGGGTCCATGTTTCACACCCATAACACTGGTCTTATCACAGATTTGTATACTTGAAGCTTTGTTTTCCTGTGTATGCAGCTGGCCTTCAAGATTGTTAAAGCAGAATAAAATGTTTTATTTATGTATTAATCTACTCCAATATAATTAGCAAAACACCATTTTGAGTTGAAATTATATACATATTCTATTCTTGTCTCCAGAAAATAGTATGGACGCACAAGCGTTAGACCGAAAAACAAGATATAGATTAAGAAAAGATCATGACCGCCATACCTGAAGTAACTACAGCGTATTATCGATACAAAAAGCAGCTGCCAAGTATGGCATTAAACCTGGAACTCCATAAAATCGTGTTGAGAAATGTAGAAACGCTTATGATGAAAGATTCAATTTATATGTATACTGTCACTCAAGTATTTACATCCCAGCAAAATAATACTATATGCATATATATACACATACTCAAAAAAGTCTGCGTACACTTGCTGGTCGTAGCAAATATATCAATATAAAAACCTTTGCCATTTGTTTATAACTTAAAATCTTTTCTTTATTGTATTCATTAAACTATATGGTACATAAATATGTAACTGATCACTCGTTCGCTGTTTAGAATAACCAAAATAAAAAAGTTTCTTCCAAAAAGTCATGAAAATCCATCCAAAAAAGTCTGCGTACACCTAAAAAATTTTATTCATTTTATTTGATAACCACTATATTAGCTTTCAGATTTTGAACCTTAATACCTAGTAGCATAGCCTTTCCTATAAACGACTTCCTTTAGCCTATTTTGCATGGATTGAACAAGTTTTTCATGTTTCTTCGGCCGTTATTTTGTTCCACTCGTTAAAAATAACATTTTTTAATGACTCTTTGCTAGTTATGTCATGCTCTCGAATTTTTCTTTCAAGTAAATCCCACTAATGCTCAATTGGGTTTAAATCTGGTGATCGAGGAGGTGTATCTAAGAGTTTTGGGACGTTGTAGGCCAACCAAAGCCTATTTATTTCAGCTGTATGTTTGGGGTCATTATCGTGCGGAAAGAAAAATGCGTTCCCCAGCCGCAATTTCTCGGCACTTTGCTTAGTATTATTTTTTTAAATATTAAGGTACCCGTATTTATCCATTGTAGATTCTATGAAAACGAGTTGCCCCACTCCACTGGCTGTCATACACCCCCAAAACATCACACCGCCGCCACCATGCTTTACAGTGGGAATAAAATTTTCTTTACTGAATTCTGTCGAGCGTTTTCTCCATACTAATTTGCATCCTTTCATCCCAAATAAACAAAACTTACTTTCGTCCGAAAAAAGAACGCTTTCCCAAAATTCTTTTCGCATATTTGCATAATTTTTGGCGAATTCCACTCTCTTTCGGCGATCCCGTTCCGATATGAACGGCTTTTTACGTGCAACTCGACTATGGTAACCGCCTTTTCTGAGAATTATGCGCACTGTTCCATCGCTTATTGTTTTATTGTATTTCTTTCTTATATTCTGCGCGATTTGGAACGCGGTTAATCGGGGATTTTGTTTCACAGCATTAATAATACTCCTACGTTCACGTGCTGTAAGTTTGGGAGGACGCCCTGACCGATGCCGTGAAATAATCAAACCGCTATCCTTGTAATTAGCAACAACCCTTTGGACCAAGGAATGGGTTCTCCCAACTAATTTTGCGATTTCACGAAAACTTTTCCCGTTTTCACGCAATTTTACTATGACTTTACGCTCACTAACACTGATTTCCTCATTTTTTACTTCCATATTAAAGAATAGTCTTTTATTCACGCAAAACACACAGACAATTTTCCAATGAAGTACTGTCACGCAGAACAATGAAAAAATGAAGGCATCAACATTACACATTTCGGGGAATCCCCAAATTTTGTGATGTGTACGCAGGCTTTTTTGGGGCTGCTCAAAGACTTCCAAGTATTGAAATTACTATATGTTCGATAATTTTGGGAATTTTTTAAACAAACCTGCTTCAATACATTTCTTGCAGTTGTTGTCAGCTTTCATTGTATCTTTCTATCGAGTCCTCAATTTTCTTGCTGGAAGTCTACCTTGTATTTCATCCATCAATGTTCTTTTTGATAGCCGGTTTTCTTTCATCCGTAAGAAGATACAGGTGGATCTTCAAAAAGTTCATACAACTCATCGTTGTAACGAAGTCTCCACTCCTGTCCTTGTTGCAGTGAGCCGGCGATTTTTCGGAGTACTATGCATTCAAATACATCTACAGCCTTTTCGAATTTGCTCTTCAGAGTTCATGTTTCACTTCCAGATAACAGCACAGGTCTAACTAGTGTTTTACAAATGCGGAGATTATTTTGCCTGGGACAATTCTAGACCTTAGTGTTTTGACGCGGGCCGTCCCGTGACGTTTGTTATCTTCTAGTAGCAACTAGAAAATAAATCGACAAGTATTAGTTCAATACTAAGACTTCCATCACAATAATTTCTCACCGGCCTGCCTCGACAGTTCTTATCTCCTAGTACTAACTAGAAGATAATTCGATAATTCCTAGTTCAAAACTAATACTTGCAACAACTTATCTTGAAACTGGCTCCTGTTTCTATACCATGACTTTGCCACAACACTTTAACGTAGGGCCCTAACCACTGGAAGATTACGGCCTGTAGGTCTTTAAAGTGATTCTTGGTTATATACCAGGACTTTGCTACAACACACTGTTTATTAGTTCACCTTAACTTTAGTCCTAGTGCAATACCAAGGACTTGAACACAACACGCAAGCAATTGTACAGTAAATACCAAGACTTCACTAGAATCAGTTCACTTAATTTAGTTCTGGTCCTTTACTAGAACTTTAATTACCTCTTCACTTTAATACTTAATACAGCTGTTACTTCTTTCTTCAACAAACACACAGTTCGACTGATAATATCATAGAGCTTTATTTTCTGATTTCCATAATTCTCATAATCGGAATTGCTGAGCTAGCTCCGTTTCCACGTATGAGCTTTACTTGAGCCACATGTGCTTTCCTTGATCAAGGATCGCGTTACAACTTGAGGATTTAAACTGTTTACTAAGCATCTTGAAGGTGGCGCAGTATAGCGCAGGCAAAGTCTGCACGGGAAAGGAATATCTAGTAAGAACTCAGTTACCCTTAATGGCAGGGCAAGACAAATTACGAAAGTATCGTTGACAAAATAATCAAAATAAATTCAACAACTTTTGACATAAGTTAACACTTAGCATGGGAATTACGGAGTAATATGCTTTATTTTCTGCTTCTATGTGGTATCCATTCTCGTCCTTTTCGGCGCCTCTTCTATTCATGTTGGCTCCAAGAAACACAAAATTATCCACACCTCAAAGGTTAAAGTCGCCTACGGTTAGGATTTGTCGTACCAGAGTTTTCTTCCTCGTTTGAGTCATAAATTTAGTTTTTGTTTCATTAGCTCTTAGGCCAATTCAGTTTTCTTCAGATTCACGGCTCAGAAATGCTTCATCAACGTATGCTACCAATTGTCCGAACTTAAACATTAGTGTACGCGAGGTTTCAGCTGATGTATTCCTGATGATGTTTTCCAACGCAATATTAGAGAGAATTGGGGCAGGTCCACCCCCTGTTTTAAACCTGGGGCTTACCGTTAGTTCACCATTTACCTTTATCTGGAACTGTTTGGCATCGTGACCTTTTCATAAGCTTCACTTCAGCACTTCAGCAAGTTTTGTTTAACATTGTGACAAAAAAGTACCCGGAAATTGCAGATAACACACAAAATATTTAATTATTTATCAAAACAACACGGAGCCAAATCTGGTGAATACGGTGGTTGATCGATGATATTTATTGCGTTTTGGCCTGAAATTCGGTCACAATAAAAATCACAAAAATCGCAACGCACTGCTGAGGTGTACCGACTTAAGCAGCTACTATAAACAAACTGGTTGACAGATCGCGCTCATATTTGGCATAGTAATTAAGGACGGCCCTACCAGCTTAACAAATTACATTTTTTTGAAAAAGCATTTACTCGGGGAATTTAAATTACAATTCCCGAATACTTCGTTGTCACAATGTATATATATTGCATATATATATATATATATATATATATATATATATATATATATATATATATATATATATATATATATATATATATATATATATATATATATATATATATATATATATATATATATATATATTGTCGCGTGTTATTGGTTCGCGGCCTATAATTTTAACGTTCCGGGAAAGTGAAAACGCAATGTCTTTTAATTTAAGTTAAGAGTTTATTTAATTCAAGAAAGTGCACAATAATCAGTTTAACACTTTCACTAATTTTAATTTTCACTATTAAAATAAATTCTAACACTTGTCCATAAATTTCTTATCGCAATTGTCTTCTAAATCACTTCACTATTACGAAACACACTTCCTACACACTTTCGCAGTTCTTATCGCGGTCGAAGGAATGATTCTCCCATTCATTCAGCTCACCTTTATATAGGGTCTCTAAGTATTCACCCATTTCTCGCATATTGGCGAACGTTCTACCGAGAGGTACCTGGTAGGTTCGAGCAAATTCATGAATGGAGTGACGTCGCTTGCAGATGTTGATTATGCTTGTTGAATTTACTCGCGGGTTCGAGTAAATTCATTTGTTGACGTTCTTAATGATGATGAAAATAATTGCGACAGTAGCTCGCAGAATTATTTGTACATGTAATTATTTGTACATGTAACACTGCCCCCATCTCAGTTCTTTTCGCCCCGAAAAGATGTGTCGCTATTTGTAGTCAATTCTCCCTGGGTGTAATATGGGGCAAGACGGTCCAGATGCACGATTTTCATTTTAGCTCTCGGCTTACGATGTTCCTGTATTCGGTATACGACGTCGTTGATTCGCTTTGTAACTCGGTATGGTCCCTCCCAATTATGTTGCAACTTTGGAGACCTACCCTTTCGCCGTTGCGGGTTATAAAGCCACACCAAGTCATCTTGCTGGAAGCCAGTAGAATTAGCCTTTAGATCATACCTGGTCTTCATGCGGTCAGTAGCCGATTCGAGGTGTTTTCGCACTGTCCGATGTATCTGGTTCAACCGTTGTCTTAGATCACTTGCGTACTCCGAAACCGTTTGGGGTTTCTCAGGGGGTGTTCCGAACTTTATATCGGCTGGCAAACGAATAGTCTTTCCAAAAATGACTTTGGCTGGGGCTTGGCCCGTCGACGCATGTTCAGCGGCTCTATACGCCATCAAAAATAGTGGGATATGTCGGTCCCAGTCCCTTTGCTTCTCGTCAACCATCTTGGCAAGGTGTTTATTGAGCGTGCCGTTGAAACGTTCGACCATTCCATCGGATTGGGGATGCAGCGGTGTTGTCCTCGTTTTCCGTATTCCCAGCTGCTCGCACATTTCGCCGAAAACTAGTGACTCAAAGTTTCGGCCTTGATCCGAATGTAGTTCACAAGGCACGCCGTACCTGCTGACCCAATTTAACACTAGCTGTTCGGCTACCGTAGTTGCTTCCTGGTTGGGAATGGGGTAGACCTCGGGCCACTTGCTGAAATAATCAGCTACAACCAGCGTGTATCGATTTCCCCATTCAGGTTCAGGAAAGGGTCCTGCATTTGTCCTCTCAGTCGTCGTTTTGGGCCTTTGACGGAAGCGCAAATGGTGCATCTGCGACACCAGTCCTCTACGTCTTCTCGAGCGTGGAGCCAGTAGAATCTTTCCCGCAATTTCGCTAAGGTTTTGTTAACACCAAGATGGCCTCCCGAGGATCCTTCATGCATTTCCTTTACCACATCGTGGATTCGGCTTTTGGGTAGTATAGTTTGCATCCTATAGGAGCTGCCATCTGCCGTTTCCCATTTCCGCTTGAGTACACCACCCTCCACCTGAAGGGAGTTCCATTGTGCCCAATAGCTTTTCAGGGTTGCGCCATGCGTTGAAACGTCCTTCCACTCAGGTCGCCCAGTCGTCTCCTTCCATACGAGCAATGGTCCGATGTCTTCATCGGCTAGCTGGGCATTTCGAATCTCCTCCGATGACCAACCTTCATCGAATTCGGCCGTTATCAGTCGCAGATCAACGGGCGGTTCCTTTTCCTCAATCCGTCGGCAATGCTTGCAGTTAGCTGGACATGGATGACGAGATAGGGCGTCAGCAATTCCATGAACTCTGCCCTTGTGGAGCAGTTGGGGCCTCACTAGGTCTGGTCGGATCGTCGATCGGGTTGCACCAGTGTCGTTTGTTAGGGTGCATTGTTCTTCATCAACTTGACCAGGAAGGCATCTGTCTGCTTCTCCACGATGTTGCCTTGGCACGGTGCTGGGGATGTCGATACTCGTGGCCAACGTTCGCCCCACGAAGTTGGCCCTTGCAGTTTGATGGGCCTCCATTCTAGGCTTCTGACACGGTCTGGATCTCCACCACCCTGGACAATAGCTCGGTCTTCTGCCCTTCTTGCAGTCTCTTTGCAGGTGCCCTTTTTCCCCGCAATTCCAGCATCTAGGCGCACCATTCACCTGCAGCTCTCGCTCATTTCCCACGCGCTCACACCTGGATTTATCTGTCACTACCTCGCGAACCCGGACAGTGGTGTGGGTCACATTTTTGGCTGCCTCAAAATTTAAACTATAAGCCAATGCTTCCTTGACTGTTTGCTTTTGAGCTAACCGCACGGCTTGTTGCAATTCCTTGTCCTTTAAGGCGCTGATGAATGCTTCTGCTGCTACGTCATCTCGATGTTCTGGGTCGTACGCTGGGTAAGCCAAAAGCGCCAATCGCTCAATGTCTCGTGCTAGCTGCTGCAAGGTTTCGCCAGACTTCTGCATCCGATGCCGTAGCTGCGCCCGGTAAATCTGCTTCAGATGATCGTCTCCATAACGCATGTCCAGCCCATTCATTATAGCAGCCGGGTTTGAATGCAGCTCAACGGGGATAGTCTGCAAAAGCTCGGCAGCTGGGCCTCTTAGAGCCAGAATTAACGCAGTTGCTCGTTCCTGCTCATTCCAGTGATTTATCCTAGCGGCGGCTTCAAACTGGATTTTGTAAATAGTCCAGACCGTTTGCCCATCGAATATTGGTGCTTGCACATTTCTAGATGAGCTTTGCGCTGCTGTTATAATTGGGGCTGGTGAGGCGGTTACTATTGCCTTCGCTGCTTCCAAATCCTTTTTCACTTTTTCCATCTCATGGTTGACCTGGCTGATCTCAAGGTTGATTCTCTCCTCGACCTGGTATACCTTCTCCTCGACGCATTTAATTTGGCTGTTGAGACTACTGAGCTCCGCTTTTATTTCGGTTGACTGTTTTTCCAGCTTCTGTGCGATGTCCACCTTGATTTCGAACGCTTGTTGGTCTAGCTTCGCTGATTGTTCATTTAGCTGCGCTGATTGTTCATTTAGCTTCGCAGCTAAACTGGATGTCTGTTCATTTAGCTGCGCTGATTGTTCGCTTAGCTTCGCTGATTGTTCATTTAACTTCGCTGTTAAATTGGATGACTGTTGTCGCTGCTCTTGCTGCATCAGCATCAACATCTGCATCAGCGCATTTTCTGGTTCCTTTGGTTTTGGTGTTCCGGCTTCACCACCATCTGCACCTTTTTCTGCATCTGAGAGCTCACCCAAATCCAGATTCACGCCTTCCGACTCGATCGCATCACGCAAGCGTGCAATCAGTATGGCTTTTGTACCTTGTGTAGCCAGATTTCGTTGTTCCAACTCCTCTTTGAGCTCCGATATGCTCAATTGATTAATTTTAAGATGTAAATTTCCTGGCATTTTTTATTGTTTCGGCTATTTTTTAAGTTACTTTTCACAATTGTGCACTTTAAAATTGTTTAAACGTTTTCACTTCAAAATTTCAATCCCACTTCTGACACCACTGTCGCGTGTTATTGGTTCGCGGCCTAAAATTTTAACGTTCCGGGAAAGTGAAAACGCAATGTCTTTTAATTTAAGTTAAGAGTTTATTTAATTCAAGAAAGTGCACAATAATCAGTTTAACACTTTCACTAATTTTAATTTTCACTATTAAAATAAAATCTAACACTTGTCCATAAATTTCTTATCGCAATTGTCTTCTAAATCACTTCACTATTACGAAACACACTTCCTACACACTTTCGCAGTTCTTATCGCGGTCGAAGGAATGATTCTCCCATTCATTCAGCTCACCTTTATATAGGGTCTCTAAGTATTCACCCATTTCTCGCATATTGGCGAACGTTCTACCGAGAGGTACCTGGTAGGTTCGAGCAAATTCATGAATGGAGTGACGTCGCTTGCAGATGTTGATTATGCTTGTTGAATTTACTCGCGGGTTCGAGTAAATTCATTTGTTGACGTTCTTAATGATGATGAAAATAATTGCGACAGTAGCTCGCAGAATTATTTGTACATGTAATTATTTGTACATGTAACAATATATATATATATATATATATATATATATATATATATATATATATGTATATATATATATATATATATATATACACCTTAAAACACTTAAACCATTGCTCCATTCATTTTAATTCAGCTTCGAAAAATGCTGAAGCAGCGATAACATTCATCAGAAAACCAAACACTAAAGATCCAAATTCAAACCATCACTTCATCAAGAAATTCAATAGAACAGCAGGGCACCAGGAACACTTGATTACGTTGATAAAGCCGACGTTGGTTCATGGTAGCAAAAGTTGGTGAGTTTTACTTAGCCAGTATACAATATGACCACATGTTAGTAATTTTCTTACGTTAGTCCGATAATGAACTACATGAACTCTATTCTGACATGCAGCAAAACTACTTACAGCAGCAGAAGTTCGGAATAAAGCTCCTCAACTTTCCAATAGAAACATATGATATAGTACTTCAGGTAAAGTTTCGATTTAATGACTAACAACTTGTATACAACTTCAACTTTCTTCTTGTCTGCTGAAGGATAATAATTTGCTATGGGATGGTATTTGATATATCAGTACAGGAGTATTGAACTTTGTTAGGGAAAGATAATTTCTCTAGTCAAATTTTAAGACAAAAAATATCTGCAGTATTTCTTAGAATCTTACACATTATACAACTTTTCAATGAAAAATGATAAGGGGGCCTCTAAGATCTACAATCTATACCTAACAAGATAGTATACTCGTAAGCAAACTATCTTAGAGGCAAAGAAAATATAGAAAAGTGTACTTTACCACCATTGAAATGGTGTCGGGAATGTTGTACTGCTATCTTATTGTAATTTTGAAACTCACAGGAGACATTTATTTCTTATTTAAGAAGAACTTAACTGAACTCTCACTTTTAAAGAAGATTTAAACAATTTGAAAAGGCAATAAAAAGGAAATAAAAATGGAAAATGTATTTCACTGCATTTGGTAGACCATGGCAATAAAATGTATTGAGAAACAAAACAACAGCGTGAAAGGCGTATGGATAGTTTATAGAGTATTTTAAGGGCTTTCCTGGAAAATGTTAGAATCAGGTAGAAATAATTAGCTTTACATTGGCAAGAGAAACCTTGCATGATATTTTTTAGGGTTCTATATTGATTATTTCTTCTTAAAAGACTCCTGTTAGAGGAGACTTAAACTAACGGTTACCAAAAGACACGAATTGTTACAACACACCAATCAGCACTCCGTAAAAGGATAGGGTTCAGGATTGCCATATCATAATTGGCATGTGCTAAAATAAAAGTCTTTTTGAAAACTAGAGACATCATGATCCTGCCGTTAGGCGCCTCACCATGTTGGGGGCGACAATAACCGTACATCGGCTCCTTCCACTCCATGGGCAGATCAAATCTCTGTTCGTATTTTTGTGACGCTATGATTATCATTTGCTGTTTGACTCAAGTGCGTGGGGATGATGTTCGGTGAAAATTGCTTGGTTCTGAGTATTTCTTAGGTTTGAGCGAACACCCTCGGCTTAAACTTGATCTATGAGGTGTGACAATTAAGCAATGAGACTGATTTCATTGCCGCGCTTGTGGTAAACCTGTGACCTTGAAATTCCTTTCCTCTTCCACGACATCCTTCCCCTCTCCATTGATTTTTTACCATTGCTCTAAATTGTTTAGTTTGCCTGCTGCGTCGTGTTGAGTAGACGTGTGTTGGCGGTGCTCGTCACGAAAATGGAGAAACGAAATCAAGAGCAACGGGTCGCGATAAAATTTTGCGCCAGATTGGGCGAAACAGTTTCGGAAACGTACGCTAAATTTGCATGGTAATAGTGCTCTTAGTTGTGCCCAGGTGTTACGATGGCATAAAGAGTTTAAGGAGGGGCGTGAAAGCCTGGAACCCGAGGCGCGGAGCGGGAGACCAGCAAGGTGCAGACTGACATGGATGCGCAGCGTGTGCGCGCCCTAATCCGTAAAGATCAGCGTTTAACAGTTTGAATGTTGGCCTCGGAACTGGTTATGAACCGTGAAACAGTCAGACAAATTTTAACCGATGATTTTGGGATGAAAAAATTGTGCGCGAAGATGGTTCCAAAATGCCTTTCTGAGGAGCAAAAGCAGCCCCTCTTCTAAATGGATGGCCTTGTTGCAACATCTGCCTTATTCGCTCGATATGTCACCTTGTGCTTTTTTTTGGACAAAATTGCTCGAAAGCCCATTTTCTCTCTTCTCGATGAGTGTAAGTGTAACAAGCCACTCTCACATACTTCAGAAAATTTAATAAGCTGGTATGAACTTCAGCCATTTTCGGATGAAAGAGCTGTTCACTGTCACGTTGAACTCTAGCTACTTTGCTGTATTTTGGGTGCATGCCCTTGTTGATGCTATCCCTGTAAGTCTTTAAGTTAAGCATATTATAGTGTGCTCTAGACTTGACCTCTTTCGGAAGCAGCCACGCTTGGCTGCTGGGGCTTAGATTACGCTTTATTACCCTCAAGGTTTGGCTTTTCATTTGGCTTGGGTATGGCCCCAGATAAACTGGCGAAAGCTACTATTGCCACCTTCTTAAGTTGATAGAAATCCTGTTTGCTTACTGCAAGGGTCTCAGACACCTTTGAAGTAGGCTCCTTAGCTGTGACCCTATTGGATTCTTTCTCCCTTCCTCGTCTAGCTTAACAACAGCCTCTTCATCATCATTAGTGTCCATGGAGCTCCCTCCCTCATCAATTTCCAAATGGCTGGAATCCTTTGAAACTTGCAGTTGCATCTTGCAACTAGCAATCAAGTCTAAAATGAACTCTTTTTTAACA
Source organism: Odontomyia ornata (assembly GCA_963969285.1). Lineage (NCBI taxonomy): Eukaryota > Metazoa > Arthropoda > Insecta > Diptera > Stratiomyidae > Odontomyia > Odontomyia ornata. Next base: position 107,254,296 of record OZ017738.1, on the reverse strand, counting down.
TAGCACAGATCTGATCACCAATTTGTATTCTTAGAGCTTTGTTTTCCTGTGTATGCAGCTGGTCGTCAGGATCTAAAAACTGAATAAAATACTTTATTTGCGAGTTGCATTCTTTGTATTTCGTCTCTTTTATTGCTCGTTTCCATTATTTTGGCGCCTAGATACAGAAATTTGCTCACATTTTCGATACTGTATTCGCCAAGTGTGATATTTTGTGTATTTGAGGTATTTTTCCTTGACTGCGTCATGAGCTTTGTTTTATTCTCATTGATTTGTAGCCCTACTAGTTTTGCTTCGCTGCCGAGTTCCAGGAACTCAACTTGTATAGTAATGTACCTCGCGTATCGACAGGTAGCTTCCGTATGACGTACTCCAGAGCCAAATTGAATAGCAATGGGGCCAGCCCATCTCCCTGTTTTAGCCCGATATTTGTGTCAAAGGCATCGGTGAGTTGGTTGTGGATGTGGACTTGAGAGTTCATCAATGTCATATTCATTTTGGTAAGATGGTTGGATCGTTGTTACTGAGCACTAAAAAGGGCCCATCACTCTTACGGTTTTGAGGGAAGTCACTACTTTTATTGATTTGAAGCTATTTGTCGCACGTATAAATGGTTTTTCCCGACAACTGCTACGCTCTGTATTTCTGAAGCACTCACAGTTGCTGCTGGGTCCATTCATATCAGTTGTGTTATCCTTTTAATTGGTGTTCTACAGCCTTGTTTACGTTTCCCGCCAACCTTGAGGGGTAATTGGATTCATGCCCTGCTTCCTCGTTTGGTCAATGGGATTAGATGCGTGTGTCATTGTCCCTTTTATCGAATGAGATGTGTGTGGCTTCAGTTTACCAACACTACCCTGTTGCTCAGCTTCTTGTACCATTCTGTAGCTAGTATCTGATATTCTTCATGTGAAATTCCCTTGAGATACATGATTGCAGATTTTTGCAGATTATAACTTGTTTTGAACGAAAATCAATCAGCTAAATAAAGCAAATTTATACATACACCCCGTAGCAGCATGGTTGATTTGTGTGAGGTGCGAAGCTTAACTTTTTTTAGGTATCTATTCTTTGGTCCCTTTGTCAGTGCTAACTATTCTCCAATATCCTGTATGGTAAGGATACCTGACTCACATTTGGTGTGCGCTCAAAATCTACTTCCTAGTCCTTTCTATGTAGTAGTCATAACGTTTTTACTGCTTTGCATCTCACTACGTAGTGGAAGGAAAACAATTTTCATCGGCTTTCCTTATCCCATAAATATATCGTAGCTTCGGATTTACAGGAAATTCAACCTTAGAAATACTATCGATTTGCTTCCTATATTGAAGTTAGTGACCTTCAACTCACATACTTGAGAAAGTCACGTTTAGCTAGTGGATTCCCCTGGGCCGCTCAAGAATTAGAATCTACACTACAAAAGTTTATTAAAACCATCCTAAGCTAACATATTAAGCCTAATCAAATTATTTTTCAATCTAATCGATACTGAAATGGGAGTTTTTAAGCTACATTAAACCTTGAATCGCCCACAATGATTCCTCTACTGGGTTAATAGAAATGAGAGTCTATACATGTGATGAACAATTTCTCGAAACCTAATTCACCCTTCAATTCGATTTTCCAAGATACGATTTTTCATCTAGATATAATTTGTGCTTTGGTCGTGTTGTTGATGTTCTGCTTAGCTCTATAACATCAGAAGAACATGCAGTTGAGTAAATCATTTAGTGATTTGTATCTAAACAGCACCGCTTGAGTCAGATTGCCCGAAAATTTTGTTACGAGGTTTTTGTAGAAATTTCTTTGGATAATATTTGAAACATAGATTGATCCTCTTTCAAACACTTTTATAAGCCTACTAATTATTGGTAAATTCTTTATATTGCTCGAGAAAAATGTAGGGCAAACGATATTTCAATCGAGAACCAACTTCAAATCTACAGAGTGTTTAAGTCACTAAAGAGAGGCTTCAAACTTCAACTCCGGTTTCTTTTATTCCTCGATGAAATGTTCGAAATAATGTTGATGTGTGTAGTTAAAAAAATAACTTTGAATTCCTAATAATTCCATACAGTAACTATCATGGTACGAGCCATAATTCGAGAAGAATGTCGGTAATGAAAGGCATTCACATGTGATAAATTTTCAAGCAGATTCTGCTTTATGTCGCTGATTTATTCACTGTTAAATGTGTGATTGAACGCCAAAACAAAACAAAATTCTATTCTTATTCACAGGAAAGGTCTTTATATTTCGGACGTTCCAATTCATGATGCAACCCGAGATCTTGTCTTGCTATCTGAAAAATTTGAAGCAGAATACAAACTAACGAGGAATCTTGAAATGCTAACTGATAAACTCCAGCAAACATTTCGCGAACTGGATAGTGAGAAGCAAAAAACAGATAGGTAAGTTTGCAGACCATTTCTCCATCGTTGGCAAAATATTTAAAGAATCAACACAAAAGAGGGAACGACCCAAGTATAATGACCAGTCTTTTATTTCCAGATTACTTTATTCAGTTCTACCGCAAAGTGTTGCTAATGAACTCCGTCATCAGAGACCGGTCGCCCCAAAAAGGTAAGGATGACACTAGTAAAATAAATACGAGAAGGCAGAGGCTTCGCTTTGACTTTGTTTTTCCACACGCAGCAAGGACAACATCTCCACCATAAAGAAGCAAATTATCATCATCTCAGGGGGCAACACGATACGTCCTTTTCTTATCAGAAGAAAATGAATCAAACGACGAGGGAAATTTTCAGCAAATTTGTCGGTTTGGGATGTGGATACCACCTTAGTTGAATTCGTTATTGTATTAATGTTGTTTTGACAGCATGCTGAGAATTGATAGACTCAGCTTTAATTCCATCTCCCTCTACCTTCAGTTCATCACAGAAAAATTCAATGAAAAGCATTGGCTGAGTGAGCTCGTGTAAATTTGACGCTCCTTTTGCAAATAAAAATATTTTGTCTAGAACGATTTCAGCGGTTCATTGACTTAACCAGAAAGTTCAGAAAATATTTTCACAAACACCATCCTGAAGAGAAAACCCATTTCTAAACATCCTTTGCAAATTGAATGCCACTTTCTGGAAATGTACAGTGCGAAAATTTTTTATGATTGCGCGAAAAGTTGCTCCCTTGAGTTTTGTCCTTGCCACCCAACGTTTTCAAAGCTGTTATTTTTTTCATTTCCTTCGAATGGGCTTCTCGCTTTTATTGTAAATATTTACGCAAGCCACCATTTGTGCTGAGTGACTTTTGTTCGTAGCAAAGTCCTTACGGATAAAACAAACGCTCGCCCCACAGGCATTTCTCATTCCATTCAAAGTTAGCTGAAGAAAAATTCACTGGCGCCACCATTGGCTCAGAAAATAATTGACTATCTGAAATTATAATAATTTATTTACTCTGCCTTTTCGTGTCCTAGCTTTACTATTGTTGTGATTATGAATAAAGTTTGCCTACATTATTATCCTTGCTTGCATTTCAACAGGTATGATTGCGTGACTTTGATGTTTTCCGGAATCGTAGGCTTTGGACAATATTGTGCTGCCAATACCGACGCTGAGGGTGCTATGAAAATAGTGAAAATGTTAAATGAGCTTTATACTCTTTTCGATGCCTTAACTGATTCTAAACGTAACTCCAATATTTATAAGGTGAGTTCATTGATATCCACAAGGAATCAGATAATGAATATTTATTTCTGTCCTTTCAGGTAGAAACTGTAGGAGATAAGTATATGGCCGTGTCAGGATTACCTGATCCTTGTGAAAATCATGCAACGTGTATCGCCAGATTAGCACTAGATATGATGGATATGGCGAAAAATGTCAAAATGGGACCAAATCCTGCAGTAAGTATTTTGCTTTAAATTTTATGCATTTGGGCATAATGTTTTAGGTAATTGAAATGAAGTTCATAATACAGGGTGGGCCAGAAAGAATTGCGAATTTGAAAAAATCATTAAAAAAAAACTGAGTACAATTCACATACAAATTTTTATTTCTATAAAAATTGACATCTGGGAAATTCATTTCTTAAAAATAACGTCATCCAGGTGTGCACCATCCCGCTGCAAACATTCTTCGAATCTGACCCTCAAATTGGTAAAAACTCGCTGGCACATTGCACGGGGAATAGCTGCCATTTCTTCCCGGATATTGGTCTTCAACTGGTTAATCGTGGCTGGGTTATTGGTGTAGACTCTACTTTTTAGGTATCCCCACAAAAAAAAAAGTCCGGTGGCGTCAGATCCGGACTTCTAGGAGGCCATGCAATGTCACCTCGGCGCGATATCAGTTTCCCAGCAAACATCTCGTTTACGACCGCCAAAGAGGCATTAGCTGTATGGCATGTCGCGCCATCTTGTTGAAACCATGTCACACGATTATTGGCTTCAAATTGTTGCAGTTGTGGAAAGAAAAAATCCCTTAACATGGCTATGTATCGGTCAGAATTTACAGTGACAGATTGGCCTTGTTTTTTCGAAGAAGTAGGGTCCAATAATTCCATTCTTGTTGACCTTGGGCGTCCTGCAGGCTTCTGTTTGAGAGTCGAACCAGTCTCTTTGAACTTTCTGACCCACGATCGAATCACACTTTCTTTCGGACACTGATTTAGGTCATGTAATCCAAACTCACGCCGAAATGAACGCCGAACAATAGCGAACGAATTGTGATTTTTGTAATAATGTTTAACGCAGAATGCACGTTGCGCTCCGGTGAAGTGATCCATCGCGACTAAATTTCCGAGAACCGAGCTACTTAACCCCACCACCCGCGCAGTCCCCTCTCTAAAGCTTCAAACGCAAGAGTGTTTTTAAAATCTTACGCCTTTCTGGCCCACTTTGTACATCAGCTGAAGGTTTTAAGTAGGAAATGAGTTTTTTGAATTCCTTGTTTTTAGACTTATTTACTCAAATCCAGAACCTTGTGGAAATAACAACTTGTGTCCGTCTATCGGGGTGAATAATTTTTTTTTTCCAAAACCGTATGATATGCTCATCAACCATTATGGAAAGGTCAAAAATTATGACTTCTTGAAGCTTTTGAGATAAACGAAAATTTAGGGGCTGTATGAGTGGTCTTCCTAAGGATGGAGGTGATTCTTATAAAAATTTTCGATAAAGGATGTCAATCGTCGTGTCTTATGAAAATTTTTGATGAGATCTTTTGAAATTTTTTAAACAAGAGTGCACAGTACTTGTTAAAGTCTTCACAAGAAAGGAAATATATAAAAATTTACGCGAAATAATATTATGGCTATGAACCATAATCTTTTTTTCATTGTCCTTGATGAACACTGCGTTTTTTTTTTTTTTTTTGGAGCATGCACAAACATTTAAGAAAGGTTGTATAGCAGACATATCTTCGTGTTTTTCCAATCAACAACAATATCAGTAATGCGAAATTTAAAAAGTCAGCACTGTTGAAGTCGAAGATTACAACGTAGAGTAAGCAATTAAAATATAAGCTGTTTAACTGAAGCTAGTAGGGCTACAAATCAATGAAAATAAAACAAATCTCATGACGCGATCGGGGAAAAATACCTCAAATACATAAAATACTACACTTGGCAAATACAATATAGAAAATGTGGGCAATGATTTTGTGTATTTATGTACCGAAATATCGAAAAGCTGTAATGAAAGAGATGGAATACGTCGAAGAATACAGCTCGCAAACAAGATATTATATTCAGCTTTGACGATCTTGAAGACTAGCTGCATACACAAGAAAACGAAGCTCCAAATGTACAAATCTGTGATAGACCTGTGCGCTGCTATGGATGTGAAGCATGGACCTTAAGTTAAATATTCGCAAGCATATTGAAAGCCATTGAAAGATGGATCCTGAGGAAAATCATCAGAGCAAAGCTTTATGGAGACCGATGGCGAATCCGATACATTAATGAGCTGTATGAAACTATTGACGAGCCTGACGTCTCAACGATTGTAAGACTGTAGATGATGCAATGGGGTGGCTACGTGAATCGTATGGACGAATAACGGATACCCAAAAAGGTATTCGCTGGGAGAACTGAAGAGCGGAGACCAGAAGGAAAACTGAGAAAACGCAGGTCTGTCTCGGGTGACGAAGACAGTTTATTATTGCTCAGATTTGAAAATTGAAGGACGCCGTCAATGGACCGAGACAGTTTGAGATGGTTGTTGTAGGAAGTGAAGGCCCGAGTGGGGGCTCCAATACTATGAAGAAGAATAAAATGTCATTCATTGAAAAAATTGTCAGAAATATTCATGATATACTTGTTTATAATAACCTTGTAGCGTCTGAGTCGGTTGGAAGCGCACATTGTTTGATAACCATGTTTTGTTATTAGGATACAGGAAAATTCAAACCGCCATTACTTCTTTAAATACTGCTTGATCCTTCTGAAATTTTCATGATTTGTCAATTATGTGAATAATCATTTGAGTACTGAATTTCAGGCCACCTTCACAATTTTATTCAAGAAACCGTATAACTGACAAATCATTCTATTACCAACAAAATTTACGACTTTTGAATTCTGAGGTGTTTGTTGTTGTTGTACTTCAAACTGCCTCCATGATATTTTTCAAATTTTTCGCCCGGCAGGTGTCCCATCACTTTCCCTACCAAGCTTTTCATCGCTATTTCAGTTTTACCAACGAATTTTAAAAGATGAAAGCAAGGTTTCCATCTGATATCCTACTCGATGAAGTTTGGAAAAGAAAATTTGAAGTGTCAGATCGTTATATGGAGATACCCCGTTAAAATCCTTTGAAATGTTTTCAAACTGGGAAATATTCATTAACCAGTAATTTCTGACTTGCTCATGGGATTTGATGACTTAAGATTCTCTAGTTCCTGAGAAAACTTGCTGTGGCACACCGACGAACAAGCAGACAGACCGATCGACAGATATAAATAAGGTTTTACGAATTTGTATCAGCTAAAAACTATATTTTTTATGATTCATTAACTTCTTTTGTATCAGCAAAATGTTTAACGTACATCATTATGTTCGCATTATGTAATGAGGCACGTGTTTTGTCTAGCGCGAAGGAAATTCTTAACTTGTGGAATTATTCATGCGCGCTGAACAGATTTTCTTACGTTGAGCGCAATGTGATCTATCTGTCTGCAAAGCAGAGGATAGAACACATTGAATTTGCATTTATACACCCACTGTATAATGACAATTTTCATAGGAACTACATTTGTTCCCACAAGACAAAATTGTAAAGTTAGATAGAAGTGCAGAAAATTATAAAATAAAGACAGTTCCGTTTTGACCATATAGTTGGACACATCGTAGTTTTTATTTAAAGAAAAATTTTCAGCTGATCTCCCGATACAGATACCGGAGAGATTTAAGTTGAAATTAGTTAAAGTACTAATATTTACCTTTCTACAGCTAGTTCAAGTTCATGCACTTGTGCTAATAAAATTATTAAGTAGTTTGTTGTCCAGTACATGCACTGGTTAAATAAAGCTGCGGCCTAAGGCTAACGCTTAACAACTACGAAGCCAAGACAAAGCATCCTTGACGCAAATATTTGGTGACTCCGGCGTAATTTTCACCCCACAACAAGACATTGGACTGAAGAAGCACAGCCAACTTGAGCATCAAAATGGTTGCAGAAATTGACGGGTTCATCAATTGCAAGAAAGATCCCTTGAATCGTAAGCAAAACGCTGAATACTTCGAAGAACGGCTTCAACGAATCGAGGCATCTTGGGATGTATTTGAAGAAGCGGATACAAAGATGTCTGGAGGACATGTCAGAGGCTCATGCTTCCTTTCAGTCACACTTCAAGGCGAAGCTGCTAGAATCGAGGCATCAAGAAGCAGGAGTAGGAGAACAATCTGTCAAGATGGCCCACGGTAAAGAGAGTACTAAATCGCTAACGAATGACTCATTGACGATAACTGATACGAGAGTTACTAAACTGATAAGACGATGCGAAGCATTAGCAAATTCACTGCAATGACTCTTCTCTCTTGAAACAAGCGGAACAGCATTCACGCCAATTTCGCAACGTAAAAATAGCTTCAATAAATCAATACTGGTTACAACTAGACGAATATCAGCAACAAATATGGGAAATCACCACTGACCCTGATCAAAACGGCTTCGACCTAAAGCAGCACATTAAATTGGAGGAGATATCGCAAGAATGGCTCATAAAACTGGAGGCTAAACTTAACGAGCTAAATACGACATCCACCCCACTATCGTTAACAACTACTAGTCTCAGCGTAAATCTGCCAAAAATTAGTCTGCCGAAATTCGATGGAGATTAATTGCAATGGCGCCATTTCCGTGATTTGTTTATTCAAATGATACACAATCAACCTATGTCATACTGCCAAATGATGTGGTATTTAAGGCGAACTTGATTGGGGAAGCTGATAAGCTCATACGCAACTTTGCTGTATAAGACGACAACTATGAGTCAGCATGGAAGACTCTGAACGAGTGCTACGAAAATCGACGTATACTGGTTACCGCACCCCTCCGTACCCTGAAAGCCCAACCATTCAATGCGAATGGAAGGCCCTTAGCAGCAGCAGTGAAGTTTTTGCACGACACAACAGCAAAATGCTTAATAGCTTGAAAAATATCGACGTAAATATGCTAGATTGCGATCCTGCTTCTGCTCATCTTAATCAAGAAGATAGCATAACCCACACTTTATATGAGCAATCGTTGGCCAGCCCACGGGATCTCCAGTCATTGAAAGATTTTATGGCCATTTTAAAAGTTCATTTTCAAGCCTTAGAAGCACTTGGGCCCCAAATGAAGTGACTGGACGATCCTCGTAAAAAGAACATCAAGTCTACTAGTGCTACCGTAACAACTTCTTACTGTCTAGTTTGTAACCAAGCTCATCCGGTCTACTTTTGCCCAGACTTTCTTGAATTGACCCCGTCAAAGAGGTTGAAAATAGTCCAAGCCAAATAATTGTGCGTGAACTGTTTCGGAGATGGACACAAGGCCGCAAATTGTACGTCACGAGGATGTAATGAGTGTTCTCAAAAATATAACAGTCTTCTGCACTTGGGGACGGTTTTCAAGTTCAAAAAAACAAAGCCATCAACAAAAGGCCCATTAGCATCGACAGAAAAGCATAAAGCACATCAAAAGGGAGCAGCACTTTTATTAAATACATTTAATAGTCAACGAATGACAATATATGTACCCTTAAGTACTGCTATTGTGAAATTAATTGGCAATCATGGGAAAACGGTGGAATGCCGAGCAGTCTTGGATCCCGGCTCTCAAATGAACCTAATCACCGATCGCGTTGTTAAGAAGCTGAACATTACATCAATTCACCATTCGACCTTCGTTAAAAAGGTTGCAGGATCGACCGAACGAGCGCAAAAAAGGGTGAATCTTACGTTTCAGTCAAAATTGAATGAATATACCACCCACTTGGAAGCATATGTCATGGAAAAGATTATATCTCCTCAACTATCCGTGGAGTTGAATATATTGCAGTGGTCCATGCCAAAAAACCTGAAGCTTGCCGATCAAAACTTCCATCTGACAGAGCGTAGAGATCTATGATATCCTAGCGATCGGTCAGATAAAGCTAGGCAGTGAATTGCCAGTCCTGCAGAATACGCTTCTTGGAAGCGCTGTCTGCTACTTGTGGAGTTCTTGCTGAAAGCCAAAAACTGAATACTACGATTGAAAAGTTTTGGAAATTAGAAGACATTGTCAACGCCAAGTCACAGTATATGGCAGAACAAAGGTCCTTTGAAAGCTACTTTTGCCAATCAATGCGTAGAACACCAGATGTTTGCTTTCCGGTGAGACTTCCTTTCTCTGATGACCCTGGAAAACTAGGAGAATTGAACGACAATTAGACAAAAACACCGAACTCAAGCGGTGCTATCAAGACTTCATGGACGACTACATTAGGCCGGGCCATATGTAGGAAGTGACTGTGTAGGTACGTGAAAAACTGCATTATTTTCTGCCACACCACTGCATGTTCAAGCCCAAAAGTAGCACCACAAAGTTCAGGGTAGTTTTCGATGCCTCCTGCAAAACAGTGACGTACATCTTGCTGAACGATATCCTCTATACTGGACCGACCATCCAAGACGATCTATTTGCAACATTGCTCCGTTTTCAACTACCCTGATATGTTTTCACTACGGAAATACAAAAAAGTATCGGCAGATAATATTGCATCCCGAGGAATACTAATATCAGCTTTTGATCTGGGGGAATGACTCAAATCAGTCACTGTGTTTCTATCATTTGAATACTGAGACGTATTGCACAACGTGTGCTCCATATTTGGCGACCAAATGCTTGCAAGACTCGCCCAAGATGAAAATCATCGATACCCCCTTGGTGCTGACATAATTCAACGTGACTTTTACGTTGATGATTTCATGACGGGATCTAATAGCTTGACCGCAACAGGTAGCCGCCTAGAATGAAGCTTCGAAAATGGTGAGCCAACCATCCTCGACCACTGCAGAATATTGCTACAGATAACAAGGAGGTCCAACTGGATTTTAAAAGCCATTCCGAAGACTACATTAAAACACTCGGCCTCACTTCGTTTCCCAAAATCGATGATTTCCGAATCTGCATCAACATAAATCCAAACGATACAAAAATTACCAAGCGAACGATAGCCTCCAACATTACAAGGATATTTGATCCCTTGGGCCTCATAGGCCCCGTAATAGTCACCGCCAAGCTGTTTCTCTAGGATAATTTGCGTTTAAAGTTAATTTGGGATGCTGCTTTGCCAGAAGCTATGTACACTAGATGGTCTCAATTTCGTAGGAGCCTGTTAAAATTATAAAAAACACAGTTTCCTAGACACGTGTTCATCAAGGAAGTACCCAAGGAGGTGCAGTTACATATATTTTGTGACGCCTCTGAAAAGGCGTATGGTACTGCTGTGTATATACAATCTACCTTAAAGGAAGGCAGGATAATTGTGCGTCGCTTATGTGCAAAATCACGGATGGCTTCAATGAGCGTGATAACTATTGCCCGCTTGGAACTCTGTGCTGCTGTACTGGGCGCGGAGTTAGCTCAAAGGGTTAAGACTGCCCTGCATTTAGAAGAGGTCTTACATTTATTCTTGACCGATTCAGAAATTGTGCTTGCATGGATCAACACAACCGCTCCCTCATACAACACTTTAATTGCTAACCGAGTCTGAACAATTTAGTCTTCATCGATTTCGGAACAATGGCTCCACGTGGATTCGAAAAGGTATCCAGCCGACATTTTATCACGCGGCATTTCACCTGCAGAGTTGGCTGGTTGTAATACTTGGTTGTATGGACCACATTTTCTGCATGGAACGGAATCACTGTGGCCACCAAAATACGTGAAGAGATCATCGTGTGATTTAGAGAAGAAAAAATAAAAGGGTGATTATGGCCGCCACCGTGATTGCTTCAACCGACTTTATCAATGCTATAGAACATGGAAACTCTTACAAAAAACTACAACGAATCGTTGCGTATATACTAAGGTTCGTGGATCGTATTGGTCAAAGACCGCGGGCTGTTATGCTGTTACCGAAAGCATTCTCCAATCAGAAATTAGCCAAAACTCTCGAATTCATCGTGAAACATGTTCAGGAGGATGAATTTTGGGACACTATAAAAGACTTGGAGCATGCAAGGGAACTCATCAAAAACAATCAGTTGGCTAGTCTGGTACCGTTCCTCAACGAAAAGGGTATATTGCACGTTGAAGGATAATTGGAAGCATCAAACCTGTCTTATGATGCCCAACGTCCTATGGTGCTGCCATGCTAAAATCCATTAACGAAATTACTGATGAATTATATTCACCAACAAAAATGCCATCTTGGCCCCAAGCAGTGCTTGCGACAACAAGATAGCGCCTTTGGCCAATAAAAGGGAAAACATTAGCACGATTCATTGTCCAGAGATGTATACGATGCTCTTGTGGGAACCCACAACTGCTTTCTCAGTTAATTGGGAAGCTGCCACCAGCCCGGGTAGAGCCTGTACGCACCTTCGTTAATGCAGGCGCTGATTTCTGCGGTCCGATTGTGATCCATTACCGTGGCAGAGGAACACGACCACAAAAAGGCTATATCGCCATATTTTGCTGTTTTGCCACCATTTGGAGCTGATAAGTGACCTCAATACTGAGGCATTCATCGACTCTCTTAAGCAATTTATCGGGAGACGAGGTCATTACAAAATTCTCTACTGCGACAATGCCACTAACTTTGTGGGAGTCCATAATCAGCTTAACGATCCAATCCACGTCTTTGTATTCTGAGCAGGCTCAAGAGATGATAGCAAATGTATGGAACAACAGGAGCATAGATTTCCATTTTATATCACCTCGTGCCTCACACTTTGAAGGGCTGTGGAAAGCCGCATTTAAATCAGCAAAGTACTTGCTGCTCAGAGGATCTTCAGCAGCAACCCTTACTTATAAAGAACTACAAACGCTTGTAGTGGAAATTGAGGCAATTCTAAATTCTAGGCCGTTAACACCAATGTGAGCAGACCCCAATGATCTCACAGTGTTACCGCCAGGATACTTTCTCATCGGAGAGCCTCCAACAGCTACTGTGGATGCTGCATCAAAGCCAGCAAACGTTGGACGACGTAACAGATGAAAAACGGTGAGCATTATCAAAGAAGGATTTTGGCATCGCTATACTGAAGATTATCTAAATCAATTGCAGCACCATTCGAAGTGGAAGCAGATCAGTCAAAACGCTCAACCGGGTATAGTAATCATTATTAAAGAAGACAATATGCCAGTAATCAAGTGGCCTCTCGGGAGAATTTCGAAAGTTGACCAAGCCAATGATGGCTGTGTTTCTGTGGTTGACGTGAAAACATCATCAGGAATATTAAAAAGACCCATTAATAAACTGGCGCCATTGCCAATAGAAGAAAGCACGCTCATGACCCGGGGGTGAACCCGAAGAAACGGTGAGCATGAAGGAAGGGAGCCACTCTAAAAAGCGACCGTTGGAAAAAGAACCAGAACCGGGTTGTTCAACCAATTCCTCAAGAAAACACGAAAAGGCCAGAAGAGGAACATCGATCGCTTCATTACTGTTGGCCTTTTTACTGGTGGAGAATGGTGCAAATGTGCTTCAGCAGCTTTGCGATCATGTATTCAATAATAACGGTCTCATGCTGGTGGACCATTTTGCCGATCGACGAAATGAACTCGTGAACATCAATCAATTATTGAAGGCCAGAATATAAAGAGGAGCCTTCAACATAGTTGGCAATGTGGCCAAGTCTTTATTTGGCGTGCTCGATGAGGAATAAAGGACTTGAAAGGAAATCAAGAAAAATTGTACTTGCTGCTAAAAAACTAAACATCTATCATTGATTCTACTTTGAACATTATTGGGTCAAGTGACCAGACTTCTCAACGAAGGTTTAAAGTGATAGAAGAGCAGATGAGTTGATTGGTTAACGAAGCAAGAGACCCTGCCAGTGAAGGTAGTCTGCATAAATTGTCGAGTTTTGACATTAACAATCATGAATTTGCAACGAATTTAAGCCTCCATCGTAAGCATTATCACTGACAGACAAAATGGATCCATGGATCCATTACTGTTATCCCAGAAACAATTAAGCGCGGAGACTGCCGCCATCAAAGAGCATCTACCTGAGATCTTACGCCTTCCAATAGCACATGAAAATTTCTTGCAATTATTCAGGATATCATCAATCAGAGCAAGACTAACGGAAGATCTAGTTATTTTCGCATTGAAAGTACCACTCGTCAATACAGTCAGATTTGACCTCTTCAGGCTCTACTGTTGGTATAGTTGGCGAAACTTCCCAATTGACGATATCTTATTATCAGCTCGCATTGTGATATGTATTATCCACTCACGGATGAGGAATATATGGCTTGCAGCTGGATGGAACCAACCGTTCACATTTGTAAGCAGTTTCATCCTTTGTATCACAAGGAATAAAACATAAGTATTTACGAAGTTACGCTCCTAAAAGACATCCCGTCCGCAGACAAATGCAATTTAACTGAACTTAAAACATCCTCGCTATGGAGCCAAATTCTATATACAAATGAGTGGATTTATGCTCTCACAAATCGGTCCTACAAGGTTCAGGGATTCTCAAACTTGACTCAGACTGCACTCTGAAATCTGACACTATGACCATCCAAGCAAGCCGTATTTACACGAGTAAGATTGGATCTTCCTATACAAGGATCCATCAACCTAACGAGAATACCGAAAAACCTCCACACAAAACTTCGGAGCATTACCAAACATATGCTACAGATCTGGAAGCTTTGAAGAGACAACTCCAGGTGCAAGATTTGTCTATCCCTAATCAAATTAACACGCATGATATCCATCAATACACGATTGCATACATCAGCACTATTTTGATAATTCAGTGGGAAGTTATCTCAGCTGCAAACTACAGAACCGTTCGGGATATAGCTCCAGCTCAACGGCCGATTCCACGACCAAGAAAGCACAGCCTGCCAAGCACCCAAGAAGCAATTTGAACGGACTGTTCAACGTGGGGGAGGATGTATGAATTTGTATCAGCCAACAACTATATTTATATGTTTATGGGATTGCTTGCAAATTTAATCAATATAAGTCCAAACAAATTAGGTAAGAGAGCAACGCTTATAGAACTTTCAGAAGGGTTTTGCAATTAACCAATTATGTGCAGACACTAATAAACAATTAAATTCCGCGTGGTGTAGTGGTTAGAGCACTCGCACCGTAAGCTGAAGGTCGCTGGTTCAAGTGTCTTTTGCGACTACGAGATTTGATTCAAGTGATTCTTTGGACGGACCCGGATATACGGCCAAAGCGTGATACTGACCATATCACTTTGTGGAGTTTCAATGCATTCGATCATAATAATGAGATACCCAAACTATATCTCTAAGCACAGGCCCAAAATAAATTGTAGTACTAAAGCAAAAAAACAATAAACAATAAAATCAAGCAAAAATTAACATCTACAAAATATAAATATCTGCTCAGTTTCAAAGGAAAGCCATTACTACTCCATATTAACTAGCCGCCATTTTGTTATATTACCAACTGAATTAAGTCTTAGAAACGTTCCTATCATTCATTTTATCTGGAAATTTGATGAAGTTCAATCAAAGGTGTAGTACCTGGTTCGATGGGGAAAAACCGTAGATCTCAAATGTCTATAACTCTTGTACGTATGATTTGATTTGTTTGAAATTTAAAGAATATAAGGTCCTTTTATAGGACTACTTAGATCCAGAATTTTAGCGAATCAAAAGGTGCCCAGATGAATTTACTTGGAAAGTTGGCAACCTACTATTCTTATTAGCAAAGCAGAGTGAATTTCGGCACCTGAGGTAGTTTTGAATGTTGCGCCTATCACTGTAATTTTGTTATATATAAAATGTCTTCTTTCATCAAGAATTAGAGCCTCTACTTTCAATGCTTAAGTTGGGAACAATAAAATAACTTTAAATTAATTTGAATTGGTCGCCATATTGTTTTACGCTTACTCATTTCACTCGTTGAAGGGATTGTCAAAGATATTCATGATTTATATCTTTCCTGAGTTTTACAGGTCCATCCCGTTATCGACATTCAAATTTTAATAACAGGTAACATATTAAGAAATTTCATCAATACCTTCAATTTGATGTTCTACTCGACTTTCTTCCGTGAAAAAACATTTCAAGGGAATTTATGATGTTTCTTTTCATCATGTTTTTAAGGCGATAAGACGATGAGACAACCATAAAAAGATCTAAGGGGGGTTATTGGTACTTTAGTGGAATAGAAAATTACAGTTGCCATTATTAATTTGAAGATTTTTCACTTTAAAGTTTAGCTTAATGGAAAAGTCAAATTTAATAAAATTAGATATTCAGAAAGAGGAAAGTAATTTAAATACGTCCGCGAGAGGGACAAACACTCTTGAGTCACCGACTAACCAAAAATAGTGGCTAAAAAATTCGAACCAACAATTTAATCTTTGATTATCAAGCTAGGATATGAGAGGAGATTCAGTGCTTACCTTCTTATTAGTTACTTTTTAATAGAAGCGAAGAAGAAATCAAAATTTTTTTTTTTCGAAATTAGAAAAGGAAACACAGAAAAAGACTCAAAGTAACGAAACACACAAAACCAATACAAAAGACAGAAAATAATAGAGAGTAGAACGAAATATATGTGAAAATTTTCAGGTAGCTTACAACCTGAAAATTTCAATTTAATAATTATTAATATTGATCGTAATGTATAGGGTAGAATTTGATGAAAAATTTATGGAACTTAGAAATCAATGTAAATTTTATTATAATTGAATTAGGAATAGGGGAGACCGGAGACAAAAGTAACAGTTTTTACCTTAACGCTGGTTTCTTGCTGGTTATTGTATTTTTGTAGAAGCGATTGTAGCCACATATATATTTCGTTAATGTTCTAATAATTTATATGTAATTTAATCTCATCATTTGCCGTTTACATTGAATTGTAGAGATTTAAAAAAATTGTTGATTGTTACCTTCAACCCCAAAGCCAGAGCGAAAGTAAGACGGTGTGGTTCGAAAGTAACATGATAAAGGTGTGTAATAAATATGGAATGTAACATCATATCAACTCATTATTAATTATAAAGATATTCATTAGAATCACAAATAAACGTCAATTCATTAGAATCACATTCACTAGTACCTATCACAAATAAACGTCTGTTTTCCTTTCCTTTAGTTGCCTTCTTTGCTTTTCTTTTCGTGAATACCAATTTCCTCGTGGCTTTTCCTTTATCAGATGGTAGAACTGTTTTCTTAGCTATGTCCTTTGATTATAGTCATCCTCAATAGCATTTTTTCGGGCGTGTCAGTCAATATTGCAGTTTTATGTTTCTTGCATCCCCTATTTGTTACAGCTCTTGAACCTGCTCGTGGTATAGGCTTATATCTTGCGGTGAGAAGGAAATTGACTGAGCACTTGCTTATACTTCGCTAGATCCTATTAATTGCGAGTTGGACTTGAGGTTGTCAATTGGCGTATTCGGTTCATTTTTGAGAGCTGAGGATACGTTGGATCTAGTCGATAAATAATTACGTGGAATTTTTTGGCTAACTTGCAAGGGACGATCTGTTACTGAAAATGATGCAAAGTCAATGGCTGTAAATATATTCCTATTAAATGGACTAACATTAGTGCAAGTGAACCCTGTACTAGTATTTTTAGGGGTGACAGCAAGAGAAAATGCTTCTCTGACAATTGCAGGAATGTATGTTAATGTATATTCATCGTTTGACCAGGATGATTTCGCATCCAGTTGTTTACAGCCGTATTTATCATTTTTTTGAAAGTTCAAAACACTGCTCTATCCAGTGGTTGAAGCTTGTGCAATGGGGGTGGAAACGACACCAAAACTATTCCATTACTCTTACAAAGACATGTGATGCGTGATTTTCGGGCAATGGCAAATATTTTTGATCAACCGTTGGTTTCACCGGCTTTTTAAAGTGCTCCAGAAATAATAGAAATTATGCTTCTTGCATCCATCCACTGGCATTTGCAGCACCCGTAGATCCAATAGAACTCTCACGTATAATGCGATCTTGATACCGCTTCAACAAGAATACAAAACAAGTTGGATAGACAGAACTACGCTCATGTCAAAAGGGTTTTGTACTTATCCTACAATATGTAGATAAATAACATGATTTAATTCAAGTAAAACTTTTATGACATGCAGAACAAATATATCCTTACTTTAAAAGAACTGACTGACTGACCTGAATCTTAAATGTATTTTTGTTATTCATCTTATCGGGAAATTTGGAGAAGATTCAATCAAAAGTGTCGTATCTACTACTTAAATGGCTGATTTCATCTAATTTAATGATACTAATATAGTTTGACTAACAAAAATGTTAAACCCTACTTCTATTAGCAAAGTTCAACGAATTTTAGCCTCTAAATTACTTGTTATTAGGTTAAGCTCCATGATTTTTAGGGCTTTCTAAAAGAAATTTTGCAAAAATCTACAAGTTTCCCATTCTATCTGTCCATCTGCCCACCCGTCCGTCTGTCTATCCTATTTGTGTCCCCATCCCTCACCTTAAAGCCGAACATCTGAAAAAATCACGAAGGTAGGTCTTTATGAGTCCAAGAGCAACAAATATCTCGTAAGTCAAAACTCACTCAACTCTGTTAATAATAGTATGATTTGTAAATTTTACATATTCCCCCAAAAATCAAAACGGTGCCCTTAAACATCCTAAGGTTTTGCATTTCTGTAGGTTGGTATAAGACCCTTATGCCTACGCAATTTCATGGAAATCAAATCAAAATCATGTGAGTTATCGCCATTTCAATTAAATGAAATTACAAAAACAATAACACATGTTGATAGTCAAGGCACTTTTATTTTCTTCAGATTTTCGTGAAAATTTTAGGAATAGTGGTTCACTTGAATCTGTTCTTATGAACAGAACTCTGCATCTTTTGGATGAATTTGAACGATTTCTTAAACAAGTATTGGGTGAATAATTCAAATCAGGCATTTATGGCATCAGAAATTTTTTTACGAACTCTTGAATGGTTACAAAGCCCTTCTGTTAGATGCGCTCTCCTGCCTCCTCGACTTGTTTCACCAATGAGTATTTATTGTAGGTTCTTATCTTCAGTCATTCATTAAATTGAATTAAGTGTTAAAAGCATGTACCTTAAGCATTGAAGTTTGGGAAAAATATTTCGCAATAATTCAGTCGTCTCTTTTAAACCAGCCACTATTTTGATTTACGATTACTGATATCATTAGCTGATCCAATCCTCAAAGATATTCATGATACCTTTCATTCCTGAAACTTTCATCCTAATCGTAGCAAACCTGAAGTGTCTGAGTCAATAAAAAGCGCATATTGTTCCATAGCTATATGTTCCCATAGTAATACAGCGCATATTGTTCCATAGTAATACAGGAAAATTTGAAATGCTATAACTTCGTTAAATACCATTTGATCTTTGTGAGACTTTCAGGACTGGTCAATCTTATAAATAACCATTTATGTACTGGATTTCATTGAATTTAAAAGTATCGTCAAGTTGAATGAATTTTGACTTCTCACGTATTTGGTGCTATTGTACTCATAAAGACCTACATTTCAGATTTTTTGGGTGGAAGGTGTCCAATCGCGAGAGGGTATGTGAAAAGTTCGTACGTTTCCCTTTAATCTGCCCCCTTGCGGTGCTAATAATGCAATGTTGAGACTTGTTTTGAAAAGCTCTAATTGAGACCTTTCCAATGGCACCCTACTCGACTACCAAACGTGAAAAAAAAATTTTTTGAAGGGTCACCTCCCTATGTGGGGAGGCCCCCCTTAAAACTTTTTGAAAAAAATTTTCACCCTTGAACTTTCAAGATGTCACCACTTTCGACCTTTCTTCAAAGTCTCATTTCTGTAGCTTCTATAGTTTCGTAGAAAAAGTGTTGTGTCATACAGACGGACATAGGTCGTGATTTCAATAGGATTTTGTATTTCAGTACAGAACCCTAAAAAGGAGGTATTTATTCCCTTGAGCGTTAATTGCAATAGCAACTGTTACTCACTTTCCGCGTTTCGCTGAGGTTATTGCACCCTACCTATTTAATTCCCCTTTGAGCTACAATTTTCCTAGGTTTTTTGAGATGTAGTCACCCTTATCTCATCCATATTCTACATATCCTTTGGTTTGAATTTATATCTATCCATAACATTAGTTAAGTTACCAAAAAAAATGGATTGAAATTAGGCTCATTAAAGCTTGAGGTTTAGACAGACTCGTTGCCTGCGGAAATCTCAAGAATAAAGCCAAGCGTCGTTTTAAAAAACCTGATAGCCATACCTTGTCCGCCATTTGTGTGCCATGCCATTTTTCTGGAAATTTTTTATCTATTTTTGATTGCTAACTCGTATGCCAACTTATGCACTTCACATGGGGCAAATCCAAAATAAACTCCCGAGCACTCAATTAAGTAGTCGTGTTGTTTTTCTTCTTTGTTAGCCGTAAAAACCCGATTGACACAACGGTATCCAACTATCGTAGTAGCATTTTCTGCTCTTAATTTTTTAATATATCTGATCCATGTCACATAGCAGACAGGCCTCTAATTGTACCATTATCTTTGAAATATTCGTCGGAAGTTTTTCTATATACTTACATTCCAGTGATCCCTCGATCCGTTTTTCTAGCTCGGTGTCTTAGCAACCTGTTGGGATAGAGAAACGTAATATGTAAGTAATACGCAAAGGAATCATACTTTACAGATTACGGCGCCATGTAACTTTTGTCCCCGTAGTGCTATGTTACTTTTGACCTCAATCATATTTTTGCTAATGCATGAAACCTACCTAAAAATGGAGCTTGCCACACATAATCAATTTATGCACTAAGTCAATAATCTCATCAAAAGCAATAACGCAAATAGCCACATGGATTTCCTGCCTTCAATGACACGATAACACTAATTGAATAAATGTCAAAAAACTTACGCGATGTCTTCTAACACAAATTGACAGGTCGATATGCGTGTGCTGACTGAATGCAAGCGACAGAAACGTCGTCAGCCATCTACTAGCAGCAACGGAGTAGAATTTCTACGATTGGATAAACTTAAAGAGCGTTTGTTACTTTCGACCCGCTGTTACTTTTGCGCTCGGTCTCCCCTAACAAAAAACATAATATTTTGACAAAATCAATTTAAAACTACCTTTTTCAATTTAAAGTTTTAAATTTAGTTTTAACATAATGAAATAATATATTAATATTCATAGATAATTTTATTTAGAAACAAAAAACAAGAAAAAACGTAGGTTAGTGTCCGTTATTTTGATTGTGTCTATTTTTAATTTCTTATTCTTCGGTTAATTTCTTATTCTTCTTTTATTTGCATATGTTGAACTCTAACAAAACCACGCAAAAAGCTGTCAGGAAACAAGTTGAGTAAGCAGGAGAGTGCTCATATCAGAAGGTCTTTGTAAACATCCTAGGGTTAGAAACAAGTTTTCTAATAGCCTGAATCGATAACTTGAACTATTCATCCAATACTTGGATATAAAATCGTTCAAATTTATGCAAAAAATGCACAGTTTCTTTCATAAGCACAGTGCAGCCGCCATCTGATCTAATTTAAATTATTTTTCCAAATGCTCGGCCGATGGAACATATTCAAGTTAAACACTATTCGTTAAATTTTCATGAAAATTGAAAGAAAATAAAAGTGGCCAGGTGAATTTGAAATATGTATCAACCATAAACACGTGTTATTGTTGTTGTAGTTCCATATAATTTAAATGGCTATAACTCACTTGATTATCACTCGATCTCAATTAAATTTTGTAAACGTCCATATCTTATATCAATCTATTAAATTGTACCGTTTTGCTTTTATGGGCGAAAATGTAAAATCGACAAATCATACTATTATTAACAAAGTTGAATGAATTTCGATTTCTGAGGTATTTGTTGCCCTTGTATTCATAAAGGCCTAAATTCGTGATAATTTTCAGATTTTTCGGCTCAAGGGTGTCCAATCGCGAGGGGAGGGGGACACCAATTTTTGGTACTTTTTGCCTTCCCCTGGACCCCCTCATTCACAAAATCATTTTTTAAATTAATTAAGACCTTTCATTTGATACCCCACTTGACTACCTTTAATAAACAAAATTTTTAAGAGCTGATTCGTTATAAGGGGACCCCCTTAAAAATTTTTTAAACTTTTGGTAAGACCTTAACTTTTGAAAGACTATCACTTCTGACCTTTTCACAAAGTTTGAGCATTGTAGCTTCTATAGTTTCTGAGAAAACTAGCTGTGACGCACGGACAGACAGTTGCGAAACTAGTAGGTCTTTGTAAAAAAAAATTTTTTACAAAGACCTAAAAAGTGTCGAACCCTAAATTGAACGGAATCGCCGCTCACAACAAGAAAGAGGTCCTGAAATATTTCTACGTCACAAATACAGCTCTTGGGCACATAAGCACACACAGGGGTACACAGAGCGTTAATATTCGCACTACTTCTCAGGTAAGTCCTACGAGTCGATGACGCTTATCTCAGCTGATTTCATGAAATTTTCTCGTAAAAAGCTTTCGAAGTTGACACTATTGCTCCAGAAAATCACCAACTGTAAATTATCTGAACGCGATTTATCCAATTTTAGGGGGTTTTCACGGAATGGGTTGTATAATTATAATTTTTTTCCACACCGCGTCTTGAATGCGTTTCGCTCACTCCACACTGTACTGTAAGGGTTGAAAATATTGGGTTGGGGAATGTTTTGCACAGTTTAGGATAATCGGTTAGATTCTTTTCGCTACGGCAGCTCTCGCACTAGCTGTTGGCTCCACCCGATATTGGGACAATTGCGAGCCTCGAAATTTTCCTCCCAGGATCGTGCGAACTTGCAGCAGCAAATCTATAGATCGTTCAGTGCTACGCGAAACTTTTCTGCTTAGATTCTGCCGTTTTTACGGGAGCAACCACGTATGCAAAATGTTTTCATGCAGTTCATAAGAATCTTTTCACAACTTCTGAGCTATTGACAATTTCTGAACTGTTTATAATATTTGGTGCCTCTAGCTTCTCTAGTTCCTGAGAAAACATGCTGCAACGCACAGACGGACGGCCGAACAGGTACCGATTTTAATAAGGTCTTGTAGTAAATTTTTTTTAAACAAAAACCTAAAAATACCAGACAGAACTATTTTCTATTGTAGTTTAGTCTATATTTAATATATTGTATATAACTAAAAAGATCAATTGTAAAAATTAAAGTTGTCTTTTTCATATGATAGGCTCTAATATAATAATTTATTTCTTTATAAATAGCAAATAACAATTGGAATTCATTCCGGCGAAGTTGTTACTGGTGTTATAGGAAACCGTGTGCCAAGATACTGCCTTTTCGGGAACACAGTGAATTTGACGAGTCGTACCGAAACAACCGGAGTGCCTGGAAAGATCAATGTTAGTGAGGACACTTATAAGTAAGTAATTTAAGGAACACCTTACGCCTTTATAGATGTTAAATTGAATGATGTAAATAATGTTGTGAAGAAATAACGCGCTAGCTATCACGCTATTCTTCCATTAAATCAATATATCGTTGAAGTCGTCTGGGTAAACGTAGTGTTTCAATAGCACCAGGCAACTGACAATTTGCTCGAAGTAAATCACGAATACGACATCTGAAAATACAACAATAATTTATATTGATCCTAAAGGTATATTTTTTTATAGAATCTCATTCTAAGAAGTAAATAAATACCATGATAAATCCCTCCAAAATTATTTAAAATTGATGCGATTTTATTTTAATACCCTGGAAGTGATCCCACAAAATAATTTTCTGAACTTTTTTTTGTCGATAATTCTTCTTACTTTGTATACTCCGGATACAACACTCCAAGTCATTAAAAATCTATAATTTCTACAAGTCGCTACATCATGTCTCGTTCAAAACTTTTTCCGTTGCTTCCTCTCGCAATATATACCCTAAAAACAGTCTTCTCGACAAATGTGAAAAGCTCCTTAACAACCAATATAATTAGCCCAAGATGCTATTAAACTTAGGAAGTTGGCAAACTTTATTAAGGAAAAAATTCACATTCCGCAAAAAGCCATAAATTCTATTAGATAATGTACCAGCTGACGCTTTTTAGAGGTCATCATGCCAAACTTGTTACATGGAAAATAAAGTTGCGAGTGGAAACTGAAATGTTTACAATTTAATGTGAAATTTGACTCGGGTACTTAGCAAAGAAGTTTTCAAGGAAGAAATATAATTCTCAGAGAAAGTTTTTACGAGTTTTCCACAAGGAATAAAGCAACGAAAAGGTATTACGTGTACCTTATTTGTTATGTTTTGAGTACAGAAGATTAAGCTGTAGCAACAGTTCTGTCCACTTGTAACGAAAGTAAAGTTTTACCATTTTAGCAGCATAATGTTTCCTTTTTAATTCATATATCAATCTTTGCGTATTAAGTTGACACGCAAAAACCATTTTCTATAAAATACTTTCAGTGCTTCTGTTTTAGAAAATGAAGCGTAAGATTTTGATATTAATTTGAAATAAAATAATAAACGTTGTTGAATGAATTAAAACTTTTTATCGACACAAATGTATCCAGTGGTTTTGACATGGAGTTTGTAATAAAATTGGTACAAGAATTAAATCACCTGGCATGTTCTAAAAAAGACACTTGAATTAGCAGTGTTGTAACTGTGTAATGATTTTCTTTTACGTCCGCTTGAACGAAATCAGAACCGGCCTCTCATCGGTTCTAGACGTGAAGTCTGAGTCGTGCCAACGAATGGTACCAACCCGTCAACAAGTCCGTACGCCCGTAATCCATTTTGCGGTGGCTGCTTGTCGGCCAGCTTGTTCGGAGAGCATTTCGGTCGCTGGTCTTTAAAATGGATTTCGCTCAATTACGTGTTTCAGCCACCATTAAGTGCCCGTTTCAAACGTGTCAAAAATTCAACATACGGAAACGAAACCTATCTCTACGAAATTCCGTATTGCTTTCATTCTTTCATTCAACCACAAAAAAAACTAGATCCGAATTTCACCAACGTGGTACCGAAAAAAAACTACGTAAATTTAACTCCGAAGGACTCTACTCTATGAAAACTGCAAAGCAAACGAAGGTACCGCGTACCGCACGCGACACGAAACCAGCCACCCACGGATTTATACAACCCTACTCTCTTCACGGCATACTTACCGTTCGGTCTCACTCCCGCTGAAAGAGAAGGGCAGACAGAAAAGGAAACTCTGTTATAATTTAGCACTACATATTATTATGTATTTTAAATTTCATTTTCTTCCCTACGTACATGCATTTTTTTCATTCTTAGCAAAATCATAAAAACATTTAGAGGATTTTTGAAAAGACTCAATATTTCACATGCAACTATATATAGTAAACTAATTAATAATAAATTGACCTCATCTCGGATGGCTTAATTGTTCATGTAACTTGCTCGTGAATTTATTCATTTAACTTAGCTTGAATGAAATAAGTTATATACTTTTTCTTAATGCTTACAACTTAAATATTCAATACCGGCTTGGTCGATTTAAGTGTGTCTAATGCGAAAAAGATTAAAATGAATAACCAAGTACAAAAATATTCTTTCCTTTCCGTAGCATAGCTTTTCAACGGAGGCACAGTTAATTTTAAAGTTTTTGGTGTATGATAGTTCAATTTATGATATTAAAACTTATAATGTGACACAATCAACATTGTTAAAAGTGACTAGTCCTATTTTTGTGGGTGACTGAATGTGAAAAGTATGGATTGCTTCTCTATTATTTATACTCAGAATAACTTTGGAGTAATATCAATAGCGACCTGAGTTCACCTATCCAATCATACACCACAATTTATTCTTTCGTTCGCAAAAGTCATTCTAATCGTACATTTCCTTTCTCGCTTTATAGTTTAAAGCATTTTTTCATTCTTAAACTTGGGAAAAGCTTTCTGTAAAATGATATGTGGAGCAAATAAATCAATAACTCCATTAAAATGCGCTGTATAGACAGTGTCGATACACCTACATACATCATATACATGAGAATATTTTTAATTATAAGTGTGTTTCCTTCAATTCTTCACCCACAGTTATTTGTCTATATATCTATCCACATTTATTATTATTATATTATACATACATGGCTGACAGTTCCCTTATGGAAAAGGTGCTAATACGACATAAAGTATGATCACGGTTGTCACCTCATCCGCCGTTTCCTTTCCGAAGTTTCATTTTCTTTATTAGGCTTGCAACTGTTAATGTTAAACTGCGTGGAAAAGTTGACTGGAACTTTTAGCAATATCTAAAACACCACACTCTCTAATATGTAAATCTCTTGGGCCTTTTACTACCATTGCATGTGATTTATGTTGCAAGCATTGTAACGAGCCATGCTGCAATGACCAGTCCCAATTGTAGTCATCATACGTACAAAAATATTCAGAACAATGCCGCATTTCTCTCCCAACTTATGTTTACGTCCCTTGCATCATTGCAATCATAATTTATAAGACCATAATGAAGACCAGGTAATGTCCCTGTTTTCAATAATGTCACATCTATATCCATCTGCATGTCTGCTGGATTACAAATCATATCGTTCAATTTTTCCTGCTGCTTTGCCTTTGATTCCTTTTTCGAACACTAGAAATTCCGACATGCAGTGCTGCAATCATTGCATTTCACATTTCATTGTTTCAGTTTAAGTAGAGGAAGGACGCCCACCCTTACCGAACATTTGTTTTGTTAACCGTTTCCTCGTTTGCGTTTAAAACAACGTAAAAATGGCTAAAAGTCGATTCCGCTCGTCCTTTTCTTTTTTCTTTAAAACGAAACCTAAAAGTGATTAATTTAAAATCTGTCACTGCGATTTCGTTAGAGTTCGGCCACATTGCGATTTTCCTGCCGTAACCAGCGATTTTTAGCCGCAAATACGAACACACTGCGACAAGATTTGCAAAGGAACTTCAGGCATGCGCAGAACTAATATGCTCATTTGAAGGTATATCTTTGCCAGGAACACATGGGCTAACTCATTCGTGCGCTATGCAAGAAACTTCCGTGCACGTCAGCGTCAAGTGTCCAAATCATGTGCGCCTGCGCGAGTATCACAAAAACTACCCACTAAACTCGTTTTAGGAGAAATCGCAAATTTCTGCGACTGCCGACCTGGACAAAATTGTCGAAAATTGTAGTGTGCGGGCTTTCATTTAACCGTGTGTAACTTGCGACAGAAGTGCGACTATATAGTCGTAGTCTGATGCATCCCTAAGTGTGTTGAGCCGTTACTCGTACGACCACTCCCCATATGGCTGCATCAAACTCGACTTTGACATTCCCCGACAAAACTGACGTGGGATGTGAAATCGTCACAACTGACGTGAGATGGGAAGCCATATGGTAACAATGTGCATATGCATAGGTGGCGTAGGGCCGATTTATTACAACTGTTTATAAATTCATATGAAGCTTTTTCATAGTTCAAAACTGTTTTATTCATTTATTTAGGTATCGAACAGACGGATGTTCAATTACAAGTTGAATACAAATAAGAGCCAACGCTATTATTAATAGAAATTTACATATGAAGAAAAGTTAAAGAAGGAACCCAACACAAAGAAATAGTGTTATTACTTACTCACTAACTAACACATGAAAAAAGAGCAGTTATAACGACGTCCAAGATTAATAATTTTAATTATAAATTTTATTTTTAATGTAAGTTTTAAATACGGCAAGCGACCGTGGTAGAGGACCAAGACATAGCTGGTTATGCAAATGGGGCAAGCGTAGTAAGGGAGAGTAGTAGAAGGTGTTAGTGCGTGCATATGGAATAAGGAATTGATCAGAAGATCTATTAGTGCGACGTGTGTCTAATTTTCGAATGTAACTGCACAAAGTTGGGGTAAGTGACCGCGATAAAGCTTGTACAAGATGTACTCATCAAGAAAGCATCGTCTAGATTCAAGGGAAGGGAGTTTTGAAGTACTAAGACGGTCGCTATAGGGGACGTAAAGAAGGTTAAATTTGGTGAAAAGAGACCGTGTAAATTTGCGTTGAACCGACTCAATAGCATCAATATGATTCCTATGGTGAGGGCTTCATATTTAGGAACAGTATTCTAGGTTACTGCGAACAAATGAAAAGTAAAACCACACACAGCGCTGAGGCTTTGTTGATGAGCTGGGCTTTGTGGAGGTCAAACTTTAATTTGCAATCAAAAATCACACCAAGATACTTAAAAGAAGTTACACTGCACAAAGGGGTTCCAACAAGACTGTAAGTGGAGGGAAAATGATATTTTTTTTAGGAAAATGTCATCTGATGGCATTTGGAAACACTCAAGGAGAGATTATTTGATTTACACCATTCACTTAGACGCAATAGGTCACTTTACAAGGTATCAACGTCTCATTGTGAGTTAATTACCCGAAAGATCTTAAAGTCGTCAGCATAAAGCAGACAGAGAGAAGTAATAACAGAGGGAAGATCATTGACAAATAGTAGGAATAAAATGGGGCCACTTACAGAACCTTACGGTATACCTGAACTGGGACAAAACGTAAAGGAGAAGCAGAAGTTAACAGTTACAAGACAACGGCGATCCTAAACATAGGATAGGAGCCAGGAGTACAGGAAATCAGAAATTTCGAACCCTTTAAGTTTCTTAAATAAAATTGAGTGAAATGCTAAAGAGAAATCTGTGAAAATACCGTATATTTGTTGCTGACGGTCAAGGGCAGCAGCAATGTGGCGGGTAAAAGAAAGCAAGTTAGGGAAAGTAGATCTACCTCTGACAAAACCATGTTGTTGTTCTGCTAAGGATGGAAGTATATTGGGAAACAGAGTATCGAGAACGATCTTTTCAAGTACTTTCCAGAAACAGGGAAGAAGAGATATAGGACGATAGTTGCAATCCCCAGATTTGAAGATAGGAAGAATATGGGCTATTTTCTACTGGGAAGGGAAAATCCCTGTAGCTAAGCTCAAATTATAAATAATTGAAAGAGGAACACAGAGAGACGAGGATAGTGATTTTGCAAGGAAGTTTGTAATGCCGTCTGAGCCACCATCGGTACTGGTATCATGACTCCTTAAGAGCAGTTC
This sequence comes from Odontomyia ornata, assembly GCA_963969285.1. Classification (NCBI taxonomy): domain Eukaryota; kingdom Metazoa; phylum Arthropoda; class Insecta; order Diptera; family Stratiomyidae; genus Odontomyia; species Odontomyia ornata. Next base: position 107,225,611 of record OZ017738.1, on the reverse strand, counting down.
AACCTGCAAGGGATTAATACGAATCGCGGGAGAGGAAAAGAAAGGAGAAAAAGGAAATAAAGGAGGAAAAGCATATGAAATGCGGAAGAAGGAAGACAAGATAGAAGCAAAGAGTTCACAAGAATCCTGAGGGGTAGATGACGTAATACCAGCGTAGCTGAAACTAGCTGGTATATGATGAGAACTCTTTAAAGATTTAGCATAAGACCAGAAAGCGCGAGTTTGATTAGATTCAAGTGCAACTTAGATATGGTTGACGTAAGCACAAAGAGCAAGCTTTGCGATTTTCCTAGCCTCAACACGCCTCTGCTTCTAAACGGCATGGTGGTTAGGGAGGCCACTGGAGAGGGATTTTTTTCAATGGCTTTGGCAACATCTGATTTGAACCAAGGAGCATTTTTAGGCCTCCTTGGGGGAAACAAAGGGGTGAACTGAGTAGGGGAAGTACGGACAAAATAACAGAGTGTTTTGTTTTTTAATAATATTAATTTATTTAATGGTATTATAATTAGTCTCAATCGTTTTTACTCGTCTTAGGTTCATTAAATATCAGTAACACAGCTTTAAATTAAGTAGGAACTATAATAAAAAATATATTAAGAAAAAATGTAACTAATCACAAAAACTATTTTATCCATATTGTACGTACAAAATGACATATATGGTAATGACATAATGACATACTAATTTTTAAGAACATAGTTCACAAATAAATCGTTTGGTCCTCTTTGGAACATCAGCACATGACGCATGAGCCCAAAAGAAACAAGTCATACATCGTAACCAACCTTCGCCGGGCTTAGAACGGGAAAAGAGGTCATTGTAATAAATGCAAGCGCAGTCACTATCGTCGTCTTCTGTCTCGCATAAGAAATCTTCGCTTCCTGAGCTATCATATATCAGAGCAGTTGTACGCTGCCTCGATGCTCTCTTTCTCTTTTCTGATGGTAGAGCGTTTTTGGAAGCAGGAATATTTATTTCATAATCATCAAAAATTTTTCTTTTAACCTGTCTCTTCTTTTTTACCGGTGAATTATTTGGTGTGTTTTTAGCAATAATTTCTTGTATATTTGGAGTAGGAGTTAAAAGCCAATCACCTTTGACAATTTCAATTTTCTTTTTCCTTGGCCTCGAATGAACTGCCCCTGTGGTGCTGGCGAAATAGCAGCAACTGGAGATGTCAGTAATTGCTTTGATGGACCAGGTCTCACACCGTCATCATACGCTCCTCCAGCTACTTCAACTGTATAAGACTCCTCTTCACATGTTTCTAAACTCAGGTTCCAATGTCATTATTGGTGTTGGCTTGCGCTATGTTTTGTGAAGAATCTGCTTCATCGTGATTTGTTGCTGATGAATTTAAAATAGATATAACATCGTTACTCGGATCTACTTGGATTGAAGAGGTGTTGATACATTTAGTTGATAGTAAATGTGAGCTGGACATGGACATGTCGTTTTGTCCATTGTATATATACGTCATTTTGTCCAAATATGAACAAAAATGAACAAAAAATCAAAATTCCATCAAGCACCTGATAATTGCAATAAAGTTAATCGAAATCACTGGGTACTGGCATTAGTTCATTGATTTTAATAGAAATAATTACAAATAACTCACCAGAAAACAGGAGAAAACCATCTATAAAATAAACTTTTGAAGGCGCGAAACACGTTTGAACTGTGACAATGACCCTCAACATCTGACAGGATTGTGAATATGGCTACCGTTACGTGATACAGTCGCGGAGACGTTACTAAAACCCGCCAATTTTTTAATAAGGTGACTACATAATTTTGTTCATACATGTCATTTTGTCCGTACTTCCCTTAATTAAGGACGAGAAAAACCAGATAGAACTTGTCAACGTATTCTTCATGGTTATGGTTACTGAAGAAAGAATACCAGTTAAGTGCGTTTATACTAGAATCCATGCTGCATAGATACGCTTTTAGAAAGTTATATCGGCAAGGTGATGTATTTCTAGAAGAAGGTAGAAATAAGATTGAAAGCTCCATGAAGAATAAGCTCTAGATAAGGGTGATGAAGGGTGAGAGTGAGGTAGATCCAACAAGAAAAGAGGCTGGCAAGTTGGAAAAAACAAGGTCAAGAAGCTTTTTATTGGAACTTACACTACTATTGAATTAGGTAAAGGAGCATACGGAGAGAAACGAGAAAAGGATGAACGACAAATTACCTCCGGACAGTATGGAAACATACTCATCATCCCAAATATTGGAAGAAAAATTGAAGTCCCCACAGAGCAAAACAGGGGAAGATGGGAAGTGAGTAAGGAAAAAGCTGGAGGATTCCGCAAAGAAACGTTAATACACCATAGCAGAGCTGCTACATGGGATGTAGAAACACGAAATGAAAAGCGAGAGAGCATTAGAAAGAGAGACTCGCACATTAATATGTACACTCCACTGGTAGCGAAAGTATAAAATTCTCACATGAGTTGCCAATTAGAGAAACACGTGCACCCATAAGAATGCCCCCACTATCAGATTTGCCAATGGCAACACCATCTCTATCTCTGCGGAAAATCAGATAATTGGGAAAGAGTTCACTACTATAAATATCATTTGTCAGCCATGTCTCAGTTAGACAGATAACTTGATGCTGATAAATAATAAAAGAGATATGGAGCTCAGATGTCTTGGTCCTCAAACCATGGACATTTTGATGATTACAGAACAAAGTATAAATTATAAAAGGTTTACGATATAAATAGGTACGAGGCTTATTACTTGTTTCTCCTGTTATGAAAAGACACCGATTTATTTCACTTATGATTGGCAGAAAACTGTTTTACTAGTACCCCAGGAGGTCAAAATTCTTTTTCTAGCAGGCAATTGAGATTGGCTGGAATCGTAATTTTGTAGGAAGCAATCAAACGGTTCATTTTCCTGTCCGGAGTGAGCTGCGTACACTGGAGCAAATCTTGGTTAGAATTCAATTTAAACTTCATATGATCGATGATGTCTTCAACCAATGTGTTGTGGTCCAATCTATTTAGATATAAAGATTTGTAAGAGGAGCGAAATAGCACGCAATGGGTTGCCAGGTTTAATTGAGGTATCATTCGCTACAACTCTAGATGAACTTAAAGTTTCAGTGTTGATTTCGGGAACGATCCAGGATAGCGATGATGCTCCAGAAGTTAAACCATGAGATTGAAGTGCTCGTCTGCTTCTTGGTATGATGGTCGGTTTCAAATTTCTTGAAGTCGTGTTGGCAGTACTTGAGGGGACATCAAGGTTGCATTCGAAGTCGATGAAGGAGGCAGATCAACTCTGGCTTACTGGCTTAGAAGCGATAATTTGTCACGCGTTGAGTCCAGCTGGTCGCGCAGCAAATTGAACCCACTAACTGCGTTATCGATTATTGTTTGCGTTTGGTTCAACTTACCCACGAATAATGACAAAGAAGAACCATGACACTTCGGACAAAGCCAGTAAAGGCTAATGGTCGGATTGTTAATGCTGTCCGCAATCGCGTTGGATAAATCTAAGCATTTTGCTTGATAATTAAGACCACAAAGACCTCCACATGTAATTATGGGTGTTTTGTCCTGCTTATCAACGCAAGAAGGAGCCAAGCAATTTGTCATGTTCAAAAAAAGAAAAATTGTCCAATAAACAGTAAAAGTAGGAGACTTATGAATAGCTCACAAGAATTGATCTCAATAATTGATATGTGCAAAGTATATGAGACGTAATCTTGCAATCGCAAACATTATTTTTTATTCTAACAACACTGAGAATGTTGTAAACTCTGTTTGTCTTGCACTATGAAGTAGTTTCTGTACTAACACAGGGCTATAATGGTTTTCCTCTCTGAAGTTTAATGTTGTTTCTGGTAGTTTTAGAGGTGCTGATTATGAGAAAAATAATAAAAAATAGCAGCGAGGAACTTTGCGAGTATCCGATGGAAAGTTTAGCTCCATTTGGTAATGATTATGTAAAGGTTAAAAAGTTGTATATAGATATGTGCAGGAAAAATTTGTAAAAAATTTCATTTTATCGTGGACAATATATTGTACTTGATATTATTCTTATCGGGGATTTGTGGCAGTTACCACCCGTGAGATCAACGCCAATCTTCAAACAAATTAGATCTAAATGAACAGGGACAACGCTCTGGCGTTCTTTGAAATTTTAGCAACTCACCCAGGTAATGCTGCAGAATGAGGTCCTATTTTCTAATACTCGAACTAAAATAAATGATGGAGAAGTATTAGAACCAGATCAATTGCAGCTCATAGAAAACAGATTTTCCACTAAGAAAGAGGCTCAAAGATTAATCCCTGAAGAAGTCCGCTTATTTTTGACACTAACAAACCACATGGACAATATGTTGAAAGAAAAGAGCCAAAAATAATTCGATATCGTAATTATGACAAAAAAATATTGTACTGAGAATTTCCTAGGTTGTTGAATTTGTCACATTAATTCCTGAATTTGTCCTGTATTTATCTATAAACAACTTTTTAACCTTCACATAATCATTTGCAAAACGAAGCTAAATTTCCCACCGGATACTCCCAGGTGTCTCACTGCTAAGATAGTATTGGCGAGCAAAAACAGCATTTTGGCAAGTGTTGGAGGAGCTGGAGCAGCGTTGGAGAAGCTGGGACAGCCTTTGCACAAAGTGGCGTGGAAAGTGTATTGCGGCGGAAGAATTATTTCGGTACGTTCAGTTCATTGTAGACTTTTTCTGACCTCACTCACTCGCTTACTTTTCGTTAGAACGTTTGTAAAGACAGTTAAGCCTCAAAAAATCTATCACGTGCCTTTTTTATGTATTGCAATAATGATTTTGCCCAAAATTATCTTCTACATTCAGTTTCTCGCCCGATAATAAAGGGTGGTCCAACCATAATCCACGATGTCAATTGTAAGTCACACCTTAACGTCAAGCCTTTCGCCCAACCCAATTTAACATTTCTTTGTTTCAGTGCTCGACAAATTTAACCATTGGATAGTGCGTTAAGGTTGTTGAAGCCTTTTACAATAATGGGCGTTCAAATCAATATGCATTTAGTGCGCGTCGTGATTTTTTTTTGGTCAGCATAATTGAGCAAATGTATCCACAATCGGGAGAATCAGGCGCAAATTTCGGCAAACCGGGTCTATGGGAAAATTAAAAACAGCTGCGCATGCTCGCTTAGTTCGTTCTGCGGAAAACATTGCTGTTCTTGCATAAAGTATGGCAGAAGAGCCGTCCACCTCTACTCGTCGTCGTGCCCAACAATTGAACATCTCACGAACATCACTGATGCAAATTCTGAATAAAGATTTGAATTCACACGTTTAAAAGGTTCAATCGACTTAGGAAATGAAGCCTGCTGACCATTTCAAACGTCGGCAATACGCCGAATAGTTGGTTGAACAGACAGAAGGGAATGGTGATTTTACAAAGAAAATCATCTTCGCGACGAGGCACACTTTCACCTCAGCAGATTCGTTAACAAGCAAAATTGTCGCATTTGGGCAAATGGCAATCCTAGAATGGCTGCTGCAAAGCCGATGCATCTACAAAGAGTGACAGTTTGGTGCGGTTTATGGCCAGGCGACGCCATCGGGCCGTACTTCTTCGAAAATGAGGACGGCCAAGTAGTTACCGTGGATGGTGTTCGCTATTGCGAGATGATAACGGACTTCTTGTGGCTATGGACCTAGAGGATATATGGATGCAACACTTGCTACACAGCTAACGAAACATTGGCTCTTTTGCGCGAGAAATTCAATGGCCGTGTTACCTCACGTTGTGGCGATGTTAATTGGCCGCCACGATCATGTGATTTGACACCGTTGGATTTCACTGGGGATATTTAAAAAAAAGTGTACGTCAATGAGCCAAGAATAATTCAAGGGCTAAAGGATGAGATAATTCAGCACATTAACGACATTGAACCTCAATTATGTCTCAGAGTCATTGAAAATATGGACCATCGGATAGAAGTATGCCACCGTTGCCATGGCGAGCATTTGGGCGATATTTTATTTCACGCATAATTGTCATAGATCCTTCTATTATAAAAAAAATATTAACATTATTCTCTGAAAACTTTTTGTTTTATTTACAATTAACATTCTGCGTTTTAGTTGGACAACCCTTTATATGATGACAAGTAATTTAACGGCTTAAATGTTATGTTAATGGTTTCTATTAGTATGAAAGAATACATACGACTTCATAACTTGTTAATTGCTACCTTATTAACTGATTGGTACATAACTAATGCGTAATTTACTCGCAAAACAAGTTGGGTAAACAGACCTACGCTCATGTTAGAAGGGTTTTGTATTCAATTTACAAAATGCAGTCACCAGATCGAATCAAATCAAGAAACATGTCAAAGATGATTTTATTGGAGAAAATATGAAATTCGAGGATCATACTATTATTAACAAAGTTGAACGAATTTCGACTTCTGAGGTTTTTGTTATTGTTATACTCATTAAAATCTCCCATGATAATTATTTCAGATGTCCATTCGCGAGGGAGGAAACACATTTTTCATGTATTTCCCCCCTGTGCCCCCACAGAAGCAAAAACTGACAGTCTAACAACTGTTTTGAAAAGCTCCCATGAAAACTTTCATTTCATACTCATATCGGCTACGTTTGATGAATTTTTTTTTCAGGGGCCACTCTCCTATACTGTTATCATTGATTAATGGCCACTTTTTCGAATGGTTACAAAGCCCTTTTGCTGGGAGCTCTCTCCCGCCTTCTTGACTTATTTCACTTATGAGCATTAATTCTAGGTACTCATCTTCAGTCATTCATTAAATTGAATCAAGTGTTCAAAGCATGCACCTTAAATGTTGAAGTTGGGAAAAAATAACTCAAAATTATTCAATCTTCGCATTTCAAAAAGCCACTATTTTGTTTTACGATTACTGATACCCCTAGCTGAGCTGATTCTCAAAGATATACGTGACAGGATCATGCAACAGATTATTACTTTTACTCATATTGCAAATATCAAAAAGCAAATATGTTACCCAAACGTGCAATCGGTAACGCATGTAGCGTTTCGCCCCCCGGAAGCTAAACAGCTACTACCCCCTTATTCAGAGTCAATATCGAAGTTATTTTCCCAGAAAGAATGAAATGACTTAACGAGAGACCTGAATCTGCTGAAGATACAGCTGAGCTCATTGGTACAAGGTTACAAAAAAGAAATATGCTTGTTCGTGGTAATTGTTCTCATAATACCATAACAGAGAAAGAGATTTTATTGGGTTTTTTACTGAGGATGATGGAGTAGTTTGATGCAAGGATATTCCTGGTTTTGTGAACATGTTTGACGTTGACTACGATACAAGTGAAAGGATATTTTTAATCGATTCTTCAAAAAGAGGTTCGAAAACAGTTCTTCTCCATAAGAATAGCCAGTATGCTTCATTCCTTCTAGCACATTTGTACATTCAAAAGAATGATTAAAATAAACAGCAATTAGCATGGATGGGTCGGATTTGAGAGTGAATGGAACTGTCGGGGCAGACTCAAAAAGAAGGGCCTTGCGAAACTAAACTAATACGAGGGACTAAAAATCTATTTCGAAAAAAATTAATTCCTCAAGAACTTCACTGCCTGCTTCACCTGTAAAACATGATGCAACAGTTTGTTATGGCTATGAACAAGAGGTTTCAAATACCTAAAACCCATTTTCTCATCGTTATCAGATGCCAAATTAAAAGAGGGTTTTTTGATGAAATAGGTGAAGAACACCGAATTTGATCGAAAAACCAGTGAAACTGAGTTAGGAGCTTAGAATTCTATTAAACTAGGGGTTAGGAACTTTCTAGAGAATAATAGGAATCCTGATTATAAAAAATGCTGGTTAACACTTTCGTAAAATTTAAGAGCAAGGGGAAAGGTATGAAACCTTTCACTTTGTTCTTCACTAACAGACTTGAAAGAAATAGAACGTAAATATCAACGAAAATAGAATAAAAGCATGTTAGCGGAATCTGAAAGCAGCAGGAAAGGACAAGATACCACTGAGATTTTTTATATACAGGTATAAATATGTTAAAAGGTATAGCTCCTATAAATTTTAATAGTATTCATCTCGCCGATGTTTTTTTGTTTTGTTTTAAATATACAATTTCCCCTACATGAAGATATCTTTTCTCTACTACTTACCATAGTCGCTTTTCTGAAAAATTTGAACGTTTTGGAGAAAAACAGATTATACATTTCTAACAAACGTCCCAAAATATCCCAAAATCAGTCATCAAATCTATCAGAGGAAAAAAAGTTCAAATTTGCAGACCTGAGTAATCTATGTACCACAGAGTCAGTATCCATGAAATGGGTTTGTACTATGCTTAACTTTCTAATTTTACTACGTAAGTAATTCTTGATAAGCTTAAAGTTATTTTCGAAGTTCTCTTTTATGGACAACTCTAGTAAATATCTTACCAACTGATTATAATCTCCTGGGTTTCATTGGATTATATCGTAACATCCATAGATCTGGGAGCTAATTGCAATATGCTGTGCGTTTTGAACTAACAGCAGAAAATAGTTAAGAATAGACGGAAACAAGAACTGCACAAACTAACGCTAAAAGTTGTCTGGAGTGACGTTAGAGGCCTATTACCGGTTCTTGCTCGGAGGCATAAGAAGAGGGTGTGTGTAATTTGTGTTCAAAACTTGAAAATACATTGCATCCTTAGTTCACATTTATTGTGTCATACTGGATCTGAAACACAATCCATGCGGCCCGATCACTGAAAACTGGTCCCCCTTCCACCACGACGAAACACACCGTGTGTGATTTCAAATCCTTGGCATGCCAGATACCCGCGTCACGTCCATCCTGATGTAGCAACTTATAAGTGTATGGAGACTATTTGTATCTGATATGGAGAAGTTCCGCCTCGACACCATCTGATTGATTTGAGATGGAGGGTTCCACTTCCGGAAATTATACCTATCAATTCGTTATTTGCTAATCGTATAGACACTTTCCCCATCTTTCCCATTTCTACCCCTAGAGCTTCCAAAGCATTCCATCCCTTATCTCCGAAGATGGAAATGTATTGCCCCAGAATCCAAATATGGCCCCAATTATGTGAGGGCGATAATCTTTGGCTGATTCTTCCAACGCAAAATTTACTTTCCTTACAATTACGAAATCCTTATCATGCCGTCTCGTACTCATTCCACCACTTGATGAGTACGACCTCCATTTCCCGAAGCCCCTGCGGTAGGTTGGTTCACATAAATTCCTCCTCTGCTTTGATCCCGACCTGTTTCGTCGTAATAGAAGAACCTGAGGGATAAACGGCTTTAGTAACACCCTATCTTCAACAATCAAAACACCTTCGAGGCTCCTGATAACTTCACGACATATTTCTCAAGCCATTTGATTTTCAATATCTTGTCCGTAATCCGATTGATTGTGCCATTGAAATAGCACCTTTCCTTTTCCTACTGTAACCCAAATCGAGTTCCAAAAGCTTACTTGTTGTTCAAAAAGGTAGTGGTATTCCACTGTCACCCCAGTTCCCTTCAACATATAGCCGAGACTTACCAGGCTTCGCAATCGATGCTACAGGTACTGGGCTGAGTTGAGTTTCTCAAAACCCTCCGTAATTTCCTTAGTACACTTTGACTATAAACGACAGAAAAGGCCTTCCATAGTTGAAACATCAACTGCATTTGACTCATTTCCTCCCTGAGTCCTGTTGCGGATATCCTCCCAAAGTCATTCATCAAGGCGGGAGGAAGAATTTCAGCCCTTAGTTCTCACTGAACGTCCAAGTCTCACATGCCACCTTAATTGCCTAGAACCATGTAAGAACCTTTTTCTCCAGCAGAAACTTTTCCGACTGTAACAGTCTCAATTTTAAGTGCCCTTTTACCACCCGGAACTCCTCACTTATGACTCTCTGCTGTAGCGTCCGCATCCTCGTCAGACGTAAAACTCTTTAGCCGGTTCTCCATTCCAACAGCCAGCCCACCCCCATTCCGCTATGGTTTCCAGTTCACCTCACCAGTGTCTCCAATGGCTTATTCCAGCACTATCCCCATAGCCATTTGTAACCGCCATTTTAGTTTTGCCACCTCTGGTTCTGGCTCTACCACCTGCGACACGAATTCTATCCACCTTTGTCCAAACCCTCCACTTGCAACCAGCTTTAAGTACTCCTTACTTTTAATGTTTTTTCGGAAAAGCCTCTTCCGAGACGTAGACTTCCTTCACCTTCTCGTTTACCGCTGCCACATCCCCTTCTAATTTGAAAGGATATACCTTAAGATATAGAGAAATAAGTCTCGATTCCTTCACTCCCAGTGCTACTCGAAGGGACTTCCGCATATCCTGCATCGTTCCATATTTTAAATCTCGCACTGTATGTACGTACGTAAGTTTTTTCCTTAGCACGACAGTACATTTCGGGCCGAGTAATGTGGCCAATACCATGCTTTGGCCGTGTGTCCGTCTTGCGATAAGTTCTGGTTTTAAATCAGTTTGTAACATAACTGAACGGGCTTAAAGTCCATCCGAAGAATGATTCGTTGTCGGAGAATCGAACCACTACACCACGCGGACGTTGTTTTTTTTTTCTCATAGATGACGTGAACTGCATATTTCATGTAGTAGTGATTATGTAGTTTATATTATTATATGCTATTTTGAAGATTAGACTTAAAACTATCTGCAGTCAAAAACTGTGCGTCATTAGTAAAGAACAAGCTTGTTAAAAATAAACTTGATCATGGACAATCAAAAAGATCATTATCGGCATATTTTTTTGGATTACTTCCGAAAAGGCAAAATTGTGCTGCAAGCTCGAAAGATATTTTGTGAAGTTTATGGTGAGGACTGCCTTACTGATCGCCAGTTCTGGAAATTTCAATGTGCAAGATGCAACACATACTGGTCGTCTACCCAATACTGATGATGACAATATAAAGGCGTTAATCGAAACTAACCGACGTATGAAGACTAGAGATAGGAACAAAGCTCGACATATCGAATTCAACCGTTAACTTGCACTTACAACAACTTGTTTACGTAAACAATATGGATGTTTGGGCTCCTTACAAATTAAAGGTAATCCATGTCACAAAACGCATTAACATATGCGACTCTTCACTGAATCGTAACCAAAACGACCCATTTTTATAAAGAATCATAACGGGTGATGTGGATTGTTTACGATAGCGTAGTCTACAAACAATCATGGACCAAGCAAGATGAACCCCCACAATTGACATTCAAAGCCAATATTCACCAAAGGAATATTATGCTTTCTGTGTGGTGAGATTACAAGGGTACAGTCTACTTTGAGCTGCTTTCAAGGAACATAACTGTTGACCCAAAGGTCTATTGTCGTCAACTATCGACAATGAATGAAAAAATCAGGAAAAAATGCCCTGAACTGGCCAATCGTAAAGGCGTGGTGCTCAATCATGGTAACGCCAGACACCACACCACTTTAATATCCCACCAAAAATTAATCGAGCTCACTTGGGAACTGATGCCACATCCATCTTCTAGCCCTGACTTAGCACCATCAGACTATAATTTGTTTCGCTCCGTTCAAAACCATTTGACTGGTCTTGGATTCCAATCGGGCTGTTAAAATCAGTTGGAACTTCGCTTCTAAAAACCAGGGCTCCGTCGAACGTGGAATTTTTCAACTTACCGAAAGATAGCAAGACGTCATCCAACAAAATGGTCAATAGAGCATTGAATATTAAATAATAGAGCATTGAACATTAAATAACATGCAAAAATGACATTAATTATCGAACAACCCAATTTTCAAAAGCATGCAAGTATTATTAGCTGTTATAGTCTTAATAATAGCAGCATAACTTCAAATTGATCATACCAGTCGGAGTGGAATTTTGCATATTATTACACGCCAAAAAGGCTGGGTGCACCGGCAAGGCTTGCGTACCTGGGTAAGCTCATTCGGAGACAGGCGTGGGAGCACCAATCGCTTGTCCAGTGAGCCCTGATAAGCCGCCAGGCGAGAACTCGGCTTGCTGATACAATTTCAGAAGGAAGTTATTCCTAAGAACACCAGTTTTTTCACACCCTAGTGAAAATCCTGTACTTTTTTTCTTACTTTTCCTCGGTTCTTCCACTAAACACGACCTAATACTCATTATTAATCACCTTATGTAGCTGGTTCACTCTTCCGAACACCACCTAACCTTTATTCCACACGGGGATTCACCATTCGAACCGACCTGTGCAGGATTTGTACTAAAGAAGTTAAAAAATTATTCAATTCTTCCAATGTTATAATTAAAATTATGAACTAACAATCAAATTCAACAAGTTCAATACACAACCTCGTAATTGTATCAACTTAGGTTAAAATTCTATTCAAACGCAAATCTACTCACAATCGGTACAGGTCCACGACTCCTGCTGATTTGCTCGTAAAGGGCCCCTTGGGTGTTTACTAATCCAGTCTCCGATTCTCAACCATCGACAATGTCCTCCTCGGATACCCCCTCTTTGAAGATTGCGCTGTCTTCTCCTGCTCGCCGCCGACTTCTTCTTCTTCTTTTTCTAAGCACTATAGCCCCTCTCGGACCTTCGCTTCCTGCAAACAGCGCTTCCAACTGACTCGGTCCGTTGACCGCGTCTTCCAATTCCGAGATCTGAGCAGCGATGAACTGTCTTCGTCGACCGAGTCAGGCCAGCGTTTCCTCGGTCTCCCCACTGGCCTCCAGCCTTCAGTTCTCCCAACGAATACCTTCTTGGGTATCCGTTATTTGTCCATACGATTCATGTGTCCAGCCCATTGCAGCTTCCGCAGTCTTACAATCCTTGAGACCTCCGGTTCGTCAAAAATTTCATAGAGCCCATGGTTGTATCGAATTCGCCATTGGTCTCCGTCTAGCTTCGCTCCGATTATTCACCTCAGGACCCGTCACTCAAAGGCTTTCAATATATTTGCGAATGCTTGGGTTAGGGTCCATGCTTCACACCCATAGCATAACACAGGTATTATCACAGATTCGTATACTTAGAGCTTTGTTCTCCTGTGTATGCAGCTGGTCTTCAAGATCGTCAATACTGAATAAAATATTTTATTTGCGAGCTGTATTCTTCGGCACATTTCGTCTCTTTCATTGCCCGTTTTCGTTATTTTGGCGCCTAAATACGCCGCCAACTTATCTTTGCTTAAATATTTCCACCAGCATCTTGTAAATTCCTATTGCAGTTCACTTGTGCTTCCCTCTCTTGTGATCCTCGCTCCGCAAATCTACACGTACGTTCCCCGCCAAACTCCTGCGAATCGCTCTCCCACCAGCTTGTTCCATTTTTCGACGCAGTTTTTATCTCCTCGGTCCAACAGTTCGCCGATATTTTTCCCAGTTAATCTCCAAGAATCCAGCTTCCCTGATTTCAATTCCGTTGCCAGTTATTTAATGGATTTGGTATGATTTATACTGCAATGAAGGCAGCCGGCCTGACGTCTCGGAGTCTGTATAATCTTCTTATGTCTTCCACTTCGAACTGACGTTTGCTGGCAGTTGTCAGTTTTTGTTTCCGTTCAAATTTATTGGATGTTGACAGTCTTAATTTCGTAGCATTCGAGCCTAAGAAGAACGACAATTGGACACCGCAGTCCAATTTGTCGGAAAATTTTTGGAACATGGATCCAGCAAATTTTCGGCCATCGTTAACATTGGTGCGGACAACAAATTCATTGCCTAAGAAACCAATGGTGAAATTATTTGTGGTAAGTTTTGATTTTTGGGCATCAAATGCAGTCTGGTAACCAGCCAAAACGCCATTGTAGCTCAACACAGCTGATGCATTGATAAGTGGTGGACAAAACCAAGTCACCGCAACGTCAGCGTCGGCCTCGATGAATTCATTTCCAACACCTTACTTCAATTTATCATTCTTGTTTCCAGATTGAGGTGCAAAAATAGCCTCGCGTGCAATCTTCGATCATTCCGCCAACTTGTCTTGTGTATTAATTTCAGTGGTGAGTGTGTTATCTGTATTCCACTGGTCAGTCCATATTCCGTCCGTTTGTATTTGGTTTCGAATGAACCAACCACTTTACCAGTGTCTTGGTTTGAGTGACCGCTTGAGGCAAATTCAATTCCCGACGCAGTCTTTGCTTTACAGTTCAATTTACACGAACCAAAATGACAATTCTTGCCGAAGATATCTCTGGCTTGTTTTTCCAAATCGGAGTATGCTGGCGGTGCCATTTTTATTTTACTTTATTAATTTTCTGGATTAGATGGAACACAAAACATAAGTTCAAGTGTCGCTTTTACGTAATAAATTCTTGGAAGAATGATACCAAGAAAAATCACCGAAATGAAGCACGGAGTGTCCATTGCAAACTCATGATATATTGTTTGTTGTGTCATAGCTCCGAATACCATGCTGATGAGAATCCGACTTGATACGGTTTTGAGGACTCGATCCAACAGTGTTTTCCTTGTCTACGTAAGCGTGATGCTTCAATTTCCATTCGTTTAACCGAGAGGTGGTCGTGGATTCCCTAAGTCTCTCCGCACTACTTCCTGCCTTGCTTACAATATTTAGTTAAAATGCTCTAATTTAAAGTAAATGTTAAGTTGATTAATTAATTACAATTACCATAGTTCGGCTCGATGATGATTTAGTCTAAGAGCGCTTGATTACTCGGTAGTGTTCGGTTGAGTTAACCCTCGCTCGCTCTTTCTACTCTGCCTAACAATATGAAGGGTTGGATCTTAGACTTGAAATCATTAACGTTTTTCAGAACTAGATTTGATCTTTAAATGGATCAGTGGTGGCTGAGCATTATGAACGATTGTTAGCAATATATTTTTATAGATAGTCTCCAACCTCGCCTCCTAAGTAACGTGCTTAGGCCTATGCCTGCCGGATGACAACTTATCATTCCTGTTAAGTTAGGCACGAGGCTTGATTTTCATGGAAAGGCCAATGAAGCTTACTATTTTTGAACAGGAATGGCTGTCATCTGCGTCGGCTGCCATTTAATCCAGCTGATAATACAACACCCAAAGAGTGTGTCGCAATCAGCTGGGCAAAACTTATTAGCTTTTCATAAGCCACTTTTCATAAGCCAGCGTAATTAGCAGCCTTTCTGCTCAAGAATATATATTTCATTTTATTCCTTACGATTTTCAGTTCAAAAGTTGACAATGCATACTTTAGTTTTTAAAACTGTAAATGATTTTCAATTCATTATGGCGACTCCAATAGCAATGTTATAAACATCACTACGCCACCCAAATCTCAATAATTAACATTCGTAATAGCTCAGCATATTAATCGTTATCACTTCACATGCAGTATTGCCGTATTTTCACTATTTCATCTCTCAGCTTCAGTTCAATCAGAATTATATATTACTCTATATAATGACGTGACAAATGACTTCACTTTGATTTGATCGATGAACGAAATTACGATAAACGACAACTTTTCTTCCTGAGCACATCCAGGCAACAACTTCCTGTTTTTTGCTAATGTTCTCTTTGGAGACAGAGACGCATGTGACAATGATATGTGTATGAATCTGTTCTACTATGTCGAACTTAGTTTGAATGTTTGAATAGCATGTCCTTAATCTGAGAAGGATATCCAATATTTCTTGCAACATCACATAACATTCGAGATAACATTTTCTTCTTCTCCTGCGACGTGATAAATGATGTATTGTAGGTATTAAGTTGCTTGTAGTATACGCGCATGCATACGAGTATATGTATGCTTCATTTTAATCGTTTAACCAGTAAAATAATAATTAAAAATTTGTGTAGGTGGCAGAGAATCACCATACATTTTTTTTATTTTAATTTATCAATTTTAGATCAAAGGCTTGAGAAATGACATTCGTTATTCAATTCTTTATGTTTTTTATTAGACATATGTTAATTTCCCAGTAAACTCTTTTCACGTGCGAGACATGAGCCTGAACATTTGACTGAACGAACAACATTACTAACTGTATCTACGAGAGTATATGCCAGATGGGTAAAAGCGTATCAGTTTTCATTAATTAATAAACTTTATCTCGAAACGTTTAATGACATATTATACAATACATGTTTTACATAAATACATTCGATGCGCACAAGAATCGAAGGTAGCATTCAAAATTATTTCCTCTCAAAACCACTTTTAAATGCTTCACCTTCCGTTCAGTTCCCATCATTATCTCAAACAAAATGAACAAATTTTAATCACGACCACTGAAACGTTTAGTTTTTGAGTGCAAAATGCTTTGGAAAGCTTTCAACAGTGATAAATTATTCAGATTTCAAGCTATCAAAAAGAGCATCGCAATCGATATTATCCTTAAAAAGTTTCGAACTCTCATTATCCCTTTTTATCCGCGCAAATAAAAATTAATCGCTTGGTCCAAGAGAAAACCTAAGGCAACTTTCAAAAATCGATTGACCTATAAAATTCTCTCCTTTTTTTCCATCCTTTCGCATCGTCATCTTTTTCTTTCATTTAACACCACAATCCCAAATCGATTAACTTACCGGCATAAATGCTTCAAGCTCATCACACCAAAAACTTGATCCATACTAATGATATTATCCGTGAACAGAATCCCATACCGCTCCAAGAATAGGCTCTTGCGCTCGAGAAATATGTGAGGCTAGAAAGGATGAAAAAACAAGTTGAATTGATTGCGCTCTTGGAACAGAATCTATTATAATCAGCTTCAATTTAGACGAAATATTGGAAACAACTTTAATATTAAGAAATTCCGTCCAGCATTAATCTTTGCAAAGCTGTCTAGACTCTGTTGAAAGCTGAAAAGTGATGTCGTTTACATACCTTGAATGGCATTTCTATTGCGACAATATTTCTCAGTAAAATCTGGAGACACGAGACTAGTTGGTAGGTGTAACGTCCCTCCTTTTCCATTAGCTTTTCAAGCAAGGCAATGACCAATGGAAGTCCATCATCCGGAGGATATGGATCTGCACCGTATCTGGAATGAATTCAAGATGTAATGAAGGACTTTAAAAATTGTATGCTAGCATTGAAGGAGCCAAAAATTACAAAGATTCTTGTTATGTATGGAGTTGTAATCCTTTTGAAGAATATTGAGTTTCAGAAAAAAACCAACAAAATTGTATCATGATTTTAAATTTTCCCCGCATTTTCTTAAAAGTTGAGGCTTGGAAAGAGAAAAACAAGTTGGGTAGACAGAACTACGCTCGTGTCAGAAAGGTTTTGTGCTTAACATTTAATTCAAGAAAAACTTTAAAGACATGCACATCAAATATATTTTTGCTTTAAAAGTAAAATCAGTGTTCCTCCATTTTAACTGGCCAACATTTTGCAGCAAAATCATTGACCCAGACGAATCTTAAATGTCTTTTTGTTATATTATATATTTCGAGAAAATACAATCAAAAAGTGTAGTGTCTAGTTTGATGAAAAGCCCATGTAGTAGAAAAACCGTGTTTGATTGTTCTAGTCGGAGAAAATTCAAATGGCAATAACTTTTGTACTTTCTATTAATTCTCATAGAGTTTTAGGACCTTTTAAATTATACTTAAGTATATACTTTCATCCAATTCAATCATACAAATACAATTTCACAGGCGAACATATTTAATTTACATTAAGGGGTAACACCACTGTAATAGCCAGAAAAAAAGTGTTTTTTGTCTTTTTTTGGGTGAAAGGAAAGGTAATAAAATTATAATATTGGAGGAAGTTATTTTGCATATATTTAAATAACAAAATAGAAAATTATTATAAAAAAATATTCAAAAATCACGGCACCACAGCGATTTTGCGCTCTACGGGCACGCAGTGTAGCGACTGCAAATTTGGATCTGGAAAAAAAACACTTATTGTACTTGCTTATAGCTAGAGAAACACGTAGGGGATTTTAAAAATATTGATTTTTGTGTGATTGGTGAGTATTTGAATTAAATCATTAAATTTTCAACAAAATAAAAGATAATCATTTGTTAATAAATAATGGTTCAATTAACTTATCGAAAATCCCCTATATTTAAATTTTCTTCCTCATTCTCTTTCCTCGATGAATTTATATTAGAGCGTTCTTGTTTTGTCGCATCTGTCAAAGACCGCTCATTGTGCTTAACCCGTTTAGCATCGGCTTCAAGACAAAAATTATATGATTGAACGCCAACATAAATCTACAAAACTTTCATAATTTGTAAAATATTACTCAGACCATCGTTGAAATTACACACAGCAATATCAGTCGCAATATTCAAGACTTTTATGCCGCTCGAATAAGATTTCGGAGCCAAATTCCAAACAGTAGCATTAAAACTTTCATTACTATTTTACGTGTAGCCTCCTTAGCAACGGTTTAGCAACTCGTCTCGGCTCAACTCTTCATAAATCGGTTTGATGGCTTCAAAAATTTCCTCAGGAAGCGGTGTCCAAAGAATTCACTGCTTGTGCCTTTTTCCAGTTACACCAGGACTCTGAGCACTTCTCGTGCTGTGGATTTTCGTCGGTTGACAACTTATGAAATAAGGTTGTCCAGATTTTATTTTTCATATTTTTCAAGGAATCCGGTTTCCGACGTATAGCCAGGCCATAATAAATTGTTAATTGATCAATTAATTTGGCAGTTAATTTACCTTTTCCTCTGAGGCCTTTAACTTTTTTTTCAGATTTCTCAATCAAGTGCCCATTCTCTTTTGTACATGATCAATGCACTCTTTCTTTTGTACTTAAAAATTTTCGTACGGATTTTTATCCATTATTCTTTTGAAGGTTTTGGTGTCACCATCACCGATGTAGTTTGCGTTTTTGAGACCGTGCAAAGTTTCGGAGCTTTGGATCGACGACAGAGTCTACCTCCATCTTACCGGCTGAGGCTTCATGGTTCACTTGACAATCATCGACGTGTTTTTTGTACCATTCTTCATACTCACTTGTTTCCAATTTATTCTTTCAGTGCTCGCAAGACTTACAGTACAGTACTTTAACTTCAAAATCGACGATTTTGCCTATAAACCATCCAATCAATGAGATGATTCCAAAAAGCGAAGAAAATTCGCGTTTCCTCCACGAGCCATCACGGGAAACAGTTATCTCTTCAAGTTGTCCATATTCTTCATTTTTCTTTTTCTCTTCTTGCGCTGCTTTCTTCATATTAGCCTCTCGTACGGTTGCTGTTGCGATCGAAATCATATCCACTAATTTGTTGTAAAAAGATTGAAATATATGTCGTGGCAATTCCATGAAAGCACAAAACTTTATTATTCCATTTAGTCCTATTCTTAGTAGTCGCATTGCTAACACGATTCAACGGTTAACTTCATATGCATTTCGAATGAATTTACTACTTGGAATAACAACATCTGGACACTTCGGACAAACGATAACTATTTGGAAGCCTATGCCCCGAAGACTTCTTTCATGAAAAGTGATGTCTGAATCACACGTTTTACACTTCACGTGTTGTAAAATGACAGAGAAAACGTCAACAAAATTTATAATTCTGTAGCTTAATTCATAATTAAATCAAAATCTGCATCACGGCGTTGCTCCAACGCCGCATTGGAAACGATTTTTTCGTACCTTTCTTGCCCTGCTACACTTTTGCATCAATCATTGTAACTTATAAGAACTCTGAGGTTACAAATAAACTGTTAAAAATCAGCACCACACACAAAAATCGTGATTTCATGCGACGAAATTATGTCCCTTTTGTACACGTGTTGGCTCTACACTAACGTACTTTTGATTAGAAATGCTTCTACCTGAATATAAATGCTTTATAATGACATCTGTTATTGTTTTTGAGAAGATCGGAATCAAAAGGTAGGACATTAGGCTGTACCTTCCCAGCAGGTATTCATTTGACGCAGGTGTCGTTTCAGAGCAGTCCGACGCGTTTGGGGAAGAGCTCGAAATTACAAAAAGAAAATACTGTGAGGTATGAAATATTTTTTCCCATATTCTAAAACGTTCGAAGTATTTTTAAGCCTAAAAAAAATTGATTTTTTGAAAAATTTACAGTGGTGTTACCCCTTAAGTTATTTGTTATTGGACCTACCATCATAATTTTCTCACCAATCATTTTTAACTGCTCATCTTCAGCTTTTCATTAAAAGATTCAATCAAGTGTTAATAACATGTACCTTAAATGTTGGAATTTGCGAAAAATAAAATTTTATGCGATATTATCATTTATAACGGCCGCCATATTGTTCTATAATTACGGATGTCACCCGTTGAACAAATCCTCAAAGATATTCATCATGAGTATAATTCCTGAAACGTTCATGCAAATCCTAGCAAACCCGTAGTGTCCGAGTTGATTGGAAGTGCATATTGTCCCATAACCATGAATAACCGAGACTGAGCTAAAGTAGAAACGACAGGAGCTTTTTTCTGATAAATTCGAGTTTATTTATTCAAAAAAGGCTCCTCCGGCCTCGATACACTATTTTGCGCAATCCAAAAGCTTGCCGAAAGAGTGTTTCAGTTCATTGGCCAGAATGTCCTGCAGGATGTCGGTACAAGCCTTTCGGATGCCCTCTACGGACGCAAAGCGTTTTCCTATCATGGCCAAATGCAATTTTCCGAATAAGCAGAAGTCACAGGGAGCCATATCAGGCAAATACGGTGAGCGACTGATGGTAAAAATGTGATTTCTAGTCAAAAAATCATGTCATTCGAATGTTGAATTCTGAGCAGTTTTTGGTCAGCAGTTAATTTGTGCGGAACAAAGCAAGCACAGAGCTTTTGTAAGCCAAAATGATCGGTTAAAATGCAATAAATCGATGTTTTGGAGATATTCAACTCCGATTCGATGAATTTCAACGATGATTTTGGCTCATTTTTGATAATTCACGCACAATTTCGATGTAGTTTTCGGTGATCACTGATTTTGGGAGACCCATATGTTCATCATCATTTTTGTATCCACGACCGTCTCTAAAACGTGTAAACCACTCATGAACTCTGGTACGAGGTAGACAATCATCGCCATAAACTTTTTTCATCAATTCAAAAATTTCGGTAAACGTTTTACCGTTTTTAACACAAAATTTGATATTAGCTCTTTGTTTTAAACTCATTTTTGTACCGATGATACAAGCAAACTATCACTTTAGACGCATAACTTCGCTTCTACTGAACCGAATGTCACCAAACTTTCACTGGAAGTCAGGGAGGGATGTAACTTTCAAACGCATGGCGTTTTGTGACAAAAGTCTCCTTTATTTTGGATCGTACCTTCTTTCTATATATATATATATATATATATATATATATATATATATATATATATATATATATATATATATATATATATATATATATATATATATATATATATATATATATATATATATATTATATATATATATATATATATATATATATATATATATATATATATATATATATATATATACATCATAACCATCTTCAGCTATGTTCCTCAATCTACACTCATATCATACAACTTCGCAATACTAACTTGTTGCGTATTAATTTGTTACAATTACATTCCGAGTCTTGCTTGTATTGAAACTAATCGTAATGTACGTCGTATAAATTGGATGCAGTCACTCAAGATTGCTCTCTTGCCTTTTGACCGTGGACGTGGACACATCAATTCGACAACGACTAAACATATTAGCACTGTTTTATTTACCTCAAATTCCACATCCCACATAATTTGGACCGGGATTTGAAGTCAACCGGGATCTGAAGTCAACTAGTATCTGAAATCAACCAGGATTCAAGTCGTCCGGGATGAAAAGTCAACCGAATTGGAATCAATAAAGATTTGGAATCATCCGAGATTGGAATCATTTACAATTGGACCGGCAACAGTGATTTCTAAATAATAACAAGTTGAGTAAGCAGGAGAGTGCTCCTACCAGAAGGTCTTTGTAAACATCCTAGGGTTAGAAACAAGTTTTCTAATTGCGTGAATCGATAATTTGAATTATTCGTCCAATACTTGGATATGAAATCGTTCAAATTTATACAAAAGATGCACAGTTTCTTCCATAAGCACAGTGCAGCCGCCATTTTGATCTAGCTAAAATGATTTTTCTGAATGCTCGGCCGATTGGACATGTTCAAGTTAAACACTTTTCCTTAAATTTTCATGAAAATTGAAAGAAAATAAAAGTATCTAAGTCAATTTTAAATGCATATAGGGTTTTCCAATAAGAGGTGTTATTTTGAATAGATCTTCTGATTTAACACCTTGCGACTTCTTCCTTTGGAGCCACGTGATAAAGGAGGCCTATGCCAATAGCCCAGCGTCAATTCAAGATCTCAAAGATGAAATTCGTGAGGCTATCGAGGACATAGGGCAGCCACTTTGCGATTTGGTTATGGAAAATTTCATGAAGAGGATATGGTCCTGTAGGCGTGTCGTAGTGGTTATTTGCCCAATGTTTATTATTGATATTAACGGCATATCTTCTTCTTTATAATGATATAAAAATCCGATCATTTCTATTAAAAAATGGTATTTTTCTTTTAATATCAAAATAACACCTCTTATTGGAAAACCCTATATGAACCATAAACACGTGTCATCGTTGTTGTAATTCCATATAATTGAAATGGCTATAGCTCACTTGACTATGATTCGATCTCAATTAAATTTTGTGAACATATATATCTTATGTCAGTCTATTTCAAGAAGTTTAAAGCTACCGTTTTGATTTTATGGGCAAAAATGTAAAATCTACAAATCATACTATTATTAACAAAGTTGAGCGAATTATGATTTCTAAGGTATTTGTTGCCCTTGTACTCATAAAGGTCCACATTCGTGATAATTTTCAGATTTTTCGGCTGAAAGGTGTCCAATCGCGAGGGGGGGGGGGACACAAATTTTGGGTACATTTTGCCTTCCCGTGGACCCCCTAATTCATCAAATGATTTTTTTATTTCAGATTCTAAAAGTTCTAATCAAGACCTTTCATTTGATACCCCACTCGACTACCTTTGATTAAAAAAAATTTTTAAGGGCCAATTCGTTATTAGGGGGGACCCCCCTTAAACATTTTTTAAATTTTTGTCAAGGCCTTAACTTTTGAGAGACCATCACTTCTGACCTTTTCACAAAGTTTAAGCATTCTAGCTTCTATAGTTTCTGAGGAAATTAGCTGTGACGCACGGACAGACGGACAGACGGACAGACAGGTCGCGAAACTAGTAGGTCTTTGTAAAAAATTTTTTTACAAAGACCTAAAAAGTGACAGGAAACTGAAAATTGCATTGGGGTGATTAGTGAGTGACTGCAAATTACATTTCAATAAAAAGTGTACACAACGCGCAACAAGACAAAGCCTATGAAACTGATAGTGAAAATTAACGGTATTGTCCAGTTAACCTCAACAGTTCATTTCATGCTGTATAACAGTACCAACATATAAACAGCAAATCAGCAAAGTTGATATATCAACACGGATACAATGCGTTGAGGGTATAACGCTTATTCAAAGTATATTTCTTGATTAGAAATGAGCGGAAGAAGGAATAAAAATCGACAAAATAGCCACTCGTTGGTAGATATTGACTCTGATGTGGATGGAACTTCGACACGAATGACTCATATACAAAGAGATATGTTTTCGAAAACATCCTACGTAAATTTTCCGCCGACGAAACAATGAGTGTTAAGAAATGGATCTTTGAGTTCGAGCAATATGCGAATACCTTCGGTTGGGGCGAAATACAAAAGTTTATATTTTGTAAACGATCATTGATGGGAGCAGCTAAAATTATTGCGGATTGCGACGCCAAGCCACTCACATACCCGGAGCTGAAGATAGCATTAACTCAAGAATTCCAACCCAAAATATCTAGCGCAAACGTCCACAGTAAGCTCAAGGAAAGAAAAAAGAAAACTGATAAAACACTCCGCGAATATTTGTATCATATGATTGACATCGCGTTACAAGCTGATAAAGAGGAGATTTCCATAATTGAATATGTCATACACAGAATAAAAGATTACGCGAGTAACAAAAGTGTTCTTTATGGCGCAAAAACAATTAAAGAATTTAAGTAAAAGCTTAAAATTTACGAAAAAATTAGAAACGAGAATATTAAATACGTGAACGCTAAAAGTAACGAAGGAGAAAGACAGTCTAAAAAAGAACCAATGAAGAAAATGAAAAAACATAACCAAAGCGATATTGCTTTAACTTTGGATTGGTGGATCACGAGTTCCATTCTTGCCCAAACAAGGAAAAAGGTCCTAAGTGCTTCGGCTGTAATCAGTTCGGACATAAAAGACCCAACTGTCCTACGATAGCAGCAACGGGAAAATCTACGCATGTTGCTGTCACAAATACAAGATATGTATCATGTAAAATTAATGGTTGTTTGCTACAAGGGTTACTAGACACGGGAAGTGACATCTGCACAATAAAGGAAAGCCATTTAAAGCCGATTAATCCTAAATATTACCAAGAAGTTGCCCAACTGACTATTGCAGGATTGAGAGCAAATATCATGACGAGAAGTTCTTGTATGCTAGACATCGAAATCAATGGACGAAGTTTTGAAAATATTGAAGTACACGTTGTTAAAAATTCCCATATGATACCGAATTTGATAATCGGAATGAATCTGTTGCAGTTAGCAGTTATCTTAATTGAAGAAGGGAAAGTCAATATAAGTAAAAAGAAAGTGTCGAACAACGTTGACGATAAATTGCAACCCGAAGATTACAGTCAGACATGCTTCTTAGCAGAAATTGAAGGAGATACGGTGTATAAAACTTCCAAGTTTCCTGACGTATCCCATTTAAAAGACGAAGATATTAGGAAGAAGGTTCTTGCATCAATAGAAAATTATTTTCCCAAAGTTCCTCCAGAATCATCTATCCAAATGAAAATCGTAACGACCAATGACCTACCCCTACATAGACCGCCAAGGAGATTCCCACCGATAGAACAAAACATAATACAGAATCAAATCAAGGAGTGGTTAGAAAAGGGCATTATCCAAGAAAGTAGTTCTGATTATGCAAGTCAGGTAGTTCTAGTAAAGAAAAAAGACGGAACACACCAATTATGTGTTGATTACCGGGGTATCAATAAAAAAATCCTCAAGGATCGATTTCCTTTACCTGTCATAGAAGATCAGGTGGACAAGTTACAGAATTCTAAGTTTTTCACCACCCTCGACTTAGAAAACGGATTTTTTCTTGTGACGGCAAAAGAATTCAGCAGAAAATAAACTGCATTCTTGACCAGCAGTAGACAATATGAGTTTATTCGAGTTCCATTCGGTCTCTGCAATTCCCCTTCAGTGTTTCAGAAGTACATAAATTACATGTTGAGAAATGTAGTTACCGAAGGCATTGTAATTATATATTTGGATGACATCGTGACTCCATCAGCTACAATCGAGGAAGGAGTAGAAAGACTCCAGCAGGTGCTGAAAATGGCTGCCAGAAACGGATTGAAGATTAAATGGGCAAAATGCTAGATATTGCAGAATGAAATCCAGTACTTAGGGTGCCAAATCAGAAGTGGTCACATATCTCTATCAGCGAGGGAGACGAAGGCTATAATGAATTTCACGATCCCCACGACGATGAAACAGATGTAGGGCTTCTTAGGACTGGCAAGCTACTTTAGGAAATTTATATGCAACTTCGCAATCAAAGCTAAGCCTCTTAGTCATTTATTAAAGAAAGAGAGTGATTACAACCTAGAACGAAAACACCTCGAAGCAATAAGAGAATTGAAAGAAGCGCTTGTCAGCAAACCAGTGTTGAAAATTTTTGAATAGGGAATGGAAACAGAGTTACACACAGATGCTTCCAGAGATGGAAACGGTGCGGTTCTTTTACAAAGAAGAAATGTCGACGGTGCCCTTCACCCAGTTTATTTTATGAGTAAGAAGACCACGGATGCGGAAAAGCGGTGTTGCTGCTAGGAACTGGAACTGTTAGCGGTGGTTGAAGCAGTTAAAAAGATCAGAGTATATCTTCTTGGACAGCGATTTAAACTGGTGATCGACTGTAAGGCATTCGAATGTACATTGAAAAAGGAAGATCGAGCGGCACGAGTCGCTCGGTGGGCCCTTCTCCTTGAAGAATTTAATTATAACGTGGAGCACAAAAGTGCAAATCAAATGAAACATGTAGATGCTTTCAGCCGCAACCCCATTAGCATGTGCATAAGCAGTAAAAACGATGGTTTTTTGAAGAAACTAAGAAAAGCCCAAGAAAATGACGACAGACTGCGTGCGATTATCGCGATCTTGAAAGATAAACCCTATCGAGACTACGTTGTTCATAATAATAAACTTGGTAAAAACGTAAATAATAAACTTTTGTTTATAGTTCCAGATACAATGATTATAGAAATCATCAGGAAGACGCACGACCAGGATCACTTTCATGCAAGAAAGGTGCGAGATATTCTAGACAAGGAATACTTTATATGAAACGTCTCTGAGAGGATAGAGAATCAAATACAAGGTTGTGTTATTTGCATACTTGCAGAAAGGAAAAGAGAACAAGCGGAGGGTTAGCTCCAACCAATTCCGAAAGGTGACCAGCCATTGCAGACATTCCACATCGACCACCTTGGGCCGATGCAAAACACAAAAATGAATTATCGGTATATCTTCGCTATAATAGACGGGTTCACGAAATATTCCTAGTTGTTTCCCACTAAAACGGTAAATACAGAAGAGATCCGCGGCTGCCCGTGGATGTACAATCGATTCTCGCCATCGCGGAAAATGTATCTCCCCCCTCGCAGAAATGGCTGACAAAATTCTAGATGTCAAAAGGCCTAACGAAATTTGTGAGGTCTCAGATTGCCAAATATCAAAACAAATTTCAACCAATACTGCAGATTTAGTTACACAGATCGCAGAATGAAAAGTATCAATCCAACAATTACGAATACCACCAGTTCGACGCTTCACATCTCCATGACACTTCAGAAGTCGAGGCCGTTCTCGCAATGGAGAAAAGGAAAGAAAAATCTGCTTCTATGATCTAAAATCCGGAATGCCACCCAAACTTTTGTTGACGAAGTATTGCGCGGATTGGACTTTTGTGTCTGTTATCTAGATGACATGTAACTCAATTGAAGAACATATGGACCATCTTCTTATCGTATTTGAACGATTAAAAACTTACGGAGTGGCAATCAACGTTGCGAAATGTGTCTTTGGCGTCGAAGAAATTGAGTACCTGGGACACAAAATAAATAAACATGGCATCTCACCACCTGATTTGCGAGTTTAAGCCATACGTGATTTTCAATCACCAACAACCGTCAAACAACTACGCCGTTTCCTGAGCATTGTGGAGATATTGGTGGAGCGGTGCTTGTAGGTTGGCAGCATTACGGATGAATCTCCTGTAAAAATTTGAAGACAGGAGGTTCATCTGTAATGCTGCCAACCTACAAGCACCGCTCCACCAATATCTCCACAATGCAAAAAAAGGCGACAAATGTATTATTCAATGGTCACCCGAAACCATAAAAGCCTTTAACGATTGTAAGGAAAGTCTTGCGAAGGAGATATTGCTAGTACACTTTTTCCATCCATGCCATTACAACTTGTCAACGACGCATCTGATGTTGCAATCAGATCAGCGTTAGAGCAAAAAGTAAATGGCAGTTGGCTACCATTAGCTTACTTTCCACGAAAACTGAATCACGCTGAATCAAAGTACAGCGTTTACGACCGAAAGCTGTTGGCTATTTACAGCAGTTTAAAACGCTTTCGACACTGGCTCGAAGGCACCCAGTTTGTTATCAAAACGGACCACAAACCGTTGATATATGCTTTCAGTCAAAAAACAGAAAAATTTTCGTCGAGGCAAATTAGGCACTTAAGTTTTATATCGGAATTTTGTACCCGAATCGTCCACGTTAATGGAGAGGAAAATATTGTAGCAAATACGCTATCAAGAATCGAAGCGATCAACCTGCCATCTTCATTGACCACCCACGAGATGATAGATGAACAACGTAACGACACTGCACTTCAATCAATTCTCTCTGGAAACAATTCATCACTTAAGCTGCGTCCACTACCTATAGAGGAATATGGAAGTTTATATTGCGATACGTCGACGAACAATATACGGTCATACGTACCATCAACTCTACGTAATCGAGCTATGGACACCTTCCACAGATGCTCGTACCTTGGAGCCCGCACGATGATTTGAGCTGTACAAAGTTTGTTTGGCCTGACATGAAGAAAGATATTCGGGCCTACACACGCACTTGTATACCATGTCAAAGATCAAAGATTAGAAGGAATACAAGAAACGATATCCAGCAGTTTTCGATACCGAACAAACGATTCCGGCAAGTAAACCTTGATGTCATCGGACCACTGATAACAGCCAACGGTTATCGCTACTGCATAACGATGGTTGACCGATTCACAAGCTGGCCAGAAGTAGTTCCTGTTTGCGACCAAACAGCTGAAACTGTCGCATGTGCATTTTACACTAACTGGGTATCAAGATTTGGAGCACCGCACTTAATCACAACCGACCATGAAACTCAATTTGAGTCCGCGCTTTTCTCTCCTCTTTCCAAACTTTTGGGATGTAACATCGCCATATCACCCAGCATCCAATGGATTGGTAGAGCGATGGCATCACACATTGAAAGCCGCCATCATGTGCCATGAGCAGAATTCCAACTGGCCTTGCACCCTACCGAACGTTCTCCTAGGACTCCGAAACTCATACAAGGAAGATCTAGGCGCAAGTTGTGCGGAGCTCGTTCACGGAACAACATTAACACTTCCTGGAGAATTCTTTGTGAGCGATGACAATCTATTCGATCCGCACGCTTTTGGTTCCATGTTAAAACAGCAGATGCGTGAATTGCGACCTGTTCCAATTTACCACTGCAATGATCGAATGACCTTCGTACATCATCATTTGAATTCATGTACACACGTCTTCTTAAGAGTTGACGCCGTAAGGAAATCGATATATCAACCGTATTCAGGACCATACAAAGTGGTCAAACGAATTTTAGATCTACTGTTTACGATTGACATCGAAGGTAGACAAATCAACGTCTCCACCGAATGACTGAAGCCAGCCTTCATTACCGTCGCCACTACTCAGCAAACCGAAGCTCCATCAGACTCCTTAACGAAGCGAATAGTTTCTACATCCGAAAAAAGAAAAACAATTACATGGGGACCGATCTAAGCACGACCTCATATGGCTGTCAGAACATATCCGCCTGCAAAGCGCCATCGTGACAGTGGGAGCAGTGTAGCGTTTACCATATGACAGATAGTTATTGTGTTCACCGCCAGGCATTGGAGTTAAGATATCAGTTGAGAGAACAGAGACACACGCTAAACTTCGAAGCGTCACAACTGCGAAGCAGAGATTTTCCTGTGTATATATTTATTGTGTAATTTTATGTAGTGTAAATAAACGTTAATACAAAAACTATTGCCATTGCATTACAGAGCTTTCCTGTGTATGCAGCTGATCTTCAAGATCTTCAAAACTGAATAAAATATTTTATTTGCGAGCTGTATTCTTCGGTGTATTTCATCTCTTTCATTACCCGTCTTCGTTATTTGGGCGCCTAGATATACAAATTTGCCAACTTTTCAATACTGTATTTGCCAAGTGTGATATTTTGTGTATTTGAGGTATTTTGCCTCGACTGCGTCATGAGCTTTGTTATATTTTCATTGATTTGTAGCCCTACTAGTTTTGCTTCGCTGTTGAGTTTCAAGAAGAGTTCTTTGGCAGTTGTTAATGACCGTGACAAAATGTTGATGTCGTCTGCATAGGTGACAACCGATATAAATAATACTTTGCAATGTGATAGCAACTTTAAGTGTCTAGCGAATACTAAGGCAAATTACAAGGCAGGTATCAAATTTCGGAATGGCGGCTAGTCAAATTTCGGAATTTCAAACCTTCTGATAACTAAAATTTATTTTCGATCTGTATGATACTTTATGGTAAGATAGAAATTGCGAAGCTCTGATGATTTTATTATTTTGATGATCATATAAATGCAGGCTTCCAAATGGCAACGTTTCAAATACAAGTACCCATGCAATTTATTCTGATTTTTGTTTTGGCCCTTCAGCGGCCAAGCTTCTCCTCAGATTTTGATGATACTTGGAATTGTGATAAGTTTTTTTACTCTGGGAAAAATTATGAAAATTGGATGGTAAACAAATAAGTGGAAAATTAAAAACTTAATATCAGTCGCAGCCATTTCTAGCAAAATTGAATATATTTGTTCTGTCCAGAGTTAAGCTTCAATTTGAGTGAGATTTAGCACAGTGGTTGTTAAGAATATAAGATAGATAAACGTTAAAATAGTCCAAACCAAATACTTGAATTCAAAATGGTGTCCCCCAAAGCGCAGAAAAAAAGCCGAATTCATTATTTTGAAGCAACTCAAGTGTTGAATATATTTTTATAGAAATATAAAATGGCTTACACAAGAAATATTTGTACAACAGGATATTTTTCTAAAACAGTGTTTGACTTTCAAACTCGTGCTCAATCTAACTATAATTGGCTTATTGTAACTAGTTGTGTCTACGAGAAATTTTTGTTTTGGGCTGGTGATGCCAACGCGTTTTTTTTCATCAAACTGTCTCCCTGAAGAAAGGATTTGATCTTTTCAATGTTTGCTTCTTTTGCCATTTTTAAGCCGGATTTAAAATTTTTTTCGAATTTGTCAACCTTTGTGTGATGACGGTTGAAGGTCTTATAGCTATACTGTCAAAATATACTTTATCATGTCAAATCTGGCGAAGATTTGCTGGAAATTGTTTAAACGTATATAAGATTCAATCTGAAAATTTTTTTGAAATGTAAAATGGTTACGCATCCATTAATTTTGCCTTTCCTGCTTTCAACTTTCAACAAAGAATCATCTTCATATGCTGAATAACATAGATATCATTCATCATAAAAACCACACATTAAAATTACATCATACGAGTTAAATCGCATTAAATCGCTTCCCGAGTTAAAATGAACGGAACACGAATATTAATCTCCCTAGAAAGGAAGTCATATATTCAATCATTTAAAGTGTGTGCCAGCCAAATGGTTCTGGCAAACGCTCCAAAGCAAAGCAGTCATGTAAAACCCACTTTAATTCATATTCATTTCATATTGCGGCTGGCCTACCACAATTCCAACAATGTCCTATATTGCACTCATTAGTCATATAATGAGCTTCATTACACGATTCGACTACATGAAAGGATTCTGCTTTGCAGCAAGTTAGGGTTGCGTCAATAAATCTGTTGGCATCGATATCTACACTCTCAGTTCAAGACAAAGCTCGGAACTACCATTCATTTTCAAGTGCAAGAATATAATACCTTCCCGATTAATAACATTAACTCTGATTAATTCCCATATATCATGCTATGACCAGGCCTCCCTACTTGCGGAATAAATCAATTGAATAAACACTTTCCATGGAAACGAGGAAAGAATTCTTTACTTCTAGGTAGCATAGTAATCAAAAGAGGATTTTCCTACACATCAAGTGTCATCAAACTTGCCACTTAATACTTTCAATAGACTTACCTTAGCAAAATCATGAGAAGATCTGGAGCCGATGCTTGAAGAGCTACACGCAAAGGTGATGATTTTCCACATGATTCAATGGGAATATCAATGAACCTGAAAATACGTAATTAGAAACACGTCAGTTATAATTTGGATTGGTTGCAGCAAAAATACTTGAATTGTATCAATCAATTAGTCACTTAATTACTATACATTTATTGCTGCAGAGAGTTGGAGGTTCTTGATTTTAGGAGATTCAACAACCATAATAAGTAACAGGCATTCATTATGATCGTTTCTCGATTGCAACTACATCAGCAATTTTTTCTCTAAGGCGCTCCATTCACGTTCAATAATATTTCGCAATATTTTTATTGCACAATAATTGAACACGTTCTTGCACCACACATGTGCAATAATATTGCGCAATAAAATTGACAAGGCATTCATTCGGGTTAGTACGCCTTCCCCATGGGGCCAAACTTATTAAAACCATACAGTCACAGCAGACTGACGAAAGAAAATATTTAATTATCGATTGTCCCGTGCGAGACGTCTGGTGGAAAGCGTATTTGGAATATTAGCAATCCGTTTTGAAGTTTTTCAAAGACCATTTGCTGTGAATTCACTAAAAGTACGAAAGATTGTTATAGCTTGCTGTTATCTTCATTATTTCTTACGAAAGTGCCCTTCATATTTATCTGAAGCCTTGATTCCCTACGAAGGTATCGAGTCTGGAACGGTACAGACACCAACGCAGTCAACAACTCCAATGACTCCATTACAAAACATCAATCAGAGAAATTGTCTACAAATTGCAAAGAAAGCAAGAAACGATTTCTGTGAATACTTCAATAACGAGGGTGCAGTTCCATGGCAAAATAAATTTTTTTAATTTTAACTTTAGATATATTCATGTAACCAACAGACCAAGATTATGGATTTTCAATAAAACAAAATCAAATATTCGTAATTGATTTCATTTTCGCAATATATATCTGAAAAATAAAAAAGTAAAAACCTTCCTTTTAATTTTGCGTCTTCAATTTTACTTGTTATAATCGATTTTTGACCGTTGTCGTTCGGTCTTCTTCAGCGGTCGTAAATTGATAACGATAAATAAAATTTAAGACGCAAAATTAAAATGAAATTAAATACTTACAGATCTTTCCTCGTTATCCTCATCTCCACCAGGTGTATCAATTATAGAAACTGAATCCAACGATAATTCTTGATCATAGTACCACAAAGTTGATACGTACGTTGCATCCGCAGTTCTTTTCAAAGAACTGACTGCTTTTTAGGGTTTTGTAAAATAATTTTACAAAACCCTTCTAAAATCGCGTCCTGTCTGTCCGTCTGTCTGTCTGTCCGTCCGTCCGTCCGTCCGTGTGTCACAGCAGTTTTTCTCGGAAACTACTTAAGCTAGAAGCATCAAATTTTGTATATAGGTGTAAAGTGGTGATCTCTTCAAAGTTCAACTACTAAAAATATTTAATAAGGTATTTAAGGGGGTTCTCTCCATGTAGGGGAGTGACCCCCCGAAAAAACAAAATCATTGAAGGTAGCCGGTATGGGTATCAAATGAAAGGTCTTGATGAGAACTTTTCAAAACAGGTCTTAATTTGGCAAAGTTTGCTTCGAGGGGCGCACAGGGAGGGGAAATACACGAAAAAGTTGTGTCCCCCCCTCCCCCTCGCGATTGGACACCTTCCATCCGAAAAATCTGAAAAAAATCACGAATGTAGGCCTTGATGAGTACAATAACAACAAATACGTGAGAAGTCGCAATTCACTCAACTTTGTTAGTAATCGTATGATTTATCGATTTTATGTTTTCTTGAATAAAATCTTAACGGTACCCTTAAATTCAATGAAATTCAGTACACAGATCTCTATTTATAAGATTGATCAACCCTGCAAGTTTCATAAAGATTGCATCATATTTAGCGAAGTTATAGCGGTTTGAATTTTCCTGTATTACTATGGAACAATATGCGCTGCATGTATTGCTATGGCAACATATGGCTATGGAACAACATGCGCTTTTTACCGACTCAGACACTACAGTTTTGCTAGGATTTGCATGAAAATTTCAGGAATGATAGGTGTCATGAATAACTTTGAGAATCTGTTCAGCTAGTGGTATCAGTAATCGTAAAACAAAATAGTGGCTGTTTTAAATGCGAAATTTGAATAACTTTGAGTTATTTTTTCCCAACTTCAACGTTTAAGGTGCATGGTTTGAACACTTGATTCAAGTTAATGAATGACTGAAGCTGAGTACCTACAATTAATACTCATAAGTGAAACAAGTCAAAGAGGCGGAAGGGAGCTTCTAACAAAAGGGCTTTGTAACAACTCTAGGATTCGAAAAAATTGGCTATTAATCGATGATAACAGTACAGGAGAGTGGCCCCTGAAAAAAAATTCATCAAACGTAGCCGATATGAGTATAAAATGATAGCTTTCATGGGAGCTTTTCAAAACAGTTCTTAAACTGTCATTTTTTGCTTCAGTGGGGCACAGGGGGGAAAGACATGAAAAATGTGTTTCCTCCCTCGCGAATGGACATCTGAAATAATTATCAAGGGAGATATTTATGAGTAGAACAATAACAAAAACCTCAGAAGTCGAAATTCGATCAACTTTGTTAATAATAGTATGGTCTTCGAATTTCATAGTTTCTCCAATAAAATCGTCATTGACATGCTTCTTGACTTTATTCAATCTGGTGCATTTTGAAAATTGAATACAAAACCCTTCTGACATGAGCGTAGGTCTGTTCACCCAACTTGTTATCTTTCATTTTAAGTATATTGTTTGGGATCCTTTCACGACCGCTGCCAAAACTAAATTGAAAAATATTGCGCAATCATTGCACAATATCACACATACGAGTACACGGAGCAATAAATAGTATTGTGCAATAAAATTTAAGCTTGCTTAATTTTTTATTCAATCATTGTGCAATACTATCACTAGACGTTCAATAACATTGTGCAATCATAAATATTGCGCAATATTATTGAACGTGAGTGGAGCGCCTAAAGCTAACGAAACTGCTCCTTTGATTTAAGGCGTTTGACATGATATTTCTTCATTGTGGAGCACAACATTCAATGAAAAGTAGTATCTTGACTAAACACTGAATAACCTGCAAACATTAGCAAGAGATCATTATGAGTACAGGGTAAATAAAATACTTTGATGTGAAATATTTCTCACAAAATTAAACAAGGAGTAATTATACGAGATAACCCATTTGAAATTAAAAACAGGTAGCTGTGATATTTCTACAAGTTTCTCACAGCGTCCCCAACAATTATTGAACCTGTGAACACTCCAGAACGAGGGCAAGAGCTCCCAGTTTTACAACCAACCAGAGATAAAGTAAATAAGGCTCCTTAATTGGACGGAATACCAGCAGAACTGCTTCAGAGTGGGAGTCCCATCTAAATAACCTCCCCCATCGACTAATATGTCGAATTTGATCAGAGGAGCAGTTACCAGAGGAATAGCGAAAAAGTATAAATGTCCTATACATAAAAAGGGGGACAAGTTAAGGTGTAAAAATTAAAGAGGCATCGCTCTGTTGTATATGTCTTGTACAGTGATCTCCCAAATCATATAAAGAAAATTAAAGCCATATTATGAGGGTATTATAGGAAAGTACCAGGGAGGCTTTCGAAGTGGATGATCTAAAATAGACCAAATATTCTCAATAAAGCAGGTGCTCGACAAGACTCTTTATTTCCTCTGAAGGCAGGTGGCTTATCAGGCAAACGTGTGAAGAAAATCACACAGTTTATCAAATATTTGAGGAAGTTTCCCTTAATAACAATGTTTACACGCCGAATAAAAATTTTATTTTTTAGTATGTTACTGCCGTAGAATATGATGTCCTTTCAAAAAAGTGA
Organism: Odontomyia ornata; assembly: GCA_963969285.1. Taxonomy (NCBI): domain Eukaryota; kingdom Metazoa; phylum Arthropoda; class Insecta; order Diptera; family Stratiomyidae; genus Odontomyia; species Odontomyia ornata. The sequence goes on along the minus strand of OZ017738.1, from coordinate 107,190,144 downwards.
GTTAATGGCTTGTTCCGCTGGAAAACAGAAAGAGTAGCCGGAATTGGCCTCCATCGTTCAGAAGTGCTCAACCCGTACCTTTGTTAAGATAGAAAGATACTGCGATGGTTCTAGACTTAAACTAAATATGGTGCAATTATTACGTATGGAGAATGACATATATAGTGTTTTTCTTATGTTCATCGTCCGTTAAGGGTGGAACCGATTGCTGCCTCAGCAAGCTAGTTGTATGGGCTTAACTAGAATGGTGTGAACGCATGCTAGCAGCTAGCTTCTGCGATGTCTTGGAGAGGGTCCACCAGCAAAAAGACCCATTACAAAAATAGTTTCTCGCACACGGATTAGATATTCTTTCAATAAAGGACATGAATAAATCCTAGGCTGGAATTAAAGGGAAGCTACTCAGAGATTCTCCTACTTCTCCTATTCCCGCCGCACATGATCAGTGGCGTTGTTGTTATGGCCCGTGATAAGAGGTGGAGCATCCTGATGAGATTGTTGCCACCTTACTCCCCTTCCAGCTGGACCTAGGATCCCAATGGTAAGAGTTTAAAGAGTGATGACTCCCCATCCTGCCAAAACCCCTTCAATGCCAGAAAAAACTACAGCCTGATAAGTGAGTAAGTGGAAAGAGGGAGCCATAGTTTTTGATCTCATACCTTTGTGAAGATCATGAATTAAATAAAGAATCATATAATTCTAATGAGCCGTTCCAAATATATTAATTCGGGCAATAAAAACAGGAGACAAATTAAAACTTAGTCCTATTAATACACATTCAATCAAAGTCAGAGGATGAAAATTTCAAAAATGCCTTTCACAGTCACAGACAATTTTAAGCTGGCAGAGGCCCTGCGTCCCCGGGTGGCATCCTCAGCCGGCTAGAGCCAGTCTGAAAGATCTTTATTTATGCTGGACCACCTCACATACAAAATTAAACACAAAGGCGGGGGAAACGAAAGGAAGAATCATAATGTGAACTGAAAAATTTGTTTACCTTATTTCTCATAGCCGTTTATTGACACACTAATGAAAGAAACATACAAGTTCAAACAACTATTCTGATTTTTTTTCCTTTGTGTAAATTTCGTACCTACAAAAGAGAAGAATTAAAAATACAGGCTTCACCCAAAAAATAGGCAAATAATGTCGAACCAAGTGTATATCCGAATGAAAAGATTTTTTTTTAATCAAATGAGCCTTATTTCACCAATCCTTATAAAATTTATAAAAACTCAAAACTAGTTCAAAAACATTAAAATAATGAAGAACATAATAACCATTTTGACACTCTAAGTTCAAAAAATATAGCAGTCAAAATTATTAGAAAAAGAACATCGTATTTATATCAGTTTAAAGTTATTATATAAAACCAATTAATTAGGAAAAAGAAGGAAAATATAATGAACTCTTTTAATCACTACATTAAATATAAGGAACACAAAAAAATTGTGAACTTTTAGCGTATATCTAATCATTCCAACTTAATTCTAATAACAAATGAAAATGCCAATTTCAAACGTTTAATGAATTATACAACAAAACAATTTATTATTGCCTCTTTTTCTGATGTAATTGCTTGCCTACTGAAAAGGAGTGGGGGAAGGGGCATTCCCAAACTCTCGGAAAATGTTTACACTCCAACATTTTACAGAAGGTATCTCTTCTGATCTTTTCACAAGGTTTGACAGCTATAGCTTCTATAGTTTCGGAAATAAGCTGCTATGAGATACAGATGGACAGATGGACCAATACAAGTCATCCTACTTTAGCATTCGATGCATACAGATGTATTTTAAATCGCTCGCGTTAAAATTTTTCAAACATTAAATTAATGTTTTTTGAACGTTTCTCTGAAGTCAATTGTCTTTGGAAAAAGCTTTTATTGTTATTGAATTTTTATCGGATATTATTTTACTTTAATACATATAGAAAACTAAAGAATCCAAGGACGACTTCAAATTCAAAGTCAAAAGCGCTTTATTCAATATTAATCGGTATAAATTTTCAAAGAATATAAAGCAAATTCCAAAAAATAAACAAACAAAAACATAATGGCCCAAGTGGCTCTCTAAATTTATACGTTATCATTAAACACATTTAAAAAAAAAAACTATAGCAAATTCAAATTAATTAAGATTATTACATATTATGTAATTCAATTGTAAAAAGGAGAAAAAAAACCAACCAACACTATCCTAATATTATTTATAATCTTAACACAACAGTGAACTTTGATCCTACACCTAAAATGTTTTAACTTAATTCTAATAAAATTAAATCAAAAACTTTATCTTATCCTAAAAAAAATTTTGTTACAATATTCTTAACCTACGCGTTTAATCTTATCTCCAGCCTAATAAATAAACATAACATATATCTAACCTATTCCTAATTTTTAAGACCAATAAATAACACCACTAAATGTAGCAATAATGAGCTGAAATTCAAAAACGAAGTAATCAAAAACACAAAAATTGGAAATAAACACGAATAATTTGGACACTGTCATTCAGCCACCAATACCTAGATTGTGCCGTCTCAATTCGACCAGCTTCAACGAATCTAGCAAATGAGTATCTCCATTGGAATTGTTGGTCTCGTGAACTCAAACTCGGAGAATATTTTATTTTCTTATCGGTGGCCGGTCGATATATGTAATATAGGACTGGGACGCCGTCAGAATCAAAAACATATCGATTCATGTCCAAATACACGAATGCTTCTGGAGGAACGAAGCCAGTAGCGAGGCAAGTCGCAATATAACCGTCTGTAGGGTGGAACGGCTGTGAAATCCAAGGGTTTTCACTCACAGTCACAGATCTTGCGATATGATTCCGAAGAAGCTTCAATATAAAGATATCGACTCTTGTCACTTGAGTACTTTGATAAATTCTTCTATTCAATCTATTATGCTTCCAATCCATCCCAGGCTTTCTGTACAAACCAGTACATACACGAAGACATTTCCTTTCGAAAACTTTTAATTTTTCCATAGTACTAGCACTCTGGTTGTACCAGATCTGACATCCATATGTCAAAACTGGTCCAACCAGGGTCTTGTAACAGATAATTTTGACCTTTTGCTTTATGTATTTGGAATGAAAGAGGCTAGGTATGGGCCATGACTACTTTAAGTGCCTTATTGAGCTTGATTTTCACATGCTCAGTATAGTACAGATACTGAGCAAGATAAACACCGAGATATCAAACACAGGATTTATATGGAACTCGTTCTGAACTACCCTCGCCAGCCATAATGAGGAAATCTTTTCAATTACGTTTTAGGTCTTGACTGATCCCCTGCAGCGTTGTCCGAAAGAAGATTGTTTCACACTTCTGCGCATTGATTTTCATTCGCCAATTGTCAGTGTACAGCTGTACATCATTGAACATTTTTTGGAGATTTCTCTGAGCTGTTGTAGCTTTTGGGTCTGCCATATAGGTGATCAGATCCTCAGCACACGCTACCAATGATCGCGTAGGCATGGCGTTAAAATCAAAGCCGTTCAATAGCTTCCGAATGAAGATTGAGAAGAGCGAAGGCCCTGCTGTAGGTCATTCAAGACCTTGAATTCGCGCATTGTTGTCAAATTTCCATCAGTTACAACAAATGATTTCCCGTATAAAATATTGCACATCATGGCGACAAGGTGTCTGGGGAACTTGTCCTAAAGGAGTTTAAAAACTAGTCCATCTAACAACACCGTATCGAAGGCTTTCCCCATATCAATGAGACATGCTCCAACACATTGTCTATCATTTAGTTTCCAACAGATGTCTGAGGTTACTTTCGTTATTGCATGTGTGGTCGAATGCCTGGCACGAAAACCGAATTGGCAATTCGGCATCAACTTATATTCCCCAATGTGGGCGTTGAATGCTCTGTTGAGTATCACTTCAAACACCTTGCTGATGTTCAGCAGCAAGCTGATTGGGCGATCGCTTTTGCGACATGAACATTCTTTTCCTTTCTTCAAGATTGGAAATACCTTCGCCTTTTTCCACTCATTTGCAAAATATGAATTGCTCAATATGTTGTTGAATAATATGCAATAACTCCTAATCGCAACCCCAGGCAAATTTCGGAGAACTTCATTTGGAATACCATCAGTACCACATGATTTCTTATTATTTATCCTGCGAAATATGAAACACAAGTCTTCATAGCTGACAAAATAATCAATAAGATTCAAGCTCGGTATGAGGTCAGATATTAATGTTTCATTGAAATGAAGAAGTGATTGGCCGTTCAGGATTGATTTCGGAAACTTTTGCTTCAATGACCTCTGAAAATATTTCATTCTCTCTCTCAGGGTTTGGTAGATGAACCAATTTTAAATGTGTTCTAACCAGGGCAAGTTTCTGCAATCCATCACATATAATCCTTTTTCCATTTCTATCCGGAATCGTACTATCAATTTCGATACCAGCCCTATCGAGAAGATTTATCTCATCACTAGTAACTTCAAGATTCGATACCTTCACTTGAGATTTCTTGCAGAATATGCTATTCACTTTCGCAAATTTTTCCGCCCATTGATTGCTGAGCTCACTCCTGAAGTATGAACGGATTAGGTTTTGGACATTCTTCAGGTGTAATGTCAACAAAGCCAACGAGGGATGGTTGTAGTCAAAAAATCGTCGATAAATATTGTTGACGCGTGTGAGAAGAAGGTTTTTCAATCTTTTTAACCTTGCGATGGTTGGTGTTTAATATCCTTCCATATTGTTTCGATGTTCAATCTTAGGAACTACTTCCTCAATCGTTTCCAACGTCAGCTTCTCTAACTTCGTCAAATAGACATCTATTTCATCGTTAGTTAGATTCCTGTCATTAGGAACCATTGAGCAAGAGTTGCCATCATCAGAAGGGAGACATTGCTTCTGATACTCCCGATTAAACTTCTTTTGAAACTTTCACCTATCTGTGTTTTTGAAATTCAACCGATGATTTTCGTGTTGAGCTGGAATGAGGAAGAAAGCATCCCTTTGATGATTGATTTCCATTACGATTGCGGTATGGTGGCTATCATAAGGAAGCACCTGCAGTTTCCATTGAGGACTATCAAAGCTGAAGGCAAGATTTGCGTCAGCAATGCAGAGGTCTCAAATATGAATTTGTCCTAGGATATGTTGGGAACTCCGACCCCTATAGACTGCACCTGTATTCAATCTGGTTCTCTGTTATCCACGATTTCAGGAATACACCTCTACGATTATTGGTGGCGTTCAGCCATGATTTATGCTTGGCGTTCAGGTTACCAGCAAGAATATAATAATTATGCAGCCTGTTCCATTCGAGTATTTCAAACAAGAAATAGAGTTCCTCCTTGAGCTTGAGAAAAGTTCCACCAGTTGCATAGGCAGAGAAAACGTTGAGGTCATCCTCACCTGGCAGCGAAATTTTGATAACGCACACTTGAAGAGATTCAAAGCTTTTGAATTCGACTTTTTCAATATTTTGGAAACAATAGGGTCTTCGAATCAATATCCTGGTGCCACCTCCCCCATCACCTATTACCCTATCGTTTCTTACGAATTCAAAATCTTTGAATGTCATGGAGTGCCATGAGTTGAGGTGGGTTTCAGTGAGAAGCATGATGTCAGGCTTTTGTTTAACAATGAACTCAAGGAAATAATCAGATGAGATGAGACGAACCCTATCCATGGGAATGTGACTGGATGAGAAACTATTTTGAAGCATGTTGGCCTAAACGTTGAAAAACGAAATTGATTTTTTGGTCTTGTTTATTCATTCTATCTGAAAGAGATCCAAGCTGTTAGTAGATTTTGAGAAGCAGCTCATAATTGCCACTTACATTATTTATTTTATTTACATTGTCGTCTGCTGGTCCTCTAGCAGCAAGTGCAAATGATTCCCCGGGTTTGACAAAGTTGGGAGGTAGCAAATTGTGATTTAATTTGGTTTATTTTGGGGAAAATTTAACTCTTGCATCTTGATACCGAGGGCTTCCTCGATATGATGCTGGATGACCAAATATACCGCAATTAACACAGTAAAATTTTTCTTTTAACTCATTTGAATTCATCGGGGGCGTGAATATCTTTGCATTTGACATAGCGAAAGTGCATGGCACAATTGGTAGCCAAAAGACCGAATCTTTGGCTCCTGTAATACTGGTTGACTTCAGTTTTTTGGAGGCGTTCTTACCTCACAACTCTATAGTTTAAGTACCTTACCTGTTGGAGGGCACTCGGAGTGCTGTCGTTAGAAATTTGGACCAAATATAATGGTAATATTTTGCCTTCATCAGTTGACATCATTATGGCAAAATTTTTCACACAGATGAACTTAACAGCTGGTGCTGCTTCCTGCAACATTTCAAGGAGATCAACTGTATTCTCCTCACAGTCCAAGCCCTTCAACAGGAAGGTCTGATTTTTCCGCCTTTGGCGTGTATGCGAAGTGGGGAGTTTTTACACTATTAAGAGCATCTTTCGCCGGTTTGAAATCAGCCAGTGTCTTTGTCTTGATCGTGAGCTTATCAGCGGTCACTCTCTTAACTTCAACGTTATCGATTTTACGTTCGGCTGCCAATAACCGGACCATATCTCCTCCACGCTGCCCAAAAACGTTAATTGGAGGAACTTCCTCATTATGAAATTATTACTACAATCATTAATATTACGTATGCTATCTTGGCACTTCGTCTCGATGTCCATTTCGTCATTCATCGCAGACAGCACCGCATAGTAATTGGCACTGTCGTTCGCTCCTCCTGCACTTAGTATGTTTTCAGTATCATGGATTGATGTCGTGCTCGTATTTTGTAATTTTGCTTAATATATTTGTGTCTTTTGCGCCCCCACAGTTTTTTCGTTGTTCTTGTTTGTTGTCGCTTCCTTTTTCTCATTCTTCTCATTTGTTATCGTTTTTTCTTTGCCGAACATATTCTGTGGCTTCATCACTTTTGTTTTGTTCGTATTTGTTAATACCCGGACCATATCCTCCAAACTTTGTATTTGGAGTTTCATGTCATCGTTTTGTTTAGTAACCTTTGCATTTTCTCTAGTTACTCTTTCGTACACTTCACATGAAAGCGTAATACACTTGCCACGCTCACAGTTGTCTTGATCGTTTTTCGGCTTCATGATTTTATCATTCGTCGTATTAGAAATGCCTGGCCCTGGGTCCCCCAGCGGTGGGAAGCCGTCGGGCACCTCCATTCCCCCTTGAAAAAAAAAACTTTTATTCTTTTTTGTTTTTTTTTTAAACTTTCTCGCAGGTTAAATCCAGATACTCGAGAAATTGTCCGACGATGTAATAAGTTTTTTTTCTTAATTTACTTTCTAATTGACATTTTGAAAATTATTTTAATTTAAAAAAATTCTTGACAGGAGTGAATTAAAAACATGTCTACCATTAAAAACACGTCTACACGCAACGAATGTTAGACGTAGAATAAATGTCGCTATGTGTTTTAACGTAAGTGTTACCACCACGTCGATTCAGCGGCGTTCTAGAGTCAGGCGTGAGTTATGCCGGTTTCAGCCTATCGATTGATATTGAGGCTGGATGTCCATTGACGCTCACTTTGTAGTACTTTTCCTTTCTACTCAGCAACGAGTACAGACCGTCATATGGTGGCGTCAGCGATGATTTAACTTTATCGTTTTGTTCAAAGATATGCGCGCTGATGCCTTTTACTCGGTGTACGAAAATCGTGACGTTTGTGTGATGCGCAGTGTCATTAGGTCGCGATTTGGTCATTCGTGACCTGAAATTCACGTCGATGGTGTTTGGCTGCGATGCGGTGAAGAATTTCCCAAGAAGCTGTTAGCTATTGCCGTAGATCATGTCGGTAGCAATATCTCCAGCTACAATACTACTCGGGGACAGTGGTCCAATGAGGTCGATGTTTAGGTGCTCGAACCCGGCGTCTGTCGGGGTGTAACGTTGGATCGGTGACTTCACGTAACGCTCGATCTTGTTGCATTGGCAGGCCATGCAGTTTTGTGTAAAGTTGTTGATGTCCTTATTCATGGCCGGCCAGAAGAAACAGTTGGTGATTAGTCATCTTGTCGCACGTATACCCAGGTAGGCCAGGCTAAGTAACTCTTGCAAGATTGCTGACCTGAACTGCTGCGGTGCGCAGGGTCGAATTTTATCATTGGTGACGATGCAGTGCAGTAGTGTGCTAGAATCCACCAGCTCCTGCTTCTTTCACTTGAGTTGGTTAGTCTGGTCCTCCCTCAAAGCCATGAGCACAGGATCGTTTTGTTGAGTTGAAGTGAAAGAAAAGAAGTCAATTTAGGAAACCTTACCTACCCTAGATAAATAATCCGCGAAAGAGTTATTCCGGCCCGGAATGTGGCGGATCTCAACTGTGAACTGTGAGATGCAGTCCAGTTATCCTTGTTGCCTCGGTGACGCCTTCTCCGATTATTGGCGGAGGGTGATGATGACCTCGTAGATTACTAGCAGCTCCTGGCCGTAGGTGCTGTAGCGCCACTAGGTATCAGTAAGCTTGCGTGAAAAAGGCCACAAGAGGCTCTGTTGCCGTTTTGGTAGTTTATTGTAAGACAATTCCGAGTCTATCGTCCGAGGCATCCACAGAAAGAAACCATGTAGCTAATAGGTGGATGAAACTACCTCCTTCAGCTCTGATTTGCGTCTCTTGAATGCTGCTGTTGTCTGATTGCTCCACTCAAGCTCCGAATTATTGCGTTTTTTGTTGTCTGGCATCAGCTGTTGAAGCCGGCGTTGATTTTATGCTTCATGTGGTAGGAATTGCCTGTAAAAGTTGATCATACCCAAGAATGACTTCAGCTGCAGGACTGTCTTGAGCCTCGGGATCACGGATATACCTTGTATCTTCTCAGGCAAAGGCTTCAGTCTACCAGATGAAATTGTGTGTCTCAAGAATCTAACTTCTTTCTGTCCGAATTCACACTTGCCGATGTTAATAACGAGTTCATATTTGTGCAGACGATCCAACACTTCTGCGACATGCTGTTGATGAGTCCGCTGGTCCGGCGAAAATACTAGTATGTCATCTATGTAGACAAATACATTGTCGAGTGCGCGTATCACCTTGTGTGTGAAACGTTGGGAGGTCTGGTCCGAGTAACATAGCCTGAATGTCATGTAAACGAATTCGTAAAGTCCGAAGGGCGTTATGATTGCCGTCTTCAGAATGTTCTCCGGCTCGACTGGTATCTGATAAAATGCTTTCTGTAAGTTGATCACAATGAAGGTCTTCACATCATACAACGCGGCAGTGCAGTCCTGCGGAAGTCCTATTGGGTATCGATCCGGGATGGTGCAAGCATTGAGTGTATGATAGTCCCCGCAAGGACGCAAGTTGCTGTTGGCTTATTGCACCATGTGCAGGGGGTGCTCCATGCAATCTTGAATGGGTAATGAGATCCTTGTTGCAGCAAGTTGTCGAGTTTCGCTTTCGCGGCGGCGAGTTTATCGCGTAAGCCCTGTCAGCAATCATTGCTAGATATTGTAGCGAGGCGCCTCCTCCCAAAACGGTGGAGCCCAGAAAATGACGTTCCTTAGGTGGCTTACTTTGCCGGCGTTGAACCGCTCTTCGTCATGGGTGACATCGTTCTTGTATTATTTGGGCATGGCAATCACTATGCTCGCGGTTGGGGAGATTCGCTTGCGCACGTCTTTTCACACCGCGAACGTGGTCCCTGTTTAATATGTAGACTAGAGGTGCGATGTTTAACCAGATCAATCACAAAAGTGTAACCTCATTGCGGTCGCTTTGCACTGCGAGCGTCGAATTTACCACCATGGTGTTTGCTACTTCACCTCTGACCTCTTTAACTGGCATCTATGTCACACGTGAGAGGCAGAGCAATGTCTATCGAGACGGGCCACTGTCGATGAACCAAATGTTGTGATGCCTTCGTGAATTTAGTCACGTACTACCGTGTACTTTTTCTAAATCTGCGTGAGGTCAGATCGCCAATCGTGTTCCTTAAGTTTGAAACACGATTTCAAAAAAAAAATCCTTAAATGCATTTTTTAAAAAATCTTTAATATGATGTACAAAACAATGTCCTAACATGTCATCTAATTCAAATTAATTTGATTCTAAGTTTTGGACGATACCGAAATTGTATGCAGCATTCAAGAACATTCGTTGATCAACTGTTACCGCTGTGCTACAATCAACATAACACAAAATAAGGAACGTCAAGTAACCGCACATAGTTCGCCTACATACGATTCGCACTTATGTGATCTTGACCGATACGAAAAAGTGTCATTGCGGCAAAAGTAATTGAAGAAAATCGATGATTTCGAATTGATTTTGAATTTTTATGTTTTTGACTATGCGTTATAATTTTGTTGATGAAAGTCTTCAACGGCGTAGAAGAAATATTAAATTAAATTTCAATACCAGAAAGGAATTGTGCTTAACAAGTGAGAACACCTGTTTTCTGCATAATTCCTCACATCTTGATAAAATTTTACTCACCCCTTCAAATGGCGAACAACAATGTATCATTGTCACTTAAAGTAAACAATGTATTTGTCATACTGACATAAAAAGTTCGTTCGATTTCAACTTTCCATGTTGCGTATGTCATCCTTATGTCAAATGTACTCAATGCCCTATAAAACATTCAGGTTCAACTTTTTTGACATTTGCTTTATGTCTGGTTATGTTGATTGTAGCTCAGCCTTTACAAAAAACTATTTCATCATTCGTCGCACTGACGATATAATCTTCATCGCTTTCATATTCAGTCGTTCCCTTTTAAACTGCTAAACGTGCACATCATAGTCATAGTATACTCAAATAGTAACCACACTCCATCAACCCTCCGGAAAAATCCGAACACAAGCCGAACAGCAAGCCATAAATCTTCGGTAGCAGGTAGATGGTAAACGCTGATGCGAGGAATGGCGCGAATATAAACATATGCTTCGATGAGAGATTTCAGGGCTACCAGAGCTAAAAAAACAATAACATTGCAGAAAAACAAATTCGTTCCATGCAATCTTTTAGTTTTTTATTAGGATCTGGCAGCACTCCTATGTTCTGAAATGCGTAAAAGAACACGTGCGTTGGAAATTTTATCTGCATTTTGCTTTGTTTCTTGAGCGTGCCAAAAATGGATCAGCTTTAATGCCCCGGATCAGCTGTTATGCCCCTGGGAAAATTCAAGAAATGTGCAACACAGGGTAAATGAAAGGTGTGGCTACTATTTGAGCATACTATGCATCATAGTATACTCAACGTGCACATGTTCGACCACCTAGCACGTTGCTTGAAGCACTTATCAGATGTGCTTCAACCCTGAAAACGCTCACTATATCGCTCGTGTGGTCGAACATTGGCGTTTGCGGAATGCTCTTGTGGCAGTTCGGCATCGAGGTCAATTTGATAAAAAATGTCGCTATGGGTTTCAACCAAAACTGACGATAGATACAAGCCATATGGCAGCAGCGCTTACTACCACACACATGACCATTAGTAGGCCGACTTTGCTGGCTAACTTACATGGCATTATATGAAGAATTGTGGAGGTGCCAACAAAAATTCGAGGTTTTGTACGGTTTAGAGACGGATTTCGACAGTGAAATCCAGATGATCCGTGGAGAACACAATAGCGCTCCTAGTGAAGTGAAAATTATTTCAGTTCTTATACCCGTTTAGTTTTTATAGCCTTCCAAAGTGAATTTATAGGAGTTTGTTTACATCTCAACGCTGAGCTATCAGTCGAAGGTGCAAAACGTGTGCTTCATTTGCTCGTCTTGGAAAGTTTAGGAGCACAATGGGCTATACAAGGTGAATTTATAGCATGCACGGAATGCGTTCCGCACGTTTTTTATTCGGAAAATAGTATATATGACGAAATATAAGCATTTGCTAATGCCGCAGTTGGGTGACAGCTACCGGAAGCTTGTCCATAGTAGGCCGACTAATACATATGCAAATTGCTACCATATGGCTTGTATCTATCGTCAGTTTTGGTTTCAACGCATAAATAGAAACAAAATTGTACATTCTAGCTAATCAAATATTTTAGCATTGATAAGTTTCTATCTGAGTTATGTAATATCTACCAATAGACAGTATAATTATTTTTGATGCTAACCTTTGGCTTCCTTTAAGTTTAATTTAAAGCGAATGCAAATGTGGCTACATAGTAGATATACAGAGAAAGAAATACTTAAATAAATCCATTTAACTAGCCGGGTTTCTCGAGATACGTGAAATAAAACTGGTCGGCTAGCAAATTCTATACAAAAACTTATTACCCGTAACCACATGTGAAGAATAGATAAATTAAAAGTTCACTCAGCTCGCCCGGGGACCTTCAGATACGTGGCACTATGCAGTCCAATGTGGCAATTGGTTTTAAATATAAACTATATATACATACTCGTATCTTGTGAGTTGAAAGGAAAGATTTCACACAAGCCATGTAAAATACTCAAAATTTCGCGTTTAAAACTAGTGTACATTAATTTTACTTTGATTCTTCCTCGACTCTATACAATAATATTCTTATGTATGAAATAAACTTCGGTACACATTTGTAAATTTAAAGATAAAACGGATGATAATCTCTGATTTAGATGAGATTGCGCTGATAAATAAAAACCTGGAAAATATGAAATGAAGTTTTCAATTTTAAGAAATAATTTTGAGCTAAATCGCAAGATTAATGTAATATTTTTATATTAAAATAAAGCATGATATATTCATCTTATTTGAACTTCTTTTTCAAATAAGATTGCAGCAGAATTGTACCCCTGCCAGTACACGTGAAGTTAATAGGCTCATTTTTATCTTAAAATTTATTTTCAGTAATAAATTAAAATGCTTCATAGGCTCCAAATATTCCCTTCTATCTAACATCTGTAAACATAAAACAGGCAGTAGATAAAGCAATTTGCTAAATGACTGTTATTCTTCTCGTGTCATACAACCAATTAAATCTTACCATCTAACCTAGGACTAACATTCTGACGACTCCCTTGATCCCAGCTAAATATTTATCTTGTGTCATAATCGTCATGTATAGTAGGTCAGGATTTCTACGATGTTCACGTTCAAATATTTTCCAACTTTCTACACCTTACCCGTGAAAAAATTTAAACATACAATAAAGTCCTTAACCCGGAATATATTACAGCTCTCATGAAATTTAGCTAAATATGAATTCTCCTGTTTTGTGTCTATTTTCATAGTTTGTAAAGTCATTTACATTCATAGCCGGAGATTTACAAAGGTGGACCCGCTTAAATCATACTTGCCATGAAATGGCTGTGAATAATGACCGTAAAATCTAGTGAAACAGCTAAGGGATGGAGTATGAAACGGAAATTCCTAGAGAAAAGCTCACATAGTCTCTAAATGAGAATATAGTGCTTAGCGTCTGAAGTCTGAACACGACGGCACGAAGGTAACACATTCAGATTACTAAGGAGTTATAACGTTTCCTGTTTTTAATTCCCAACGGGTAAGTAACAAAGCCCTGGCAAGATGTAGTACAAGTACATATTTGAGCCCTGGAATGGAGTTATGCAAATGAATCTCGCTGTTATGTTAAACGAGCTGAAGATATAAGCGATAACTCAACTATAATTTTAGTTTAAAGTTTACTTAAAAGTTATTATTTTGCGTGCATATGTTGAATTTTTTTGGTAAATTTTTGATCACCATTTATCTTCCATTCATTTAAACCAAAAGTAAACAGTATTCTGAACATAAAATCCGATAATAATTTGACTGGACGATTATAGACCTCTGGTGGGGCCATTACTGCCCACAATATTCATAAATTATCCTGGTGGGTAATTATCTCAACAAACACGTGGGACTATCATGCATTCATTATCGTGTCCTTTGTTTATTTCAACAATGATTCATTTATATGCTTTAATCTGATACAAATATTGAATCACGCTCACCCGAATCGAGGCATTTATGCAAATATTTAATTTAGGCAATGTTCAAATATGAACTTTTCGCTAATTGGCCAAATGCAAATAATCTCGGGCAATGGATTTAGATTAGCTGAACATGTATTTGTATTTTTGTTTGGCAAGCGTGATTACTTTATGGGAATTTTAATTTGAAGTTATTTTGAAGTCAGATTTGGTGTCAAAATAACTACTGATAAATTCCCATTCTTTATCATTAGGGAATAGAATATAATATCTTACGCACGCATATGACTGGTGAAAACCATGCATGAACGAATGAAAAGATATGTTATTTAAACTATCCTTAACAAGTTTGAGCACAAAAAATTATGTATATATATATATATATATATATATATATATATATATATATATATATATATATATATATATATATATATATATATATATATAAATATATATATATATATATATATATATATATAAATATAAATATAAATATATATATATATATATATATATATATATATACATATATATATATATATATATATATATATATATATATATATATATATATATATATATATATATATATAAATATAGATATAAATATATATATATATATATATATATATACATATATATATATATATATATATATATATATATATATATATATATATACGAGGTGTGTTCAAAAAGTATCGCGAATTTTGAATTTTCGCGGATTACGTATATTCGATTTTCGATTTTTTTGTGGCGTTATGTTGGTACTCATGTCTATCACTTATGCCGACAAGCTCGGCCATTTTAAATGTTCACTTGATTGGTGATAGCTGCTTTACTTGCACGTGTTTTCAATCGTCTTCGATTTTTACTTATTCAAAAAAATGGATCAAAGAACGTGTATCAAATTTTGTGTGAAAAACGAAATTAAGTGCGCGGATGCATTCCGAATGTTGACTGTGGCATACCGAGAAGCTACCTTGGACCGAAGCAACGTTTATCGGTGGTACAAAATGTTTTTAGAAGGCCGAGAAGATGTGAACGACGAAGAGCGTGCCAGACGCCCGAGCACTTCAACAACAGACGAAAAAATTAATGAAGCGGAGAAAATGGTATTGGCCAATCGTCGAATCACCGTTAGAAAAGTTGCTGAGGACCTAAACATATCGATTGGCTCGTGCCGTTCGATTTTTATCAACGATTTGGGCATGAGACGGGTCGCCGCGAAATTCGTACCAAAATTGCTCAATTGCGACCAAAAACAGCAACGCATGAACATTGCTAATGAGATGTTAAACTCTGTCCGCGACGAACCAAATCTGCTCCAGAGGGTCATAACTGGTGACGAATCGTGGGTTTATGGTAATGACGTGGAAACCAAAGCTCAATCATCTCAATGGAAGCTGCCGCATGAACCAAGACCGAAAAAAGCGCGCCAAGTTCGGTCGAATGTGAAAGTTTTGCTGACAGTTTTCTTCGATTGCAGGGGCGTGGTGCATCATGAGTTCTTGCCACAGAGAAGAGCGGTCAATAAGGAATATTACCTGCAAGTTTTGCGCAATTTGCGCGAAGCAATCCGCCAGAAACGCCCGGATTTGTGGGAGAACAAAAATTGGCTTTTGCACCACGATAACGCCCCTGCTCACACATCGTTCCTTGTGCGCGACTTTTTTGCCAAAAACAACACACTAATGATGCCGCAGCCACCGTATTTCCCAGATCTGGCCCCCTGTGACTTTTTCTTGTTTCCTAAACTGAAGAGGCCCATGAAAGGACGACGTTACGCTACGCTTGACGAAATAAAGACGGCATCGAAGGAGGAGCTGAACAAGATTAAAAAAAATGATTTTTTGAAGTGCTTCGAAGATTGGAAAAACCGTTGGCACAAGTGTATAATATCTCATGGGGATTACTTTGAAGGGGACAAAATAGATATTCATGAATAAATAAATAATTTTTGAAAAAAAAAAACAAAATTCGCGATATTTTTTTGAACACACCACGTATGTACATATACGAGGGCAGTCTGATAACTACTTCACCTACAAAAAAAACCAACAATTTTGGAAAGCGGCAATTTATTTCTGAACCATATCTCCTCTTAGCTCGATGCATATGACCTAACGATGCTCCAACTTCTTTAATCCGTTTGAAAAATGCGTTTTCTCGAGGTCTATAAAGCAGGCCTCCATGGCGGGCATTAACTCCTCACTCGATTCTAATTTCTGCCAGGCAAGTGAATTTTTCAAGTTTGGAAACAAAAATAAGTCGCATGGGGCCAAATCCAAAGAATACGGTAGCAGTCTGTAGCTCAGTTTGACCATGTAAATGGGTGCATTGTCATCGTAAAAGAACACTTTTTTCTTCGTCGGCGATTCGGCGTTGAATTGCCCCAATAATTCGGTATAATAGAGTCCTGTGACCGTTTCGCCCTTCTCCAGGTAGTCGATGCAAATCACACATCGTGAATCCTAGAAAACGGTGGCCATCTCCTTTCTGGCTGATAGGACAGTCTTCGCCTTCTTTGGAAGTCTCTGTTGTGTACCAATGGAGCCATGCTTTGTTCACGGTTATGAAACGATGCAGAAACTCATTCAAATTGTGTTTAAACAGCATCAAACACTGCTCTGAATAGGTCCCACGGTTGCGTTTGTTCTCCGAAGTGAGCAAACGCAGCCCCCATAGCTTTCTCATGCCCAAAATTTCATACAGGATATAATTCACGCAATCTTTCGAGACGCCTTCAATTGACGGTCTGCCAATACGAGCTTGTGGATTTTTGTCGCGTTATCCTTCGTTTCACCTGGGTGAGGCTTACCAAGAACTGACGTACAAACAAGTTTGGAACTCGTTGAACCAACTTTTTACGGTCGTGATCACAGGAGCAGAGTCACCGTGCACAGAATCCAAGGGCTCTTTGAATTCGCGGCGCAATTCCCCTTTCTAAACAAGAAACGGATCACCGTCCGATATTGCCGCTTCCACACTTGGTTTTGCAATAGTGGCGCCAGCAGTCGGTGAGGCTAAGTACTTTTCGGACTCCCCTCGTATATATATATATATATATATATATATATATATATATATATATATATATATATATATATATATATATATATATATCAAAGCCATATAAAGTAATGGACGCGAAATGAGCTTATTTTCATCCATACGTGAGTGAAGTACTTTTACTACATACATGCCATCCTCTCGCATGCGAATTGAAATCCCCCCGCCTTTCACGCCGCTACAGAATCCACACATTTGAGTGGCTCTCTAGTTGCTCTCAAGAAAATCTCACTCCTCTTATACCTTAACCCCCAAATTGTCAACAAAATATCAACCATACGATTGAAAACATACGATTTGTGAAAATTCGTCATTGATGGGAAACGTCTAATCAAGTTGAATTTGAAATTGTACACAAAGCAATCTTTTAAAATAAACCGTGTTGAAGCTGGATCAAAAGCGTTGCAAATGTGATAATTTATCAAACTGAAAAGTTTGTTACGGATCGCGAGTGTTTTTGTGTTGAAAAATGAAAAATCAAGTGACGTGTGTGGGATTGTTGAACAAGCTCTAGGGAGCATGTCAGGGACGTATACTTCGTAGGGTAAGTCATGTTCAATCTTTTATATCGTTCACGTTAGAGTACCCGCACGGAAAATTGATTTAGTTCAAGATGCGAAAATTAGTGGGAGACGTCACGTCAAATTTATTTGAAATTGGAATCAACAGCTAATAACGCGCCAACTTCACGCTACATGATATAGTGCTTCAATTCTCTCGATGCATTTCGTATCCTCTCTCTGACATCTATGGTATATATATATATATATATATATATATATATATATATATATAAATATATATATATATATATATATATATATATATATATATATATATATATATATATATATATATATATATATATATGTATATGTATATATATATATATAAATATATATATATATGTATATATATATATATATATATATATATATATATATATATATATACGAGTACATATACATATATATATATATATATATATATATATATATATATATATATATATATATATATATACGAGTACATATACATATATACATATATATATATATATATATATATATATATATATATATATATATATATATATATATATATGTTTCTATATGTATACATATACATATATATTGTCGCGTGCTTTGGTTTGCGGCCGATAAATTTAATGTCCCGGAAAAGTGAAAACGCACTGTCTTTTAAATTAAGTTAAAATAGTTCATTTACTAAGAATGCGCAGTAATTAATTTTACTATTTTACAAATCGCATTTTAATCTACTTTCACTTGTCTATCAATTTATGTTTCAGCTGTCCTCAAATATACCACGAAAGTCTTTTACTTCACTATCAATCAATATCGCCTTTAATTCGCGCTCTACTTTTATCGCAGTTTTTACTATCGCTGTTTTACTATTACTATATCCCCCATTCATTCAGCTCGGTTTCATATAGAGTCTCTAGTCATTCAATCCATTTCTCGTACATTGGCGAATGTTCTGACGAGAACTACCTGGGATATTCGAGAAATTCCAAATACACACAGTGACGTCACTTTCAGATATACTTGGTCCATTCTTGTGCTTTCAAGTACACGCTTTTGACGTCATTCGTTACCTTTTTGGGTATTGTGAAATCATTTTACAATACCCTACTAAAGTCGCGTTCTGTCTGTCCGTCCGATCGTGAGTTACACCACTTTTTCTCGCAAACCACATAAGCTAGAAACACAAGATTTTGTAAGTAGGTGTAAAATGATGCCCTCTTCAAAGTTTCATCACAAATAAAAATTTATAAGATGTTTAAGGGCGATCTCCCCATATTGGGGAGTGGCCCCGGAAAAAAAAGAGTCATCGCATGTAGACAATATGGGTATCAAATGAAAGGTCTTAATGAGAACTTGAGTTTTGCTTTGAGGGGTGCAGGGAAAGGGGAAATATACGAAAATTTTGTGTCTCCCCCTCGCGATTGGATACCTTTGACCCGAAAAATCTGAACAAAAAACACGGAGGTGTGACTTCAAGAGTACAAGTGCAGCAAAAACCTTAGAAGTTGAAATTCGATCAACTTTGTTAATAATAGTACATTTTATAAATTTTACATTTTTGCCTATAAAATCAAAATCGGACCCTAAAATTTCCCAAAAACTACCTTATGAGTTTTCTGAGAGCAATCGTATGTGTTCTGAAAATTTCACAATAATCGAACAATAAACAGCTAAGTTATAGCCGATTGAATATTTAACAATTACAACAAGATTAGCTCGTGATATAAGGGAGATACACGTTTGCAACGGACCTAGACACTATAAATATGTAGGAATTTTGATGGAAATTTTAGAAATGGTTTGTAATAATTTATGGAATCTGTATGTAAGTCAAGCTTTGATATGCAGAATATATTGTTTGATTTACTAATTGTTTTAAAATACCCTTCTGGCAGGAGCACTCTTCTGCTACTTCAACTTGTTTGGTTGCTTCTTTGCAATCAATATTGATCATGATGTTATTAACAGTTGAATTGAGTGGACATGTAACACTGCCCCCACCGCAGTTCTTTTCGCCCCGAAACGGTGTGTTGCCAGTAGTATGTAGTTTAGTCTTCCCGGATATTATATGGGGCAAGACGGTCCAAGTGCACAATTTTCATTTTGGCTCTCGGCATAAGGAATGACCAGGATCCAACAGATAAGCAAAAACATGATTATACATCAAGTCAAATTGGCGTATACCTCTATTAAACAACAATAAAACGGCATCAATCCACAAACAAGTTTTTTGAAATGTACACAAGGATCAATCGTTGGCAAAAGAGTCGCAATCAAAAACAAATCGATGCAATATTTCCAGAAGCTGTTTACAGCGTCCCCAATAACGGCTGAAGCTATGAACATGCCAGAAGCAGAACAAGAGGTGCCAGTCTCGCCACCAATCAAACATAAAGTACAGGCAGCAGTACATGATCTACGAAAAGATAAGGCTCCTTGAATAGATGAATGCCAGCAGAACTGCTCCAGAGGGGGTGGCCATCTAAGTAACCTTCTATATCAACTAATATGCAGAATAATGTCAGAGGGTATAGTTACCAGAAACGAGCAAGAACACTCTAGCCAAGCAAAACTTGACTGTAAGAGAGTAAAATCTTGAAAGTGTGGATAACTTGGTCTAGCTTGAAGCCTACCTGAATACAAGGGGTATCAAAAAGGACATGATTGGACGCCAGATTAACGTTGCAAATACAATAAAATACATTACTCTGTATTTCTCATTCTAATGTCCAGAGCTGCGCACATGCAAATAAGCTTCGTATTTACAAATCACTTAGCAAACCTTTGCTGTTATATGGATTGTAAACATAGACCTTAATGAGCAAAACCAAAAAGGAAGTGGACATATTTAAATGCAAAATGCTCAGTTAAACCTACTCCCCTGAGAAACAAGGAATAGAGTAGAAACTAGTAACAACTGTGCATTGTCTGAACTATTTGACGAACCAACTGTATCTACTTGCATAAAGCTTCGCAAATTGTAATGTGCACGCTATGTAGAAAGAATGGAAGAAAATCAGCTACCCGAAAGAATAATAAAGAATAGAGCACAAGGTAGAAGACCAGCGGGAAGACCGAGGATTCGATAGAAAGACACGATAGAAGCTGACACCCGATCTTTACTAGGAGTGATCAACTAGCAAACAGGGTCGCAGATCCATGATGATTGGAGAAGATTAATTCTAGAAGCGAAGTCCCAGCCAGGCTGATGCGTCATAGACTATAATGTTTATATGCGTGCAGCAGTAAGTTTCTAGCATTTATCTACCTTTATACGCCTATTTTATAAAGCTTCAAATGTAGAGCAAAAATGATAGTATAGATTTACATTAAATTGATGTGAAAAGGGTGAAATGATCCATTTAAAGTTTAGCTAAGACTTGAGATTTGGCAGTATAACAAATCTCAAGTCTTAGCTAAACTTTAAATGGATCATTTCACCCTTTTCACATCAATTTAATGTAAATCTATACGATCATTTTTGCTCTACATTTAAAGCTTTCATTACGTCGTGCCGATATCCGATCTCGTTTTTCGGATGGCTCCGATAGCTTTTTAAATTACTTATGGAATTTTTGTAGCTACATGAATGGGTCGCATATTTTTTTTTAATAATTTTTCCTGAAAAATTATTAGAGAAGAAAAATGTTAGAAGAAGGTGGTTTCGACGTGTGTACTAATTCTCATCAGGCCATCACTCTTAGATACACTCCGGTGATGGCGACCAAGTTATAAATTTGAATAATGCTTATCATATTATGCATTATCAGTACTCGTAGTATTCAAATTTATTTCTTACTTATAAATCCAGGTTTTTAAATAAAATCAGGTAACTAAAAAAATTGTTTTTACGTCTTTTTAGTTTTGGCTTTTTAGTACAGGGTGCGGCAGCATAACTTCCTTTTTTCAAAATTCAACAGAACAAATTTTCAGCGGTACTTGTTTTTTGCACGCTCCGCACTGTTCCAACGCATGATAGCGACTAACCAAGAGATGAGCAAAACTTTAAAATCACCTCTCTCGAATGAGACTACTAGCGCCGCGCTATAACAGTTAGCACTTTAAGGGCGGGCATTTCAAAAAAGGAAGTTATGCTGCCGCACCCTTTTTTTTATGGTGTCAAGTTATTTTTCTTCAGTTCCCATATATTCTTATTGGCACTAAATGAGCACACTTGATTGGAAGTCAATCGGACGTCGAGAACTGGCTCAAATTGAATTTACAAGGGAATGAATCAGAAATCACAGCCATTTTGGAATTCCTCATCTTGGATCCGTTATTCTTCCATTTAGTTTCATCGAACCCCAGGAAAAAGGTCAAATTAAATTGTAAGATAATAGCGGTCATTTTGAAATCCTCTATCATGGATGCTTTTTTCATCATTTTCAATATTTCATGAAAATCGAACAAACATGCTAAATTTTAGCGCAATCCGACGCCGAAAGTGGGTAAAATTGTAGTTTCACAGTGATTTATCTGAAACGATGGCTCTTTCGAAGTCTGCGATGTCGGCTTCGTTATTCTTGCATATGTGTGTTGTTATCAGCATTAATCAGCATATATAATCTTAGCTCCACCAGACCCCGGAAAGAGAATCAGATTTACTTTAAAAGGCAATGGAACAAATAATGACCGGTATTTTGAACTCCGCCATCTTTAATCTTATTTTTATAATTTTCCTGCGTTGGCATCGGGATAAATCAAGCATGCCAAATTTCAGCACAATTGGACACTGGAAATGGGTCTAATTTAAATGATGAAACTCCATGATTATATTGCAGATGAAAATTAATAAAAGCTTATAATAATAGGAAGCATCGTTCAGTGGGGGAAGATTCGGTGGAGACAGTATTTTTCTTAAACTGGGATATGATTTATATGAACTAGATATTATCTTATATTTATCTAACGAAAATTAAAATTTACCTTATCATTTTGGGTTCCTCATATTTGCTGACTTGAAAAGAAAACTCCAATCCACTGTTAGTTGCATGCTCTAAAAAATATACTAAGGCACGAGTATTTTCATCCTGCAATAGAAAACACTTTATTTTAGTACATTTAATGCTTAGCGTAGTATTTTTCAAAAAATAAAGGATAATAATACCTTCTTCATCGCTTCACAATTTACTCAACATGGGCTAATGAGTATGTAAAAGCTCATAGAAATTCTGGAAAACTTAACATCTTGAACGATTTTTATCTTCTTCACCATTTGGTTGCCACTCGAAAATTTCTAAGATTCCTGAATCAAAGCCAGTTTTATGAAAGCGAAACCATATCAAGAACATGTCGAGTAGGCAGAAGAGTGCGACTACTAAAATGGCTTTGTCGCCATTCTTGGGTTCGAGACTAATTTTCTGATGACTTGATTCGATGATTTGAACTATTCATTCAATACTTGTATGAGAAATCATTCAAATTTATACAAAAGATGCAGAAATTTTCTCATAAGCACATATTAACCACCATTTTGTTCCAGTTCAAATAATTTTTCTAATTATTCGGCCAATTGAACACATTCAAATTAAACATTATTCCTTAAATTGTCAAGGAAATTAGAAGGAAACAAGAATGCCTGGGTCAATTTGAGATCTTTACCAACCATCAGCACTTGCTGTTGTTCTTGTTATTCCATGCACTTGAAATGGCTATAACTTATTTGATTATTATCTGATTTCCGAAAAATTTTATGGGCATACCGATCTTATATTAGTCTACATAACTGTTTTAATTCTAAGAAGTTTCTGGGGGGAAATATTAAATTTACAAATTATATTATTAGTCAAAGAGCTCAGTGTTTTGGTTTCTAAAATATTTGTTGCCTTTGTAGTTATGAAGTTCTACCTAATTTTTTTTTAATTTTTTTGGCTCAAAGGTGTCCTATCGCGAGGGGGATAAAAATTTTCTGTATATTTCTTCTGCACTTTTTTGCGTTAGATTCGAAAAATGCGAATCAAAACCTTTCACTTGGAGCCTAATTTGATTACTTTTGCGAAAAATATGTTTAGGTTTAGGGGAAGACCCCCTTAAAAACTTTTATAAATTTTTGAAAGCATGTGATTCTGAAATCATATCCGTTTTACAAAGCCCTCGAAAACGTATGTAAAGTTACAAGAAAAAAAAGTTGAGTAGAAAGAACTACGCTCCTGCTAAAAAGGTTTTATAACTCAATCTATGATATGTAGAAACTAACAATAAATGAACGCAAGAAAAACTTCAATGAATGATCCATAAAATACTTCTACTTCTTCTTGGTACTTAAGCCCCTCTCGGGCGTTCACTTCCTACAAAAAGTGCCTTAAATTGTCTCAGTCCATTAACCACGTCCTCCGATTGCAAAATCTGAGCAGCGGTAAACTATCTTCGTCAACAGGGTCAGACCCATGTCTCCTTGGTGTCTCTACTGGTCTCTCTCCAACAGTCTTCCATACAAATACCTGGTTATCTGTTGTTTGCCCAAATGATTCATGTGGCTAATCCATTTCATTTCATTTTCGAAAATATTTCTGAACATAAAAAAGAAAAACCCTCCTTTTAACTTTGCCAAGTGAGTTTATGGCTGTCGCAATCGATTTTTGAACGCTATCATTCGGTCTTCCTCAGTCCATCGCAGCTTCCGCAATTTCACAATCTTTGGGGTTTCCAAATCGTCAAAATTTTATACTGCTCACGGTTTTATCGAATCCGCCATTGATCCCCCTCTAGCTTTGCTTCGATTTCTCACCTCAGGAATCATCGCTTGAAGATGGTCAATATGTTTGCGGATGCTTCGGTCACACCCATAGCACAGCACAGATCTTATCACAGATTCATTTACTTAGAGCTTTGTCTTCCTGTTTATACAGCTGGTCTTGAAGATCGCTAGAGCTAAATAAAAAAAATTTTAAATTCGATTTTTGGTATTGTGTTTGTAAAGCGTAATATTTTGGATGCTTAAGTTACTTTTCCTTGACTTAGTCATGAGTTTCGTTTTATTTTCATTGATTTGTATACCTACAAGTTTTGTTTCACTGTCGAGTTTCAGGAAAAGTTCTTTGGCAGTTGTTAATGACTATTTTAAAATGTTGATGTTGTCCGCATAGACTACTATTTGGCTCAACTTGTATAGTAGTGTACTTGGTGCATCGATAGGTAGCTTTCTTATGACGTATTCCAGAGCCAAATTGAATAGCAATGGCGCCAGCCCATCTACCTGCTTTAGTAGTTCGTTACTGATGCAGACTTGGAAGGTCATCGACGTCATTTTCATTTTGGTAAGACGGACTCATTTGGCTGGGATACCAAAGCAAAGCATTATTTGGTACAGTATGTTACGATGAATACTGTCATATGCTTGCTTAAAGTCTACGTATGTTTGTGTTGAACACCCAGCATTTCTCAAGTACCTGTGAACTGTGAACAATCGCTCTATCTTTAAAGCCACATTGATACTCCCCAATAATACTGTTGCCGTACGATCTGACTTGATTTTCTATGATCTTTGAAAATGTTTTATACTTTGTATGAAACAGTGGTATGCCTCTATATTTTTTGCACTGTAACTTGCTACCTTTTTTCTGGATATTGAATAGAATTGATTGGCTCCACGCGCTCGGCATTTGTTCTTGACAAGGAGTGGTGTTTGAGGATAAAAAAAAAAATACAACAGGCAAGTTTACGAGAACGGTCCATATAGGAAGCTTTGATCTGACCTACTTCCAGAGCTTATGAGGTAAGTGAAAAAAGCAATCAACAAATGTATGCATGTATTGAGCAACAACATTAAAAATGCAAAAAGTTTCAAATTCTGCGCTTCCGAGAGTAAAAGAAAATCAAAATTTATCCACCTAGAAAATTAAATCAGGAGAATTATTGCGGTTGAAAAACACTGACGATAAAAAGAGCCAAATATCTGGTAAAAGTGTTCAATGAGATGAATAATGCATTACACCATACGGTCAAAAACAACAAAGAGATCACCAACAAATGGACGAGAAGTAGCTAAAAGAAGATGTTGTACCCATTTCTTTCGATTCTAAAATGCTTCATCCAAGTATTCTAACCAAGGAAGCATTATATGATCTATAAAATTGGCTTCTAAAACAAGAAGCCAAATGGAGTCGGACTGTATTTATTAAAATTATTTTCTTGAACTAATTGGTATAAATCCTTAGTAGTATAATAGCCTAATGCTTGGAGATAACCCTTATAACGAGATTTTCACTCAACGTTTGCGTCCCAGTATTCGCTTTCCAGGATACTCTTCGAATATGCCGTTACGGCCCCTTGGACGTCTTCTACGGAGCTGTATCATTTTACTTTGAGGTCCCACTTGAGCCGCCGAAAGAGAAAGAAGTCCGATGGTGCCATGTATGGACTGTGGGGCCACGTAGCAACAGTATCCTTGGCCAGAAATTCCCTCACTATCATTTGAGGCTCCTGCTGAACACCTTTCGCATGGCCAAATCTTCGATAGCAATTTTTTGACGCTACCGCATGCAATTAGTTGAATGTTTGTAAGCTAGTTGGAGTTCAGGACTGCCTTTACTTTGACTACATTTTCATCAAGCCATGAAATTGACGGGCGACCGATACGCTGATCGTCTTCAATGAGGTCTCGTTCCTCTCAAGGAGGCTTATTCCACTCAAACACTGTCAATCGGCTCAGAACAGCATTTCTGTAGGCATCCTTAATCATTCGAAGGTCTTCGTTGTGGTTCTCTCGAGTTTGACGCAAAAATTGATAGCGTAGCACTGCTCAAGATTTTCCACCATCTTAGATCGCCACGGTACTTCTTAATAGAGGTTCATGCAGATCGATGTGCTTACTCTCCGCTTGCCCGGAGGTGACCGGAAAAAATACCGGTCATTTTGAAATGCTCTCCATCACCACATCCAGTTGGTCCGACCTCATAGATGTCAGAGAGAATGGATACGAAATGCATCGAGAGAATTGAAGCACTTTATGATGTAGCGTGAAGTTGGCGCGTTATTAGCTGTTGGTTCGAATTTCAAATAAATTTGACGTGACATCTCACACTAATTTTTGCATATTGAACTAAATCAATTTCCCGTATGGGTATTCTAACTTGAACGATATAAAAGATTGAACATAGACTTACCCTACGAAGGATACGTCCCTGACATGCTTCCTATAGCTGTTTTTACAATCCCACACACATCACTACACTTTTCATTTTCCGACACAAAAACACTCGGATCCGTAACAAACTGTTAGTTTGATTAATTATCACATTTGCAACGCTTTTGCATTACATTCAACACGGCTTATCTAAAAAAAATTGTTTTGTGTACAATTTCAAATTCAACTTGATCAAACGTTTCTCATCATTGTTGAATTTTCACGAATCATATGTTTTCAACCATATGGTTGATATTTTGTTGACAATTCCGGGGTTAAGTTATAAGAGGAGTGGGATTTTCGTGAGAGCAACTAGAGAGCCACTTGAATGTGTGGATGCTCTAGTGGCGTGAAAGGCACGGGTATTTCAATTCGCATACGAGAGGAAGGAATGTATGTCGTAAAAGTACTTTACTCACGTATGGATGAAAGTAAGCTCATTTCGCGTCCATTACTTTATATGTCTTTGTCCGACCTCCTTCTTCCTCTCGGTTTGCGCTACAGAAATTCAGTCCTACTACTTTTTGATCCAACTACCAAGTTCATGTATGTAGGAGAACTATTTTGTCTTCAGAGATGGATTTTATAAGCAAGTAGAAGGTGTGCCCATGATTATAGCTATCTTCTTTCGCTAGCGACCTTTTCGTGGACCACGTTGAATTTAAACTGAATGAAGAAAGGAAACAACCAGAGCACTGGACTTGATACGTTGCTGATTGTTTTACGTTTATCAAAAACACAAAATACACCAAACATTTCAAGGCCTAAATGTAGCGCACAAGAATATTAAATATAGGTTTAAGAGAGAACAAGTCATGTAAGCAGGAGAGTGCTCTTATCAAAATGGTTTTGTAACCATCCTAAGGTTTGAAACAAGTTTTTTGATGGCATGAATGGATCCAATACAGCAGTTGTATAAGAAATGGCTCAAAAAGTTTGATTTCTGAGATATTTGCTGCCATTGTACTTATAAAGGCCTACCTCCGTAATTTTTTCCACATTTTACCGTTCAAAGGTATCCAATCATGAGGGGGGACACAAATTTTGGATACGCATTACCTCCCCTGAACCTCCAGATGCATACAATGTATATTTCAGATTCTGAAAGTTCTAAATAAGGCCTTTGCTTTGACGCCCTATTCGACCATATTTGATATTTTTTTAAATGCTTCTACAGTTTCTGAGAAAACTTGCTGTGATACACGGGCAGACGGATGGGAAGACAAACAGACAGGTCGCGAAACTAGCTGGTCTTCGTAAAACGTTTTTTACAAAGCCCTAAATAGCTGTCAGTTCCGATTTCTGGACGTACTAATCAGCAAAGTTAGGATGGGGGTTTTTGGTAAAAGAACCGGTTCTTCAGTTTTCCGGCTGTTTCCATCTTCGGTTTAGCCGAGCAGGTTTTCCCAGCCGAAAAAAATCAGAAGGAGGATAAAAACGGTAGAAATTCGGGTTAGCACCCGCAACAATCTATTAAGGAACAACGAAAGACTGTATCAATAAAATGGAAGCAAGTTAGGTAAACAGGTCTACACTCCTGCTAGAAGAGTTTTTTACTTAACTTACAACATGCATTCACCAAGAACAAATAGAATCCAGACACACATCAAAGAGACGTACATTATTAAGAGAAAATCCATTGTTGCACCATTATCAACAGTCACGATTTTCAATGTAATAAAAATCTTTCACATCATGAATTCCCAAAAATATTTATGTTATTCATCATATCTGAAAATTTTTTGAAGATCAAATCAAAACTGCAGTGTCTAATTCGATGGACATTCCATAGAATACCAAAATCGTGTGTTATTGTAATTAGATAAATTTCAAATGCCCATAACTTTCGTGAATATGATTCGATTACTTTAATATAAAATTTTGTTGAGTTTAAGGGTATCCATACGATTTTATCGTAAAAAACGTGTAATTTGAGGAGCATACACTTTTAAAAAGTTGGGGAATTTCGACATCTAAGGTATTTGTTGTTGTGCATGCTACGGACATGCTAAGCTAGGCAAGAACGTGCGGAAAATGCATAATACGTTCTCATACGTAAGTAGCGACTCTTTGAATGAACCCGGCTTTAAGGCAGACTCATGCATTAGAGAGTTAAGCTCTTCTGTAAATATTATTTAGCTCGTTGGGATAGTTACTAGGAATCGTAGGGATCGAGTAGAGCCTCTACCCTATTGATATGTATGATACTTAGGCCTTCACGATACGATACAATACCGATATTAAGGCTATTATCGGTATCGTATAGAGCTAGATTTTTTAATATCGTACCGGTATCGATATCGGCGATATGTTGTTTGTAAATTTATCGTATCGGTATCGATTTTGAGTCGATACCGATACGATAACCGATAAAATGTCGATATTTTATAAGCTAAAAAATCTCTACATGAAATGGCAAAAACGGAAAAAGTTAATCCCTTTTTAGGTTTTTGTTTAATAGCTTTGATAAAAAGCTATTTGTTTCGCGACCTGTCGGTCCGTCCGTCTGTCTGTCCGTGCGTTAAAGCAAGTTTTCTCAGAGACTACATAAGCCACAATCGTGCAATTTTGTGAACAGTTCAGAAGTGATAACCTCTCCAAAGTTCAGGTAGAAAGAACATTTTATAATGATTTTAAGGGGAGGTGTCCCATCCACAGGGATGAGCGTTAATTTTTTTTTTCGAAAAATATCTCCGATATTGGTATTTTGGTATTTGTTGAAATTGTGTGATTCACTAATTTGTTTACAAAACCCTTCTAGTAGAAGCACTCTCCGGCTACTGCAACTTATTCTCTTCTATTTGTCAACCGATTTTATTTTTTTGATTTCATTTAGTAACTTTTGACGAGCTTTAGTGTCATCAATAAGTTAGTAGTCCCTTATTTTTAATCGACTAATTTTGTTGTTGCTTTTTTATGAATGGCCGGGCATAACTCCAGACCGACGGTGGGTATAAGATTCCTGTTTTTTCCAAAGTACAGGGCTTACTTTTTATCAGTTCCCGTTTGAATGACATGAAAATTTAATAACAGTTAAGCATATTTACCGATGAAACAAGAAAATTTCCTACTTTCGCCCAATTTTTTCGGCATAGCTTACCAACGCATTTGAAGATTTTGATTATTGAGTATTAAAACGGGAGACATCATATTGGACGAAAATGTCCCATCACAGAATTGTAATGCTTTGTAGAAATCCGCAGGTATTAACAGTTCAACACGTTAGATTGAAATCTTAAGCTTGAACTTTAATGCACTTTCGTATGAAATACGCCTATTATTTTGCGAATCTTCAAGGGTTTCAATGAGGACACTGAATCTTTTTGTCAAAGATAATGAAATAATAAATAACTCCAAGTCCTCTGAATTGGAAAAAGACAACAAATTATCCGGAAATTTGGTTCAAATTATATAATTTCAGATGAATCAAAGCAATTTTTTGGAAATAGAAGAAGGTATACCAACAAAAATCGCTCTTGACTCGCAAGTGGCTCACGACCTTTAATGAACAGTCAATATTCCACTTAGGTTAATACGAATAACACAACTTTTGGTTTGGGACTATAGACTAAAGTCCCGAGCAACAATTAGGGACTGTAGTACACTTTAATCTGATTTGCTGTTCTCATTGCTTCGTGGGGCCAGATGATTATTGATGAAAATGTTCTTCAAAGGCATCTTTCCATTTTTAGGGTTTTGTACTAAAATACAAAACCCTATTGCAATCATGACCTGTGTCCGTCTGTCCGTCTGTCCGTCCGTCCGTCCGTCCGTCTGTATCTCACAGCACTTTTTCTCCGAAACTATAAGGGCTACAGCCATGAAACATTGTAGAAAGGTCAGAAGTGGTGACCTCTTGAAATTTCAAGGGTGGAAAAATTTTTCAAAGGCGTTTAAAGGGGGTCTCCCCATATAGGGAGGTAACCCTCAAAAAAATTTTTCACCATTGGTAGTCGAATAGGGTGTCATTGGAAAGGTCTCAATGAGATCTTTTCAAAACAAGTCTTAAAATTGTCTTATAAGTACCGAGGGGGGAAGGGGAAATGTACGAACTTTTCGCGTACCCCCCCCCCCCCCCTCGCGATTGGACACCTTCCATCCGAAAAATCTGAAAAAAATCATGAATGTAGGCCTTAATGAGTATAACAACAACAAATACATGAGAAGTCGAAATTCACTCAACTTTGTTAGTATTAGTATGATTTATCGATTTTCTGTTTTCTTGAATAAAATTTTAACGGTACCCTTTAACTCAATAAAATTTAGCAAAAAGATGGCTATTTATAAGGTTGATCTTTTCGGAAAGTTTCATAAAGATCGAATAGTATTTACCGAAGTTATAGCGATTTGAATTTTCGTGTATTACTATGGAGCAATATGCCCTGTATTACTATGGAAACATATTGCTATGGAGCCATATGCGCTTTTTACCGACTTAGACACTACAGCTTTGCTAGAATTTGCATGAAAATTTCAGGAGTGATAAGTATCATGAAGATGAGTACATACAATTGAAACAAGTCGAAGAGGCAGGAGAGAGCTCCTAGCAAAAGGGCTTTGTAACCATTCTAGGATTCGAAAAAATAGGCCATGAATCGATGATTACAGTACAGGGGAGTGGCCCCTGAAAAAAAATTTCATGAAACGTAGCCGATATGAGTATCAACTGAAAGTTCTCTATGAGAGCTTTTGAAAACAGTTCTTAAACTGACCGTTTTTGCTTCAGTGGGGGCACAGGGGGGAAATACATGAAAAATGTGTTTTCTCCCTCGCGAATGGACACCCGTGATCTAAAAAATCTGAAAAAATTATCAAGCGAGATATTTATGGGTATAACTATAACAAATACCTCAGAAGTCAAAATCTTTCAACTTTGTTAATAATAGTATGATCCTCGAATTTCACATTTTCTCCAATTAAATCGTCTTTGACATGTTTCTTGATTTTATTCGTTGCTGGTTACTGCATTTTGTAAGTTGAGTACAAAACCATTCTGACATGAGCATAGGTCTGTCTACCCAACTTGAGCATAGGTCTGTCTACCCAACTTGTTTGAATCTACAGTTTTGATTGAATCTGCTCAAAATTTTCAAAAAAATGAATAACATCAATATTTTTTAGATAAAATAGTGTAAGTAGAATCGAAACAAAGTGGTGGTCTCATATAGGAAGTAATGTTAGTTTTTCCTTTAAACCAAATATTTGATGCGAATGCCATTGAAGCATTTCTTGAGTTTGTTTATAATTGGTGACTGCATATCATATTTTGAGTACAAAACTCTTTTGATACAAACGTAGGTCTGTCTCCTCGACATGATTTATACTAAATACCTGAAGGCGGAATATATTTTACGTGAAAATTACTCAGTTCCATGAATTCTCGGGTATTGGGCACAAAATATTTATATCACTTTGTTACACACACTCACGCATACGCCCACATTTACATTTACACCAAGGATATACACAATATAGAAGACCATCGCACTTTAGTATGCCCGTTTGCAGATGACTTACTTTTGTTATCCAACGGCAAATCCCACAACAAAGCCTTCAACAAACTCCAATCAAAAACCAGACTTTTAACTGACAGCTGCAACCTTCTAGATCTAACTCTGAATGTAAATAAAACCACAACCACACAGTTCCATTCAAAAATACCGTTCCCAGCAAAGATATCCATCAACAACCAGAAAATAGACTGCACAAGCAACTTCACATTTCTGGGCAGAGTCTTGAATAACAAAGGTCTCTCCAAAGATCACGTAAACCGAACACTATCAAATTTCTCGAAATCTCAAGCACTTGTTAAAAAAAAGTGGGCCAAATATGGTTCCGACCCCAAAAAAACTCTTCAATTATACAAATCAATGATTTGACCCCAAATTGAAAACAACCTAACAAACATAATCAACTCCCCTATCTCCGCTTTTGAAAAATTAAACAAAAATAAAACTGTGTAACTCAAATCCTGTCTGAGTATCCCAATCAGTGCTCCCAATATATCCACCTTCTCCATAGCCAAAGAACTTCCTTCTGAATACAGAGCCAAACTACTTATAAACAAAGAAATTCTCAAAAATATGCATGAAGCCCACTTCAGAAACCTAATCAATACCCCAAACAAACACTCCAACTACACCAAAGTTATAGACTCATGTAGTCTTTAACATGAACACCTCTTGTTGGGGAACAAAAAATGTAACCTCGCCTAGCCTCTTTTACCAGCTAAATGACACGGATCTGCATCTACCGGCAAAATTTCCCCATTTGAACTATAGTGACCTCTCCAGTTCACTCAATAACACACTAAACAAAATGCCGAGCAACTATACAATATACTGTACTTATGCAACAAAGAACCTTCTGGGCTCCGGATGTGCAGTTTACGACATTAAGACCAAAGAAATTTTCAAATAGAAACGCCCAAATTACAACCATCAAACCGCCATTATAATATAGGCATACATTCAAAAAATACCAATAACATAGTCATTTTTACAGACTCAAAAAACAGTATCACAGAAATATTACACAACACCAATACAAAACACCTACCGTCAAAAATAAGAACTTTCATACAAGAAAACAACAATAACCAAGTGATATTGTTCTGGTCACCAAAAAATAGCAATTGGGAAGCTCTAGCCACTGCAGATGCAAAAGATGCAATTATAAACGGCACTAACACCGACACCTTGCTGGAATGGGATGACACCTTTGACAGAATTAAGAAATTTTTAGAAAATGAATGGATCACCAAATATAATACACTTATTACAAAACTATGCTACTCACCCTAGGGGGACGGAGAGCTACAATACCTTAACAAGCCTTGCTTCCACGAAAGATACCTTAACAGAAACACAATAAAACGCATCAACAGAATACTGACTAACAGAGCATACAACAGATACAGACTTTGAAAAGCCCAAATCTACAACACGGACAAATGCAAATGGTGTGATTACACAAACTACCTTGAACAACAGATACTTAACTGTACCAAATTTGATCGTCATGGAGTGAAATACCCACTTTTTGATGACAGTCAATTCCTGGTTAAATGATACAGAAACAAGAATGGCGTATTCAGGTATCACCTCCAGCAACTAGGCATGTTCTGTCTGATACAGATCTATAACACCGCAGACTGTGCCACGCAATAAATCCTTAACTCAACCTAACACACACCCCCAATAAACTCATCAACTAACAACCTCGTTAAATTACTAACCACTACCTTAACGTCGAGTCGCTAAAGAGCGAATAAACAACACCACCACAAACAAACAACATCAAAACGTCAACAAGCAACATCATCAATGGTTCCCACAGAGGACTAGATCGGAAATCGCTGGTTAAGTGCTACGAGGACAGACCAGACTGTATCTCAGTGTGCAACTAAGGTCCTGTTACCAAACAGGAAAGAAGGAACAAAAACACGACCACACATATGTATTCAAAAGAAAGAATTTGTACCAAGCTATCGCAATACTAAATCTCACGTTGTTCGGGTGGAAAATGTAACCATTTAAGCGCCACAAAAATGTCGCATATTTGTGTCGGCCCCTTTTGGTAATGTTTGCTTCTTTAATTTTGGAAATTACTGTATCAAGTCACCTTTTAAGTCTGATTCTTAATATGCATTTCCTTGCAAAATGTGACTTCTAGAGCCCTTGACAATCAGTATGAAATTTTTCCGGTTTTGTTTAGATGTATTCGATTAATCCATGTAATATTAATCATAAAACAAAATGTTTAGCATATTTTGAATTTAAACACTCGCCATTTCGAAAATTTGATTAGCTAGATGATACCAACAGCTCCCTCTGTGTCAATTTTCATCGAAACCGGTCAAAAAATGTGGCCGTTATTGACCAAACAAATTTTTCTCATGTTGAGACATTGAAGTAGCCGCAAAGACATATAAAGTAATGGACGCGAAATGAGCTTATTTACATGTATACGTGAGTGAAGCACTTTTACTACATATATTCCTTCCTCTCCCGTGCAAATTGAAATCCCCCCGCTTTTCACGCCGCCACACACTCAACTGGCACTATAGTCGCTCTCATGGAAATCCATCTCCTCTTGTGCTTCAACCCCCGAATTGTCAACGAAATATCAACCATATGATTGAAAACGTATGATTCGTAAAAATTTAACAATGATGGGGAACGTCTAATCAAGTTGAATTTGAAATTGTACACAAAACAATTTTTAAGATAAACCGTGTTGAATCTAATGCAAAAGCGTTGCAAATGTGATAATCAATCAAACTGAAAAGTTTGTTACGAATCGCGAGTGTTTTTGTGTTGGAAAACGAAAAATGTAGTGATGTGTGTGAGATTGTAAAAACAGCTATAGGAAGCATGTTTGTAGGGTTAATCATGCTGAATCTTTTATATCGTTTAAGTTAGAATATCAGCACGGAAAATCGACTTAGTTTAAGATGCGAAATTGATTTGAAATTCGAATCAACAGCTGATAACGCACCAACTTCACGCCACATCATAAAGTGCTTCAATTATCTCTCTGACATCTATGAGTAGCCGCCATTTTCATCACTACAGTTAAATCTGAAATTTGTTCCCTGAAAGCTTCTTCAAATATTTATGTTAGCCTTTTACGGAATTTCATCTAAATCGGAGATTTACTTTGGCCGAAACAGATATCACCGGTTTTTGACAAAAATGGCCATCATTTTATTACTTCTCGGCCAATATGGCTGGATAATGAACTGAGTGGAGATATTTATACTTTAGAAAAGATCGAAGCAAAATTGCGACTTGTTCTTGTTATTTCCAAGAAAGAGTTCTACCTAATAGGTGCAATTCTTTAAATAGGGTGGTCCAACCAAAACGCACGATGTTAATTGTGAACAAAACAAAAAGTTTTCAGAGAATTATGTTAATATTTTTTATTATAATAGAAAAATCTATAATAATTATGTGTGAAACAAAATATCGCCCAAATACTCGCCACCGCTACGGCGGCATACTTCTATCCAATGGTCTATATTTTCAATGACTCTGAGACATGATTGACATTCAATGTCATTAATGTGCTGAATTATATCATCCTGTAGCTCTTGAATTGTTCTTGGTTTATAGACGTATACTTCTTCTTTTAAATATCCCCAGAGAAAGAAGTCCAATGGTGCCAAATCACATAATCTTGGCGGCCAATTAACATCGCCACAACGTGAGATAACTCGGCCATTGAATTTCTTGCGCAAAAGAGCCATCGTTTCGTTAGCTGTGTGGCAAGTGGCACCATCCTGTTGCTCCATAACCTCAACTTCTGGCCACAAAAAGATTATTCACCTTTTGTAATGTATAAAAGCAAAGTCCTTAGTTGTGTACGCACTGAAGAAGACTACAAGTAGTAGCCAAAACTTGTATGTACTATATACACAGAAAAAATATCCAACTAGCTAGCATAACATACAACTTATAATGATTTAATATTTTTAATTTTTTTTCGATAAGTCTTACTGTTTTTGATATATGAGGGCGGTCCCAAATGTACCTGACTCAACAAAGAAAACAGTAAAAAAATTGCGACATTGTTGTTTACTTTTCAACATATTCTTCTTTCAGCTCGATACACTTTTCCCAATGATGGTCAAAAGCTTCGATACTCGCTTTATAGTAGGAACCGTCAAGCTCCTCAAAATAGCTACTAACCGCAGACTCTACTTCTTCATTGTTGGCAAATCTTTTGCCACTGAGCCATTTTTCAAATTCGGAAAAAGAAAATAATCCAAGGGAGCCAGATCTGGTGAATAGGGTGCGGAGGAAACAACTCGAACTTCAACTCATTGATTTTAAATACCGCAATGTCGCACGTGTGGACCGGTGCGTTGTCGTGATGACACAACACTTTCTTTTTCGTCAGATGGGGCCGTTTTTTCTTGATTTCATCACTCAAACCCTGCAATAAATCTGCATAATATGCGACGTTGATTGTTTTTTCTTTTTCGAGATAATCTATAAATATTACTCCACCCGCATCCCAGAAAACGGATTCCATGACCTTGCCAGCTGACTGAACTGTCTTTGCTTTCTTTGTAGCGGTTCCTCCTTTTCAGTCCACTGCGTTGACTGCTCCTTGGTCTCAGGAGTAAAATGATGAACCCATGTTTCATGCATGGTTATGAATCGACGCAAAAACTCGGCTTTATTGCTGCGAAACATTGTCAAACACTCGATGAAAATATCCTCACGTTGCTGTTTGTGCTCCATTGTGGGCAAACGCGGCACCCATCTTGCGCACAGCTTTCTCATATCAAAATTTTCGGTCAAAATGCGATGCACAGCACTTTTTGAAATGCCTGCCATGTCTGCTATCTCGTGCACTTTCAGTCAAAGGTCACCCAATACCATTTTGTGGATTTTCTTCATATTTTCTGACGTAGAAAAACTCACTTGGTCGACCTCTGCGGTGTTCATTTTGGCAGCTCGCACGACCTCGCTTTAACTCAGCTACCTAATATTTGACCATTGTAAATGAAGGAGCAGACTTCCCCAGAGTAGAATCCAACTCGGCTTTGATATCGGTTGGACTTTGACCTCTCAAATGAAAGTATTGTATCACATAACGATGCCCGATTTTTTCCATATTTACAAATTCACTGAGAGCGTTCACTTTGGATGTCTGTAAAAAACTAACAATAAACGCACCGTTATGAATTTTTCATATTAAGTTGTTGAAAGGTGTATTGAGTAAATATCTCGGAAAGTTCATGAGCCAGCTATATCCGCCAGGCGAAAACGAAATGGCGGCCTTTCTAGACGAAAAATCGTGATTTCTATTCTGACCAAAATATAACTCTGATTTGGATGAAATTCGGTACAAAGGCTCACTGATGTATGTGATGAATCTCACAATAAGAAATCCAAAGTCAGTACAGCTGAAACAAAATGGCGGCCGCTCAAATGTCGAACAACGTAAAAAATATTGCTGTTGTAATTATGGTCAATGCTTTCAACTGATATTCATGAAATTCGGTAGTTAGATAGAAACTATAAGTATTTAAAGAATTATGTTAAAAATACAGGAGGGCAGGTCGCAAAAAACAAAATGGCGGCCAGTTGAAGCTCAAAACTTCAATGGCTTTTAAAAGTCGCAATTTCGAGCCGACGTATATGAAACTTGGTTTTAAAATCAGACTTGAAACTTGGTTTTAAAATCAGACAATCAGACATTTTGGTGATCATGCATGTGCAAATTTCAAAATGGCGGCGGTTTAATTATGCGTTATTTTCAGGTTTTTGTGGCTCTCTAGCGGTCATATTTGATTTGATTTGATGAAACTTGAGATTATGGATCTCTGTACTAAGCTCTTGTATTATACAAAAAATTATTAAAATCGAATGAAGGGTAAAAGCGTCGAAAATTTAAAACTAAATTTCACTTAAAAATGGAATATTTTTGCCCTGTCTAGAGTGAAACTCCGATTTGAACGAGATTTGGCACATTGATTGAAGAGGTCCCAGCACACAAAGATTTAAAATAATCCAAAATCAAATACATGCATTCAAAATGGTGGCCCCCAAAGGTCAGAAGGCAAGCGCAATTCCCTATTTTAGTAGCAACTGAAATAATGAATTTTTTCACGGAAAAGTTTTAAATGACAACTTGGAAGTATTTATGAAGCGAACCATTTTTAAGATATTGTAAAATATCCGTGCGTCCGTCTGTCCGTCCGTTTGTTCGTGCTTCACAACAAGTTTTCTCGCAAACCACTTAAGATAGAATGAGGAAATTTTCTACGAAGATCAAAAGTGGTGCCTCTTAAAACTTGCAGTGGAAGAAAATATTTTAAGTTGTTTAATGGGGGTCTCCCCATACACATAAAATAAAATTTTATTTATGTAGCACTCTAGCAGCCAAGTTTCTCAACAGATTCCGATAAAACTTGAAATTATAAGTTGTTAAGGCAATTTAATTTAATTTTTTATTTTAAATACCTCCATTCCCTACCACTCTCTCCATCACTCTTTCTTCGTCGCCCAACGCTCGTGCGATCTGCATGCACATTACGTCGCTTGGTCCTTTGTGCCACCCAGACAATGTTTAACACATCGGTATAAGGGGGCACACAATATAATGTGAACTAGTCCTTTTCGTGAACATCTAGTCCAAAAAATCATGATCAGCTCTCAGAGATAAAAAAAATTCAATATCATACGACGCATTCAAAAAAAACTCTGAGTAACTGTCACTTCAGTATCTCGCCGATAGGGTCAAAAAGAACGCCCGAAGATACTGGGCCCATAAAGTAGAATTACAGGTCCACGCTTCAATCAGTGTTCATTAAATGCTCCCTCAGTCTTTTCTTAAATACCAAAAGTGAGTTTGCTTCCTTAACAATTTCTGGTAGATTGTTATATATACGCAGAGCATCATTCGTTGCATCGCTCTTTAGTCGATCCGTTCTGGCAAAAGGTATTACGAATTGATTTGCATTCCTTGCATTAGATGGGTTAATCTGTGATGCCTTAATTAATGGCACTCGTTCCGATCCATTAGTTTTTAAATTCCTGTAGCTAAACTTAGCTTTCTCCATAATAATAATTTGACTAAAGGTTAATGATGACAAATAAAAAATTTACAGCTAAATATTTTTTAAATATGTTCAGAAAAGAATTGAAAATTTATATATTAATGGCAACGCAACTGCTGATTAAACTTTTATGGAAATCTTTTGAAATTAACTATTTGAGCTATTTAAGCTAACAAGTTATCACCTTTGTGTGGTAACCACCGTGAAATGTGTAAACAGAAAATGTGAGAAGGGCGAAACTGGTATTTATATGTTTATAACAATTTATTATCCGCCGAGTTTCAATATGTGATCCATACGTGTGCAACTCAATTTAATTAGCAAAATATTTGCGCCACTTTAAAGGGTCTTGAAATACGAACGTCGGAAGATAAATACCCATGTAGTGCCACAATAACTGCATTTAGAAGTCTAGCAAGCCAAATTCTTTTTCGAAACCTTACGCTACATACGAGAAATTTACCTTTCCGGCTGGTGCTGCCAACGGAGATTTTTTTAAAACCACCTGTTTTCATAAGTCAGGTCGGGTACTTTTGGGACTACCCTCGTAAGCCCAAAAAATTATAAAAGGGACCTCGCGGCCCGGAATATGAGAGCTTTATTATGCATTGCTCAGGAAACCATCGTCTACACATTATTGAAGCATTTGGAGCTAAGAATTTTTTGCAACAAAAGTTTTAGTTTGACTAGAATACCAATACGTTACTTTTATTAAAAACATCTAAGAGTCCGCCACCATTTCAGCTTTCTAACAGATTAGTATATACTGCCTTAACACTTTAAAAACTGATTGCTTTTATTATTCGGTGTCCTACAAAACTAGAGAACTAAATTTTATTAGTGTAAAGTTAACAATTTAGTGTAAAATGATATATCTTCTGCATTACAATGGCTTAAAAGTTTGTTTCGTCGTGAACTCTTCGCCGATATTATCAATTACTCAAAGAGGGACAAAGTTTACGGTTCATAGGGCCCTACTATGAAAATTGATGCTATAGCATTCCAAACATTTGTTTAGCCTAACATTCCTTTCATTCATTTATTAGAGTAGAAATCATCGAGATTCTGCTAAGTACATCAATATAAAGCTTATTCACTAGCTTATATATTGGGATTACAAATTAGTTCGGTCCATTTTCAAAAGATGGCTCTGGCTGTTATGAGTATTGAATAGTAACAGCTGATGTCGATAGTTTTAGAAAGGTTAGACATCTGTCAATAATATTCAGTTCATATTGCTTCGAATTTTTTAAAAAAAACCTTGTTTCTCACTGTGTTAATTATGAGCAATTTTGTGTTAACTAAGCAGCAATTGCGGGAGATTTCAGTTTTCTGTTTTAATTGGAAGAAAAGTGCAGCTGAAGGGCATCGAATGCTTGTGGAAGTCTATGGTGATAATGCTCCAACTGATAAATCATGTAGGGAATGGTTTCGACGTTTCATAAATGGAGATTTCAGCGTTGAAGACAAGCCTTGCTCTGGACAACCAAAAAAAATTCGAAGACAAACAGTTGGAGGCATTGCTCGATTAAGATCCGAGTCAAACGCAAGAGCAGCTTGCAGAATCTTTAGAAGTGACACAACAAGCAGTTTCTGTACGGTTAAAATCCATGGGAATGATTCAAAAGCAAGGCACTTGGGTTCTTTATAAACTGAAACTGAGAGATATTGAAAGGCGACTTTTCACTTGCGAGCAGCTGATTCAAAGGCAACAAAGAAAAGGTTGTTTACATCGAATTATTACTGGGGACGAAAAATGGGTACTCTATGATAACCCCAAGAAGAAAAAATACTACGCTATGCCCGGTCAATCGTTGCCATCGACCTCAACATCAACACCAAAGCCGAATATTCATGGTTCGAAGGTCTTGTTGTGTATCTGGTGGGACCAAAAGGGTGTTGTGTACTATGAGCTGCTACAACCTGGCGAGACTATAACGGGCGATTGGATCGGTATAGGCTGCAATTGATGCGTTTGAGCCATGCATTACGAGAAAAACGGCCGGACCACAAGCAAAGACATGACAAAGTTATTCTCCTGCATGAATACGCTCGGCCTCATGACGCAAAAGTCGTGAAAAAATATTTGGAAACGCTCAAGTGGGATATTTTGCCGCACCCGCCGTATTCTCCGGACATTGCTGCTTCTGATTACTAGTTGTTCCGATGGATGCAGCACGATTTGGCAGGTCATCGGTTTACTTCGAAAATTGGCTTCTAACTTGGATATTTTTTCGAGTGGGAATTCAAAAATTGCCTGAGAGGTGGGAAAAAGTAGTAACTAGCGAAGGACGATACTAATCTTTTAATTCTCTTTATTTTGAAATAAATGCATTTTTGACCACAAAAAAACGGACCAAATTAATTTGTACTCCCAATAAAACAATTATTCAAACTAATTTAGATTGCCTCTAGAGGATAAACGATATGATTGAAACCTAAAGAGCGAACTAAACATGATAGTATTTAGCTTCAACTTAGTCAAAGAGATATATTGCATCGATGCTTTAATAGTTGCAATGGTACGCA
Organism: Odontomyia ornata; assembly: GCA_963969285.1. Taxonomy (NCBI): domain Eukaryota; kingdom Metazoa; phylum Arthropoda; class Insecta; order Diptera; family Stratiomyidae; genus Odontomyia; species Odontomyia ornata. The sequence goes on along the minus strand of OZ017738.1, from coordinate 107,148,406 downwards.
TTTCAAGGATTTGGTTTGTTTATTTTCATGAAAATATTTATAAGTAGGCTATAATGAAGTTACCCCTAAATATGTATCACAAATGAAACCACTCTCATGTATTTAACAAACCATACCTGATCCCTGAAGTCACTTCTCCATCCGGCAATAAAATGTGGTGCATTTGGACCAAACAAGGCTCCCAAAAATAATCTCTCAAATGTATTCTCGCACGAATAGATTTCCTCTGCAATGAAAAAGTATTGAATGAAGCGTCGATCCATTCGTCCTGTCACTGACAAAGCTATACTCACCAAGCAAAACATTAACAACCGCTGAATCACGAACACCCCACTCCCAGCATGTCCTTAAGGCAACATAGAGAATGTTATGATACTTACCCATCAAACATATCTATAATAAAATTGGAATGGAAAATACTCCATCACTGAAAAGCGTTGTGTTCAATTTCAGATCTACATCGGACTTGCAATAAAAGTGCCCTTGCACATTCAATACAATTCGCATACCTCTCCATTTTTCGCTTTATTTTCTCGATGATACTTCACGGCTGAAAGGACTGCAAGCCTGGCTACTTCGTCCGGGCGAACATTTTGTCCTGCATGGAATGCAAAGAATTGTTCTATCAAGAATTTCCAACATTTCATGTCGTGCGACCTTTAAAGGACTTTACAAATGGAATGAAAATTCCGGAAGGCTTTTGATCTGCATTTTTACAGGTTGATATGCAAAAACATTTTATAAAACCTTAAAGCAGTTTAAGTCTCAAGATAGGCATTCACTCGCTGCATAGCAGAAATTACGTTAACTTTTAGAAACTAGCTGCCAGAATAAATTTCAACTGTTTTGCTTCTACTATACTATAAGAAAAAGCGTCGACTAATGGAGGATGAAGTACACATCCAACAAAATCTCACCAACCGTCACTGCACCCGCCAATAACTGCATTCAAATGATCAATCACATCTCGCCGAGAGCTACGATCATGCAAACCACTGCGTTTTATTTTCGCGAAAGTGTCCTCGAAAAAACAATCGAAAATGTACTCCATTTCAGGAAATTAGTTCACGCTGCATCAATCGCAATCACATCCCCCCACGCAAGCGATGCGTAGAATCAAACAATCAAACCAAGAGGTGTCGGAAGAAGGACATTGATGTTGATCCCGCCTGCAGGAATAAATGGTTGCACCACTGGATCAAGAGGACAGAATCACTTTCCCGTATTCATTGGGATAAGCCCAATCGGATGTTATTTCCAAACAAACTTTCGTCCTAGTGTGGGAGTACGAATGGAACAAGGAATGAACTTGCAAAGGTCCAATCTAAACAGCGTGGACAATAAAGAGGAACTGCATTCAATTATTGTAGCATGCCCTACAGCGGACATGAAATGTTCGAAAAGAAAATTCTATTGATTTACGCCTCGTTTTATCTGGAGGGTGATACTTGCACGTAGAGTTCCATTCATTGCACCTGGCCCATTCAATGCTCTCCACCACACTTGAAGGTCTTCTACTCGCAAGCGAAATTAGTTCTATAAACGGATTTTCTCAGGATTCCTAGCCAAAGTAGACTTTCAATCAACCCCCAACGAAACTGTGTCGTCTGCAATAGCATTCAGTGAGTTTTTCACGTTTTCCGCTTTGAACACATTCGATATGATATGCCATGCGAGAAAGAAGATGTTAACAGAATAAACGTGACTTTGGAAGCGCACATTCATATTAAAATTCAGGTGAAATATGGATCAAGTTTGGTCACATATTGAACCAGAAAAGTTTTATCAGTTTGGGATGATTTAGCGTTGGCTTTTTATTGGTAACATGCATTTTAATTTATAATTCAAATGCTTTTCTTTTCAGTTACATTTATAAATGTCGCTTTTAGGGTTTTGTAAAATATATTTACAAAGCCCTATTAGTTTCGCGACCTATCTTTCCATCTGTCCATCCTTGCGTCACAGCAATTTCTCTCAGTAACCACAATAACTACAACTATAAAACTTTGTATGAAGATCAAAAGTGGTAACCTCTCTAAAGCTTCGGTAAAAAAATCATTTATAACGATGTTCAGGAGGCTCCCACCTCAAAAAGATGTTTACCAAATGTAGCTGATATGGACATCAACTGACAGGTCTTGATGAGAAATTTTAGGATAGAGTTTCGATAGAGCTGTAACGTATTGAGAGGAGTAGGGCGAGGCAAAACATGTGAAAAATTGGTGTCCCTCCCCATCGCGATTGCACAGCAAAAACTCTGGACAAAATCATGGATGCTGGTCTTTATGAGTAGAGGACAACAAATGCCTCTGAAGCCAAAACTTGGTAAACGTTGTGAGTAATAGTATAATTTATGATTTAGACTTCTTTCCTATAAAAGTTAAAGGAGACCCTTCAACATGGTCAAAACTCAGAGGCGGTTGTTTTAGCGATACTACAGAAAAATGTGATTCCTGAACACTACAGTTTTGTTCAAATTACCGTAATAAAGAGATTCTCGTTAAGAATTGGACTATTCTGTTGTGATCGAGCAGTCATACAAGCAAACTGCTCATAAACCTTACTAACCCTTATCCGAAATTTTAATTGCAGATTTAGAAAAAAAGATTTAATTACTTCCATTAATAGTTGTAATTTATAAAATATTTTTTTTCCCTTTGATTATATTCATCATGATATTTAACCTTCTATTATTATTTAAAATCTTTTTCGTTCTTCCTTTCTCCCGTTAATTTAAAAAAATTCAAATCTGGAAATTAAAATTTCGGACATGGGAGCACTGATTTAGTGCATCCCATTCGTGTATTGCATTGCCGAATGCAATCGAACACGGGTTAGCTAGCAGCGGGACTCGAGGTGCCATTTTGGCGGGAAGAGAAAGAAAAGATTTGGACGGATGAGTCAGTCCCCGGGAGATCGTGAAGAACCACGGAGAAATTGCCAAATTTTTGTTCGATAAGACCCTTTTGTTAATTCGATAAGTGTTATCGCCATTTTGGATCGGTGACGTGTGAAGTTATAAACATCGCGTCTTAGTTAATACTTATTGGGAAGTTTTGACCGATTATTTAAAAAAGTCGAGGCTCCACAAAGGCAACTGCAGTGCAGTGAATCGTACGGTTTCAAGACACAACAACCGACAAACGTTTCTCGACCGCCTTCTATATAAGTGTAAGTAAAGGTTGACCGTCTTCGCGTCAAGCTCCGTGGTTTTCGCAATTTCAAAGGTCCATCCTACTCGCAAAGTCCATAACGGTTGCCGTAAAATTCGCAGGAACCCCAATCCTTCGCGTTTCAACTAAATAATTAGCATAAATCCTCGGAGGTATCGTGATATGATCGATTTTCTTGAATAAAAGAAAGGAATCTTTGACGGCCGACGCACAGGTGTAATTCTCTACGCGAAACATAGTCGAGCGAGATTGAGTGGAAGAATATAAAGTATGGAAAGTGTTTGAGAGAATATAAATCCTACGATCTGATCGAAAAATCTGTAAAATTTTGACATCGGCGAGCGATTTTCTTTGCACGTTGACAAATGTCTTGCGTCTAATAATAATTGGTGGTTCGATCATGCCAACGATTCCCGGTGCGAATGAAGGGCAATGATCCGCTAATGAGTGCAGTGACTGGTTTTGGTGGAGTGAAGTGTGGAAATTCGCTTAATGATCCGTAGCTGCTGCTTTTGCAGTGAAGATATATGTGTGTCAGGTGATATTGTGACTTTCGGGCGAGCGTGAAAGGCGATACATCGGGATTGTCTTCACCTAGGACAACGCACAACCTATGGCACTTGTCCGCCTTCTAAGCGCTTGCGAGGATTCGCATGCAAAATGTAAAGTGACTGTGGCAGGAGCAAAACTTGCCCGAAATTACGAAATCCCTCACTGAATACAATAGACATTGTCTGCGGCGTATTGTCTGTATCCGCAAGTAACCGTTGCTGGCGGGTGGTTCCAGTTCCTGTGAAAAAGACAGTTGATGGAGTGGCTCTCGGCCCCAGATCCCACACCGAACAACGGCGCATGGATATTTAACACAGGCATCGGCTGTACCCACTCGAGAAGCTGAAAGACGTCTTTCTTGAATGAGCGGAACATCTTACTTTTCACACTTCACTCTCATTGCTCATATCGTCCGGGATATTATGCAAACGGACGGAAAGGTGACGTACAATTAAAAATAGCGCAAGAAATTAGTGAATGGTCAATCCTACGGACACTCATCTACCCAGTCGCCGTGTGTAAGCATTCAACAAGAACGCATACTTGCAAACCTCCGCGCCAATTCTTACGTACTTCTCCCCTGACCGATTGTCGCTCTTGCTAGCGGATTTGTTGGCAGTCAAAAGTGTTCAATAGTCAAAAATCTAAATATCGCGTGTTTGTGACAGCACTTTGACAGCTGCAAGTGGGATTGAGCAAGCGCTCGGCGTTGGTTAATTTTAAAAACCTTTTTATTAATTCCGAGGAATTTCAATCGGCCACTGAGTATTTAAATTGGACGTAAACTAGTGGAAGAAAAGTCACAAGATGAGGAGCTGCAACAGCGCTTGTAGAATAGGCATGTAAAAGGAAGAGGGTAATGTGCTCCTCTAGATAAAATAAAAATTTATTCGAGCTGCAGGTACAACGAGGACTTTGAAATGCGTTTGGCATTTCAAGAACGGTAATTATTGCAAATTATATCTTTTCTGAAGACTGAAACTTATTTGAATATTAGTTCATGCGTCACTCTTCTTGTAGAAACATAAAGCGGTGTTACTTTTACAATTTAATGAACGGAGTGTTTGAGAATTAAGCTAAAGATAAACAGCGAGTTAAAAAGGACAACGTTTAGCATCGATTCGGGTTGTCTTGTAGAGCACGCGTATGTGTTTTGACTTAGGTGTCGTGTAAGAATACTTTATTTTCATGTTAATCAACTTTAAAGATAAAGATTCTTTATGTTGGACCATCGTAAAATTCACGCCGCAAATGTGACATTGAACCAAAATAAAATTGGCGAAAATGATATATGATCAACAATCCTTTTGACGCGTAAGTGGAATCCACGTGAAAATGTTTAGCTATGATGATTTGCGGTATATTTAAACTATGTTTTCCCTTCAATCAACCTCCACTAAGTAGCGTTGTAACTCCGTACCTCCCAACTGAGTGGTTTGACATGACTACTCAGTGCATCAACTCCATGCGGACACAAATTCAAAAAGAAATTGATGCGTTATTTGCGTACTTGTCCATGGAAGCTTATTTCTCGCCTGATACCGTTAACCATCCTGGTTTTGCGGAAGCCTTCTTCATGGCTGCCAGTGAAGAGCGTGAGCATGCTCGACATTTAATTGAATATCTGCCGATGTGCGGTCAACTAACTGATTCGGCTACAATTACATTAAAGGAGAAAACAAAATCTTTTTTTTTCAAAGAAATTTTTTATTGTTTGAAAAATCATATTTTCAAAATTCACTTTTTAAACAATTAAATTCATCGACATAGTTTTTTTTATATATTAAAGTTTTTGTTTCCTCTGGCTGTGATATTGTTGAAGCTTTTATTTAAAAAAACAAACCAAACTTAATTTCTAAAATGTTCTTCTTTGTAGCACTACAGCCTCTTTCGGGCTTTCGCTTAGGGATAGTTAGAGTATCTCATTGTCATAATCGAATGTATCGGCACTCCACAAGGTGATATGATCACTATCACGCTTTGGCCGTGTTTCCGTCCACCCATCTGCGATACATTCTGATTTTAAACCAGCACGTATCATAACTGAACAGGCTTATAGTTCGTCCCAAGAACCACTCGAACTAAATCTCGTTGACGCCAACGAGACTTAAACCAGAGACCTTCGGCTTACGGGCTTAGTGCTTTAACCAATAAGCCACGCAGACTACTTTCTAAAATGTTACAGTACCGTATTGTGATTAGCATTCTTATTGTTTCACTACATTTATTAGCGCCATTCCATTGCGATAATCACATTGATATACGTTAATATATATTCAAAGACTGTAACGTTTAATTTAGATTAACAAGGATAATATGTAGGCAAGGATCGACTTATCTTCAAAATTTTTTGAAGCACTAGAAATTTTAATCATTCGTCTCGGATGGGATAATTAGTATGGAGTTAAGTAAATTAAATTAATGTAACTACTAGAGGAATAATAATTAATGCAATTATTTTTACCATTAAACACAATTCATAGAAAACAGGATAATAATTGTGAAGAAAACGGGTAATGTAAGAGACGAAATACGCCGAAGAATACAGCTCGTAAATAAAATATTTGATTCAGTATTGACGATCTTGAAGACCAGCTACATACACAGAACAACAATGCTCCAAGTGTACAAATCTGTGATAAGACCTGTGTTATGCTATGGGTGTAAAAAAAGGACCCTAGCTCAAGCATCCGTAAATATATTGAACACCTTTGAGCGACGGGTCCTGAGGCGAATAATCGGAGCAAAGTTTGACGGGGACCAATGGCGAATTCGATACAACCATGAGCTGTATAAAACTTTTGACGATCCGGAGGTCTCAAAGATTGTAAGACTGCGGAAGCTGCAATGGGCTTGACACATGAATCGTATGGACGAACAACGGAAACCCAAGAAGGTATTCGTTGGGAGAACTGAAGGCTGGAGGCCAGTGGGGAAACCAAGGAAACGCTGCTTTGATTCGGTCAATGAAGACAGTTTCTTGCTGCTCGGATTTCGGAATTGGAAGACGCGGTCAATGGACCGAGACATTTGGAGGCGCTGTTTGCAGGAAGCGAAGGCCCAAGAGGGGCTGTAGTGCTAAGAAGAAGAAAAAGAATTGTGAAGAATTAGATGATAACGAAAGAATTCATCTATGTAACAGTTTAATAAGGATAGTAGCGTCAAATTGATTTAAATACAATTTTGATAAAGTTTAAAATTTAACGTAATTTTTAATCAATCATTCATGCAATTTGTTTAGCTTTTGTTTATTTCTTCTTAAAAATGAGATCTAGAGTTTTCAAATTAACTATGCTAATATTCTAGCGAATCATTACACATTTCACGTCACATCAATAAATAACTAAGCATTGACTTAATAAAATTATTTGGAGAAAAAAAAACATTTAAAAAATTATGAATTTCAAAAACTTCACATTAAGATCATGAGAATTAATGATAAATTCATATAAAAAATACTTACGCAAAAGTTAGCAACAAGTTTCTATTTTTATTCAAATTGATTCTTTAAATAATTTTGTTTAGAAAAAATAAATAAATTTCGTATGGGTTAGGTATGTATAATTTTGAATTCTACAGCGATCACAGCCAATTTTATTAATTTTTTTTTCGTAAATTATATTCCAAACTAACATCCCGTAATTACTCAATAAATGGATTGTTAAAACTTGAAAACTCGGTCTTTCCCATTCACTCAACCTGATCGGGTATAGGTCCCGCAATGATGGCAGGCTCTTCCGCTAACATGGGCTAGTAATCGGGCGTGCTCCTCCTTTCTTTCCGCTTAACAGGGGCTCTTGGCGGGTAGAGTGTCCTTCCGCTCGCATGCCCTTTTATAACATAGGACTATGTGATTTCATTGCATAACGCTATGGCATCAATCGGTTACGTTTGTATTCCTCATTTGAGGGAAATAGTCATGCAAAACTTGTTTGTATGAGTTTTTCACTCAAATGAGAAATACATGGCCACGTCTACGTTTGGATCTCGATCCGGTTGGGCAGGTGCGAGGGAGCACCGCTCCCATCTGGATAACCCACTCTTATTTGTGGGCCATAAGCATCGTCGGTAACGAGGAAGTCTCCACCAGTCCGTGTGTTTTTGCCCGGCCCAATTTGTTCTTTGAACAAGCATTGCAACACTAAGTAGGTAACTTCGGCCTTGATACAAGTCGATCAGCATTTTTACATGTTTAATTCGTGATTGCGAAAATTTTTTGTAGTGGGTTCTTGTGCTTGGGGGGAAAGAACCTGCCCCATGACACCGCAACGCTAGGCTGCCAGCGCATTCACGCTTCCCCGGACAAGGCCAAATCTCGGCGGATACTTCCATCCTCTTCCGCCGAGGCAGCAGACCATCGCTGCAGTCCTGAACGGACATTTAACCTACCTTCTAGGACTACAATTTATAAGGACGATCGAGATTTTCAGAGCACTGGACTGACGTGAGGCAGGGGTGTACTAATTGGTGTACATAACTCCTTCTCAAGTGATTTTGTTTATACTACTGCACATAAAACATTCCAACATGCAATAATTCAAATCAAATTTGATAAATTCGACTTATACATTGGCGTATTCTATATTCCTCCGAAGTCTAGTGAGGCAGTGTACAACGAAGCGGGGAGGAAAGGCTTTCGTGGAACCAAAGCGCACGTGTTCAGCTACTCAGCACCTTTCAAGAGAATTGAGGTTGCAAGCTCACGAAAGAACGGGATTTAAAGTTCTTGGGCAAGCTATGGCGGGCGGGCAGTCTTGTTCGAGTCCAAGAGGGAGCGTGCTGCTACCCATTCATCAGATTAAACGTACGAGTAATTGCACGATTGAAGTCTTAGACGAAAGTGCTCATCGAAATGGTGAGGGGTGAGGTGTTGGCTTGAGCCGCGATCCCCAATCGGCCTTTTAGCGTTCTACGCCGTGTGACCACCCCGATCAATTAGCTCGTCTAGTTCATTCCCTCTTCAGGCTGGCGCTCACCTGTTAAGCGCGACAAGTTAAGGTGAAAGTGAAAAGCGCTTCACCAAACACTGATAGTTAGAAGTTTAAAATGCGAAGATGTAATTAACCAATTCAATCTTAATTTATAAATGTTTTAAAACGACTGAACAGTAAAATAAAATAGTTAATAAAATTAACTCTCGTCTTTGTTGTTCTAGTTTAGATGGATGAATTAGCAGGTCAGTGTCCTATAGGGAGATCTCTTCGCGAGAGCCTTAATGGTGTATATAGGATACACATCAAATCGAGCTCCCAGTTCATGCCAGTATACAACAGTGCTCTGATTGCATGAATTTGCTAACAATATTAACGTGGAATAAAACATCGTACCAAATGACTAACGACCGCAAAAACTTAAATTTTTCTAAATTGGTTATAAGTGATGTACCTTCCGAGCCCGCTAAGGGATCAATTAATTGTCGATAATCTTCTTCCAACGCATTTTTTACATCGGTATAGCGATACCGCACCGCATGCATGTTGTTCACTCTACTTTCTCATCTTGTGTCACACACCTTTTTTAATGCTAAACTCTTTGTCTTTTGTTACAACTTCCCATTTTTTGTCGAGTTTGAAACAAACACAAACAAGCGCTGAAGAATGCCAAATAATGAAACTGATTAGACTGATGTTTTAGCTGCATCAGCCACAACAAGGTTAAGACCATGACAGTCACATGTATTAAAAAATGCTCGAGGAAATATTTTGCTTATGCGACTTTAAACTCCTTTTCGTTGGCCAACCATATTAGCACCATTATTGTATCCTTGTCCTCTGCAATCATTCATATCAATGTCGTATTTATTAATAATTTCATCTAAAAATATGCCTGTTAGCCCTTCCCTACTGAACAGTTACCGGTTTATAGGCTTAAAAGCATTTACGCACACTAAATTCTTCAACATCAAAAAACCTAAATGTGATGCTCATTTACTCGGCGTGACTTATATCGGATGTGCAGTCTTATATAATGGAGAAATATTTGGCTTTCTTAATTTTTGATATGATCTGCCCTCTAACTTAGTTGCGTAATAGTTTTTAGTTTTGTATGTTTTTACTGAAACAGTAATGATTACTTTCCTTGTGCATTATTTGTCGCAAGTGCTCTTCCCAATAAATGGACCCAAAAGAGAAAATTGCCATTCTTTGGTGTATTTAATTTATCACTACTGCCACGGAAGGATAGATTGTGTTCCGCTAAAAACAAGGTGATTGTTACTATTCTTTCCAGTACAAAAGACCATCTGGATTTGTCACTCTCTAATTGCACTTGCAAGGCTTTGTCGATTCCAGAATTAGCCTGTAGCCTTTTTAAAGTCTTAAAGCACATTGATAAAACTGACTGGTGGTCATCTAAATTTTCAAGAGCCTTCATTACCATGGATACATGTGACAAATCGTAACAACCTGCGTTGCCGTGTTTGCAAGGTTTAGAGCGGTTGAATATAAAGCAGCAAAAACAATAAATTTTCTTTGTAGAATTCGAATATATCAAACATTTTCGGTCATCAATTTTGCCGTTTGACATGACTTGTTGAAAGTGCGCATTTGAAAATGTACGACCTTTTTCGTTTGGCGGATACTCTTTATCTGCCAATTTACCGTTGTGTGGGCTCTGCAATATGATGACGTCTATTGTTTTGGCTGACAAAGATGACGACTACTGACCAGTATCTGTAGACATTTCTATGGATGTCTTTGGTATTACTGTTACTAGTGCATCTGATGAAACAACGTTATAAGATGTTTCAACATCGGATATTTAATGAATCTCCGGCACATTATCTCCAACATTCGCTGCAATAATAATGCAATCATTTAATTGACTTGAATGTGGCTTTTCTTTGATTTTCAGATATTTGGCCAACTGTTGGGCACTTTTTTCGCTATCACTCCCTTTTTCTTTTTCCACTTCAAGTTTAGTGTGCCTGATAATTTCTTGGACGCATGTGACATTTTGGTTTGATGTGACTAAAACAAATAAAATAGAAGGGCGTTATCGTTTTTAATTACCAAGATCTGGAAAAGTAAAATATCAAGGGAAAAAGAAATCAAGTTTTGATTTTTTCAACTTAATTGGCTTCCAAAATTTATGCAAAATATCTTAACATGCTTCCATCAGTTATCAGACTAACTATACTGAACTTCCTTCTGAACCAGATAAAATTATTCTTTTCGTCTTTCGAATAGCGCGACAAATGAAAGAGAACTTGGTTCTGATAACTCATCTAATATTATTAATCAAATAAGAATAATTATACTTTACAATTAGTGATAAAATTGCGCCAGCAACTTGCGTGGAGATGATGATACAATCTGATTCTTTTTTTGAGTTGCTGCATGGATTTCATAATAAAATTAAAACTACATACATAACATAACATATTTATCCCAACTAAGTTTGAAAGACTAGCTTGAAAAATAAAACAGTACTTACTTATACGTCACCTGACAAGAAAAAACGATAAAATACATTCAACAGCAGTGGCAATGTTACGAAACCGACTCACCAAATAAAATAAACTTAAAATCTTCACTACACTACTAAGCTAAGCGTTAAACGAGAATGAAAATGTAGACTTTGCGCTTGAAGCCCTGAAGTTTAAACACGAAACGTGTCACTACAGTAATCGTTTTGAACGAATGCTTCATCGAATCAACTTCGCGGGCAGTATAGTGGAAGTATTAAGTTAACATGAAAAACAACAAGAAAAAATGGTGAAATACCTCCCAAAAACAGGGCTGCCGTTTATGTTATCGTATTGTTTTAAGAAAAGAACCAGGAAATTTTTAATAGGAGGAGCAAAGTAATCTGATTTAAAATGTTTATCTTTGAATGATATTTAAACTTGACTGTCACAATATCAAAAGCGAAAAATATGTTTCCTCACTTTTTGTTTATCATTGTCACGCCCCTTAAAAGTCAAAGTCAAAGCACTTCATTCAATACTAATCGTTATATTTTAAAAGAATTTAAACCGAATTCCAAACAATACAAAAATTTAATGGCCCAAATGGTACGTTATCAGTTAAACACATTTTCTCAAAAAAAACTAGAGCTAATTAAAATTAGTTAAGATTATTACATATTTTATGATTTGATTGGAAAAAGGAGAAAAAACCAATCACCATTATTCAAACATTATTTATAATTTTAACACAACAGTGAACTTTTATCCTACACCTAATATGTTATAACCTAATTCTAATAAAATTCAATCAAAAACTTGATCTTAAACTAAAAAGCGTTTAACCTTATCTCTAAACGTTTAACCTTATCTCTAATCGCAATGAAATAAATACAACATATACTTAACCTATCCCCAATTTTTAACACAAATAAATAACAACACAAAATGTAGCAATAATGAGCTGAAAGTCAAAAACTAAATAACGGTAAACACAAAAACTGCAAATCAACCCGAATAATTTAGACATTGTAATTCAGCCACCAATACCTGGATTATCTCGTCTCAGCTTGATCAGCTTCAACGAATCTAGCAAATGACTATCTCCATTGGAATTTTTGGTCTCGTGAACTCAAATTCGGAGGAGGCCAGGGAGGTGGCCCATCGATATATGTGATATATGACTGGGACGCCATCAGAATCAAAAATATATCGATTCATGTCCAAATCCACGAACGCTTCTGGAGGAATGAAGCCAGTAGCGAGGGAGGTCGCAATATACTCGTCTGTAGGGTGGAATGGCTGTCAAATCCAAGGGTATGTACTCATAGTACTTGGGATATAATTCCAAAGAAGTTTCAATATGAAGATATCGATTCTCGTCACTTGAGCAGTTTGATAAGTTCTTCTATTCGATATATAATGCTTCCAATCCGTCTCAGGCTTTCTGTACATACCAGTACATGCACGGACATTTCCTTTCGAAAATTCTTAATTTTTCCATAATACTAGCACTCTAGTTTTACCAGATCTGACATCCATATGTCAAAACTGGTCTAACCAGGGTCTTGTAACAGATAATTTTGACCTTTTGATCAATGTATCTGAAATGAAAGAGTTTTCGTAGGGCCATGACTACTTTTTATGCCTTACTGAGCATGATTTTGACATATTCGGTACTGTACAGACACTGATTGAGCTGAACACGAAGGTATCGAACACAGGATTTATGTGAAACCCGTTCTGAACTACCATCGCCAGCCATGTTGTGGAAATCTTTCCAATTACGTTTCAGGTCTTGACTGACCCCTGCAGCGTTGCCCAAAACAAAATTGTTTCGCACTTCTGCGCATCGATTTTCATTCGCCAATTGTCAGTGCACAGCTGTACATCATTGAACATTTTTTGGAGATTGCTCTGAACTATTGTAGCTTTTCGGTCTACCGCATCGATGATCAGATCATCAGCAAACGCTACCAATGACCGCGTTGACGAGGCGTTGAAATCAAAGCCGTTCAATAGCTTGCGAATGAATTTTGAGACTGTTCCCTGCTATAGACCATTCAAGACCTTGAATTCGCGCATTGTTGTCAGATTTCCATCAGTTACAACAAACGATCTCCCGTATAACATATTGCACAATATGGCGACAAGGTGTCTGGGGAACTTGTCCTGAAGGAGTTTAAAAACTAGTCCATCTAACCACATCGTATCGAAGGCCTTCCCGTACTAAGTATCCTCTTACTGGCTCTGCAAATCATCTTCTTAGATATAAAAGTTTACGCAGAGAAGGTAAAAAATTGGTTAATATTGCCCAAAAAAAGTATATTGATTATGTTGAAGATTCTAGTAGAACAAATCTGAGCAAGCCTTCCTGGTCATACGTCAATGGATTTAAAAAACCAGGTGGTTTGTCGAATGCGATGCACTTAAATGGATTCTCTTCATCCAATGATTACGAAATTTTTGAACTCTTTGCTTAACATTTTTCTTCATTTTATGGTACTTCAACTGCTGAAAATTCTGGTCATACTTTCGGTTTTTCCTTAAATTTGTCCTTTGCCTTTGTAAGTTCTCTTGACATAGAGCCATTACTAAAAGTTCTAGACAATAATATTGGCTGTGGTTTGGAAATACTAATATTTTTGCCAAATCTTTGTCATCTTCTTTGTGTGTTCTCCTGTCCATTCTTTTCAATTGTAGTCTTTCTGACAATGAATTTCTTGTTCTTCGGAAAAAGGCTAATGTATTTCCGGTTAACGAATTGGGTGATAGGTCTGATATATCTAATTATCATCCTATCTCCCTACTTCCGCATTTTAGTAAGTTTTTTGAAAGAATTGTCTATGATCAGATATATCACTTCTTATTTCCATCCTTTGATAGTGAAAAGCATGGCTTTATCAAAGGTCAGTCCACTCTCACAAACTTGCTTTCATTTTCAAATACTATTGCGTCAGCTTTCGACAGAGCGAAGCAAGTGGACATCATTTATACAGATTTTTTCAAGGCTTTCGATTCAGTGGATCACCGTATACTTATTAATAAATTAAGTGATCTTGGTGTGGGCTCATCTTTTTGTCGATGGTCCCACTCATAAATTGTCAACCGCAATTGCGTAGTCACTGTGAATTCCCAGAGTTCTTCTCCTTTCTCGCCGGATTCTGGAGTTTCTCAAGGGTACATTCTTGGCACATTACTATTCCCTGTTTTTATCAATGAACTTCCATCGTTATTCAAATCCTATTCGCTTTTGTATGCTGACAATTTGAAAATTTTTAGAGTAATTGAATCCTCGGAAGACTGTGTCTGTTTACAACTAGATTTGCAATCTCTATTAGATTAGTGTACGAATAATCGTCTGAAACTACATATAAGCAAATGTCATAGTATGACTTACTCACTGAGAAAGTTTACCATTCCTTTCGATTATTCCTTATCTGGTACCTCCCTGGAATCAGTCGTTCTCCATAAAGATTTTGGAGTACTCTTTGACACTAAGCTGTATTATGGGCAACATATAGCCCAGATGGTTTGCAAAGCCTCTCGAATGTCAGGCTTTTTTTTTTTTTTTTTAAATACCTCCTTCCCTTCCACTCTCTCCATCACACTTTCTTCGTCGCACAACGCTCGTGCGATCTGCACTTCACATTTCGTCGTTTCTACAGGTGTGCCACCCAGACAATGTGTAAAACATCGGTATAATGGGGCACACAAAAAATTTGTGAAGTCATCCTGTTAATCTTTTCATGTCCGATTCGTTAACAGCTCTCAGAGGTAAAAAAAATATTAATTCGACGCAGTAAAAAAAACTCTGAGTTAAAAGAATGGCTGTTTCTTCAAGTATCTCGACGATAGGGTCAACAATGCCCTAAGATGCTATTTTGAAGTTACTGGACAGATAATAATAAATCATAAGGCTAGCTGTGTCTTGAGGCATCTCGATGATAGGATAAAAAAAAAAAAAAAAAAAAAAAATTGCCCTAAGATGCTATGTTGAAAGTTTCTGCGCTGAGATTCAATCGCTATTCATTAAATAGTTCCTGAGTCTTTTCTTGAAGATCATAAGTGAATTCGCTTCTTTTACTGATTCCGGAAGATCATTGTATATACGAAGGGCATCATTTGTAGGATCGTTCTTTAGACGATCTGTTCTTGCAAATGGTATAACAAATTGGTCTGCGTTCCTAGCATTGTATTGATTCTTTTGTGATACCCTAACAAATGGCACTTGTGGGGACAAGTTGAGGTTTAAGCATTTGAAGATAAACTTAGCTTTCTCCATTATAATGATTTGGCTAAAAGTTAATGCGTTACACGATTGGTACACTAATTTTGTTGACGTGAGCCTTGAGAGATTATGCATATTTTTAATATGCCTTAGTTAACATCCTGGAGATGATATTAATGTTTATCTTTGATGACTGACTCCAGATTACCACTCCGTAATGTAATTTCGACAATACGAATGCATTTAGAACCAGTTGTTTGATGTTCCTCGGGAATCCCTCGTACCTACGTAATAAGCCGATTATGGGGGCTAATTGCCTTCTTAAGCTGCTTATATATGGGAACCAAGTTAAACGGGCTTTGTATTAAGATCCACCAAAGGCTTCAAAAATATTTCTTCCTATATTTGTTTATTTTTCCCACTAGTAAGAAGTTTATTGGAATATTGCTCGCAAACTTGGAGTTCTTATCAACACAGTCTATGAAGTACTGTGGAGACTGTTCAACGTAGGTTTACCCGCTCTCCTCTCTTTAAATTTCGCAACCCCTATTCCTGTTATAATGATCGTCTATTCCTCTTGCACATGCCTTCTTTAGTCTCGCGTCGTACATTTCTTGATGAATGCTTGCTCTTTGAACTGAACCACAAACTCTTGCCAATGAATCTCTGTAATGAGATACCCACCTATATTGCACAGCGTTCAAGTAGATCGATAACGATTTTAAGCGTTCCCTTTGCCATAACCAATGTGCTTGTTTTTTCGCCATTGATATATTTGCCACGTAATCACAACTCTCTTGGTCTTGGTCCGATACCTCATTTTTTTGCGCAATATAAAAATAAACTTAGACAATTCGTTTTTCTTTATAGTTTTGTAGATTAATTTGAGCGTACTTTCTAGTTTTAACTTTCTTGCTTTGTAACCTGGCTTTTCCAGTTTTGTTTGGATATGTATTGATTGATTATTTCTTATATTACTTTTACTTTTTCTATATTATAATTGGATTTTTCTAACCTGTATATAGAATTATGTAAATAAATAAATATCAATAAGACATGCTTCAACACATTCTCTATTATTTAGTTTCCAACAGATGTCTGAGGTTACTTTCGTTATTGCATGTGTGGTCGAGTGCCTGGCATGAAAGCCAACTTGGTAATTCGGCATCAACTCATATTTCTCAATATGGGCGTTTAATGCTTTGTTGAATATCACTTCAAACACCTTGCTGATGTTATGCAGCAAGCTGATTGGGCGATAGCTTTTAGGGCATGAAGATTCTTTTCCTTCCTTCAAGATTGGAAATACCTTAGCCTTTTTTCACTCGTTTGGGAAATATGAATTTCTCAACATGTTGTTGAACAATATGCAATAATTCCTAATAGCAAGCTCAGGCAAATGTCGGAGAACTACATTTGGAATACCATCAGCACCACAAGATTTCTTGTTGTTTATCATACGAAATATGAAACACAAGTCTTCATAGCTGACAAACTAATCAATAAGATTCAAGCTCGGTATAAGGTCAGATGTTAATGTTTCATTGAAACGAAGAACTTATTCACTGTTCAGGGTTGATTTGAAGTCGGAACTTTTTGTTTCAACGGCCTCTAAAAATATTTCATTCCCTCACTCAGGGTTTTCAGATGAACCAATGTAATGAATCATGCAACGCCGCTGGCGACCACTACCAACACACCTTACTGCTATGTGGCTTGTCATCGCATGTTGGTTGTGACGAGTTCACATCCCACGTCAATTTTTTCGTGGGATGTCAACGTGATTTGACAGCCACATGGGAATCGGTGTGAAAGTAGTGGTCGCCACCCAAGAACTGCTTCTCGACGCATATAAGGCGCAATTGTGCATATACAGTCTTCCACAAAAGTCAAGGTACAGAGAATCGGTAACTGAAAATTGTATTACTGAATCAATATTTTTATTTGAAAACCAATAGTTATGAAATGGTAATAATACGAGTTCTGTTGAATTTAAGTTTTCATAAATTTAAAGGGATTCGGCAATAATGATCATTGAAGACAATAATTTTTTGTTGGCAATGTCTCTTTTCTACTCCACAAAAGTCTTGGTACAGTTGCAGAAAATGCCCTGTTATTTGTAAAAAGGGGAATCCCCAAAGTTCATATTATCAGAGTGAGTTAACAACCGTAGGCCGCTGTTTTTAATATCGCGTCCGTATTCGTAGTGTATCTTTTATTTAATAAAATTTTTAAAAAATGAGTCGAAAGGAGTTGAGTATTAAGGAGCGTGAAATAATTATTAATCTGCACTCAAATCAGAGCAAATCATATTCTGAAATATAGCTGAACTAGTGTTGCGAAGTCGGTCAACCATTCAAATAGTGATAAATCGATTTAAGAAGGAAATAGAGTGGAAAACGTGCCCCGAACAGGTCGTCCATCTAAACTAAGTGCAAAGGACAAGAGAAAAATTTCGCGAATGGTAAAACAAGATCCATTTCTAAGCTGTAGAAAAATCTGCGATGCTCTTGGAATTAATGATAAGAAGGAGGTTAGCGCAGAAACTGTGCGTAGAGCTGTCGTAGAAGCTGGATTTTCATCTCGTACGCCTAGAAGAAAACCTCTTGTAAGTTCCATAAACAAACAAAAAAGAATAACATTTGCAAAAGCATAACCAATAACGTTTTGGGATAATGTTTTATTTTCGGATGAGTCTAAATTTTGTATATTTGGTGTAAATGGGCATAAGAGGGTCTGGCGAAAAGTAGGAGAAGCATTTAATCCCAAGAACACTATTAAAACAGTAAAACATGGAGGCGGTGGTGTTATGGTTTGGGGTTGCATGGCTGCTGCTGGAGTTGGAAATCTGACATTCATCGAAAATACTATGGATCAGAACTCTTATTTAGAGATTCTACGAAACAACATGAAACAAAGTGCAGCCAAATTAGGTATGCGAGAAGATTTCTTGTTTCAACAGGACAATGACCCTAAGCACACTGCGCATAAAGTTCGAATGTGGCTATTGTACAATACTCGCATGCTTGCTACACCGCCTCAAAGCCCTGATTTGAACCCTATAGAGCATCTTTGGAATGAGCTTGAGACAAAAATCCGAAAAAGAGTGATATCAAGCAAGGCGCAGCTTAAGGATGCTATATTAGAGGAGTGGGCCAGAATCAGCAGCGAATTTACTAAAAAATTGGTATATTCTATGCCTAAAAGACTGAAGTCAGTAATTCAGATGAAAGGATATCCGACAAAATATTAAGAAAAGTATAATTCAAATAACTATGCAAGACTATAATTACAATTTGTATCATTTTTCTTTAGGTGTACCATGACTTTTGTGGACTTCATTCATTGACTTTCCAACACATCATATGTAATAATATATTAATACGACAGAATTTTCGTTTTGTTTTACATGAATTTAAATTTAATGATTATAGTTGAAGTAATACCAAAAAAATTTTATCACTATAGGTTTTTTAAATAAAAATATCAAACAATTTTCATGATATTTATCACTGTACCTTGACTTTTGTGGAAGACTGTATACATGTACACCATTAAGAAAAGTGACATATTCCGAGACTGTTCCAGTTGAAATGGGCTGTGAAACGTGCTTTGCAGATTTAGTGAAAAAACTGTTGTCATTTTGAGAGGTTATGTGCGCATTAGCGAACACCCTCAACAACGACGGGAAGTGTGTGCGCGGATACCAGGTATGATGTTTAGTCCGATCCATGACATAATCAAATCTAAATAAATGCATCCAACAGCATCGGCAACCATCTCGATCCCAGCAACATCAACCCCTACATTCTGCCCTCGTCTGTGCACCATCAGCAGCCCCAACTCTCCCAGTGGGGGTGGCGCCTATTCAACAGCACCCAGCTTTATGGAGTAGCAGGGAGTTAACAATCTTCGAGAACTCATCACTGTTAGATCGGCATAGCTTAAATCGACATGAACCTATTGTGAATGATACTCGGGATTCACGCACATCCGAAATGGTAAGCACATTGAATGTCGATACGAAATTTAAATCGAGAGATATTGATAATCTCGACAGTGATACAGTTTGAAGTTGTTTATACTGCAATCTGTTCAAAAGAACTGACCAATGGTCATACATGCGGAAAAAAATAACAATAGCATTAACAACACTCGAAACGAGCTGAATGAAATGCCCTTAATATATTTTTGATTGTGCGGACTCTAGTAGTGTGTATATAAGTTGCGTTTAAATTGTAGAATGAGGATATGGAAGAAATGAAACTGAAATATCTATCGCTGTTAGTTTTGTATCTTGCTTAAGAAAATGCGTTGTTGTAACGCCGAATGAATGCAGTAAAATATATTGAATAATATGCAACAACCAATAATAAGAAAAGCCGCAAATACTGTGGAATTCTTATTCACATGCAGCTAAAATTCTGTATTCTTAATACCAGATCTAATAAAAGCTTAATAAAGCTATAAGGGTTGGCCTTCGTAGTTTCTTAAGCTATTAAGTAAAACTCCAACACAAAACCAATAGATTAGGGCAATGGGAATAATATCTAGTAATTTATAATTAAATTAATAAAATTAGTCCTTTTTATTCATAAACCGTTCTCCCAATCCGTACAATTTGTTATAACTCGGTCGCAATACGATTTCAAAAAAAAAAAATTAGATTTCGATAGGGTCTTGGATATATTTTTGAATAACTCTTTCACAAACTTATGTACTAAATAAAAATAAAACAACACTAGGAGAGGTTAGTTGATATTTATAACAAGGAATTGAGTAGAATATGACACAATTTACTCGAACTCTCAGTTATTGGTTGTCTAATTGTACATATGAATTGTTAAATTGCTAACATTGAGAAACAAACACAAACTGCCCAAAACGTATGTGTAGTTGATGGGGCGAACAAATTTATTGTGTAAATTATATTTGAATATTTTGACTGTTAAAATGTAATAAACGATTTTGTGTAGGTATTAGTTTAAGCAGTAGCGGAATTTCAAATACTGTTTGGTTTATTCTGAGCCCGAGATTAATTTTGAGGTAATTGTTTTTTTATCGCTATATAGCAAAATAAACATGTTAGTTTAAAAGTCGAAGAAATTAGAATTCTTACAAAAGCATGCAAACAATTGTTAATAAGAAACTTTAAAGAAATAGAGGTTGATAGCTTATTTAGTCTAAAATAGATTTCAATTTCCATTGAAAAACAAAATTCTAATCTTTACTTCTTTGCACATAATTCCCTCAAGTAAAAATATTAGAATGAATTAACTCTTTTAATTGCATAAAAATTGTCTCTTACCATTTCCTTCTTTATATGCTTGTCGAAAAGTTCTTTTATTAATTCGATTAAGTATGTGATTAGTTTCCTAATTGTTAAATCATAACAAGTTATGTTTGTTCATTATTTTTAGTTGAGTTTATAGGAAAAACAAAAAAAAAACTTTTACGCAACTATTACATCTAAATTTGGTATATTTTCAATGTCATGTCATATTCTACGTTTGGGATATGAAAATACGTTTATTATTTTGTAAGAAATAGAACGAATAATAACAAAAAAAATAATGAAAAGCACCGCCACAATAAATAATAATATTATGGATTACTAAACAAAAAACGACTTTCCTTTCCAGTGGTCCCTTCTTTCAGCGGGAAGTAGAGTGCATGGTAAGTATGCCGTCGCAAGGGTAGGGTTTGAGAAAATCCCCTGAGGTCGGTTTCGCCTCGCGCGCGGTACGCGGTACGCGGTACCTTCGTAGTTTTTTTTTCGGATTTACGTTAACGTAGTATATTTTTCGGTACCGCGTCGGTAAAATTCGGGAACGCGAAACGGAAATTAGATTTTTGTACTTTACTGGATTGATGAAGAAATACGGAGTAACGTAAAATAGGTTTCCTCTCCGTATGATTGTGTTTGACGCGTTTGAAACGGGCGTTTAATGATGGCTGAAAAATTGTAAATGAGCGTAATCCATTTGGAGACCCGCGACCGAAATCCTTTCCGATCTAGCTGGCTGACAAGTAGCCACCGCGAAAATGGATTACGGTGCATGGATTGGTTGACCGGTTGGTACCATCCATTGGCACTACTCGGACTTAACGTCTAGAACCGATGAGAGGTCGGTTCCTCGTTCGGACTTAGACATGAAAATCATTACACCAATTCAAAATGTGTTCCAATCAGGGCAAGTTTATGCAATCCCTCACAAATAACCCTGTTTCCATTTCTACCCGGAGTCGTACCATCAATTTCGATCCCAGCTATTTCGAGAGGATTTATCTCATCACAAATGACTTCAAGATTTGATACCTTCACTCGAGACTTCTTACGGAATATGCTATTTACTTTCACAAAAATACCATCTGAGTCCTGTGAGCTAATACCTCTCACTCCTGAAGTATAAACGGATTAAGTTCCGGACATTCTTCAGGTGTAATTTCAACAAAGCCAACGAGGGATGGTTGTAATCCAAAAATCGTCGATAAATATTGTTGACGCGTGTGAGAAGAAGGCTTTTCAATCTTTTCAACTTTACAATGGTTGGTGTTTCATATCCTTCCATATTGTTTCGATGTTTAATCTTGGGATCAACTTTGCTTCTGGTGTTCCCGATTAAACTTTTTTTGAAACTTTTCCCAGTCTGTTTTACTGAAATTTAACCGATGATTTTCGTGTTGAGGAAGAGACCATCCCTTTGATGATTGATTTCCATTACGATTGCGTTATGATCGCTATCGTAAGGAAGCACCTAAAGTTTCCCTTGAGGACTATTAAAGCAGAATTCCAGTCTTGCGTCAGCAATGCAGAGGTTCAAATATAAATTTGTCCTAGGGTATGTTGGGAGCTCCGACCAATATAGATGGCATCTGTATTCAATTTGGCTCTCTGTTATCTACGATTTCAGGAATACACCTCTTGGATTATTGGTGGCGTTCAGCCATGATGTATGCTTGGCGTTCAGGTCACCAGCAAGAATATAAAAACTATGCAGCCTGTTCAACTTGAGTATTTCAAACAAGGAATTGAGCTCCTCCTTGAACTTGAGCACATTTGGACCAGTTGCATAGGCAGAGATAGCGATGAGGTCATCCCGTTCTGGCAGTGAGATTTTGATAACGAACACTTCAAGAGATTCAAAGCTTTAAAATCCGACTTTTTCCATATTTTGGAAACAGTAGGGTCTTCTCACTAATATCCCGGTGCCACCTCTCCCATCACATTTACTCTAACGTTTCTTATGTATTAAATATGCAAGTTTTTGCGCTCGAAAATCGATCTCTTAGTTGCAAAGTTCAACTTCAGGGCTACCGTTTATGTTATCGTATTGTTTTAAGAGCAGAACTAGGAAATGTTTAATAGGAGGAGAAAAATAATTTGATTTCAAATTTTTATCTTTGAATGATATTTAATCTTGACTGTCACATAATCAAAAGCGAAAAGAATGTTTCCTCACTTTTTGTTTACTATTGTTGCTTCCGACTTGGCCCCTGGAGCAACCACTCCGTTCGCGCTATGGTAGGGCCGGCTCTGTCTGTACTATTCTCAATATTTTTAATTTCGTAAGGAAGTTACTCTCCTCTGATAAACTATCATGAGCAGTTCCAAACAAATTTCCAACTTCTTCATTAAAGGTTTGAAAGCCTTCAACTGAGAATTTCAGTTCAACTTCCTTAAAAAGTTATTCATTTGATTATTGCCCCATAGAACATGACTTACATTAACTTGTTTATTATGAATTTTTTTTAAATTTGCTCTTACCACTATTTCTTTGCAGATTCATTTGTGACGATGTAACGACGGAAGAGAGTTGCTTCCAGTTTGAATATCGTGGTCCAGTAGTGATGAAAGGTAAGCCAACACCAATGAATTGTTGGTTCCTCACAAGAAAGCTGTCGAATAAGGATTCACTGGATTCATCAACGGACCTAAACCAATCAATCGAACTATCATCATAGAAAATAATGCAAAAATGTGTGAACTTTATATCGAAAAGTTTAGGCGCACACAACGTAAGAAAGAGTACGCTCACATAGCAGCTGGTAAAAATATTTAAAACAAAATAAGCAAGAATATTATAAATAACTTATTTATTAGACATCAAATGCACACTGAAGACAATTTAGATATAAAATTTAAATAATTGCTTTGGTTTTATGTAAATATTAAATAATAACTAAAGAAGTGTAAATTCTTAACTAAACATATGGTATAATCAATGAAAATAAGCTAAGCCTTTAGTCTAAGCATTTGACAAGAATGTTGTTATATTTAGACCAATTGCAAGGACTTGATTGAAATTTACACCTCAACCTTCGTATTAATTGTTTTGCTTTTAACAAACGTCACCACCTAGCTAAGAAAGCAAGATTCATCAAAACTTTTAAAGTTAGCTTTATTTTACTACATTCTCACTACCATTCATACGCCCCAATTGTATCTGAACAGAATCAATTCAACCTCAAACGCATTACAAATGCACATATGGAATGGTTCTTGCATGTTACATTTGTAAGTGCAAATGTAAAGTTTCCGGATTGCGGACAAAACATTCTGCGTACAATGATTTGATTAAGCAAACAATTCAAACAAATCGATTCCACTAATATAACACAATTTCGGCGTTGTTCACGTTCGCGCACCCGTTCGCAATTTACATTTGCGATTCTCATTCAATTTGGCAGCTGAGATGTATTGCACGTAAAAGTAATTCCATGGCTTAAATAGGTGCTGGATATTTAGCACGGAGGATTCCTCATATATCATTTTATTTCATAGGGCTCGCGTGTTTGCGAGCAAGATTAAAACAGGACGCGTACATGCATTCATGGTACACGTTTAAAGTGGAACTTTACAGCCTTGAATTTATGACTGAATTTGATGAGAATTTTATTAGCACAACTCGGGAAATTTGTTCGGGAATTTATATGCAACCTTAAGGAATTTAAAACATCTTACAAGGAATTAAGAGGATATAACACGTAATAAAATTCATATGAACATTTCAGCATGACAAATGAGGCAAATTTGAGTGAGTCCTAAATTTGATTTTTATAGTAGTGGCAGTAAAATAAAAATTCAAAATTATTTGCTCCTCACAAAAATTCCCCATAGATGTGTGCTGTTAAAATTTTCATGACGCTGATTGGGACTTCAGCGGCAGCGCAAGGCCATAAATTTATGTGGGCAAGATGAGCTCTGTGAGGCCTTACAATGACACAACAGGAAGAAAATCATAGAAATCAAACAATTTAAATAGATTTTTCTATTCCTAAAAAAGCACACATTTTTACTTTAACATAAATAAATCAAAGTCTCTCAGCACGTGTTTTCTCTATGTGAGTTAAAATTGAAAAATCATTAGTTGGACACTGCATACGGTGAATGGATGATATCACTGCTGACTAGATTCTAACAGTGAAAATTAAATAAAGAGAAATTTTCTACTTTCCGCCTTACTAAACTCCTTAATAATTTCCTCGCAGTCCAACTTAGATGCTATATCGGCCTCAATGGATAAAACTCCTAAGGCTGAAAGTCTTTGTTTCCCAAATGTACTTCTTCTAAAGTTTTTAATAAGCCTTAATTTAGAAAAGCTCCTTTCAGCGGAAGCTGTACTTAAAGGTATTGTTAATAAAATTCGAATTACAATATAAATGTTGGGGTAAATTTCCTTTAAGTTACTCACGGTTATGTATTGAAGAGCTGTTTTACGTCTCCGATGCAGGCGGATGAATTCGGCATAATTGCTAGCTGTTCTTCATACAATTCATAAGATTGGATGTCATTGCTCTCACCCACTCGTAGGTTATAGAGGTAACCGAAATCTGCAAAATGTTGACTCAAAGATGTAAATCAAATTTTGGGAGAGTGTATGAGTTCATCACTATTTTCATAAGCAAACATTCTTTTCTTTTTGGCTAACCTTTTATTTCCGATTTCTTTTGGCAAGTCACACTTACTTTTTTCAATAAAACGATGAGCGTCAGATAAGCATTGTTCGAGTCCAATTTAACGATATTCTTTGATCCAGTCACAGAACGAATGCAAATGATCAAGGGTAATAGTTAAATAGACTTCTACAGATTGCCATAATTTGCTTTTGATACTCACTCGTGATAATATTGCGTACCATAAATGTAACGATATAATAAACTCTAGACTGGGAATTTCATTTAGAACTGACTCGCAATCAGTGTATTGGATTCTTTTTTGTGATCTTTTAAGCGTTCTATACATTCAACAACAACATCAAATTGGGATGATATAGCTTTAACTGCTTCGATCCTGCTTTTCCATCTTGTGTCTGATAAAGGTTTGAAAGTAAGTTTTCATTTGCCTTTGATAAACTCCCAACGTTTGCTTGACCTTGTGAATAACAAATAAATTTTTTGAATACAACCGAAAAATGTTTTTGTTACTACGGAAGAATTAGCTGCATCTACTAACACCAGAAATCAAAATTCACTAAACTCTGTTAATAATAGAATGATTTGTAAATTTTACATTTTTCCCGGAATTCGAAACGGTATTTTTATGTCTGTTAACATAAGAACTTTATGGGTACGGAATCTCATCGAATTCAAATCATAATCAAGTTAGTTATTGCCTTTTGAAAAGTATGGAAATACAGCAACAATAACACGTGTTACTCTTACTTATTTGGCTTTCCATGAAAATATAAGTAATAATGTTTGATTTGAGCATGTTCAATTGGCTGGGCATTAAGCAAAATTTATTTAAGCGGAAACGAAATGGTGCCTGTTATGTACTTATGAACGAAACTCTGCATCTTTTGGATAAATTTGAATGATTTCTTATGAAAATATTGGATGAATAATTTCGAACATCTCTCCTTACTCTGTCCCTTTTGGTACTGATAAGGAAATTTTAATACTCGTTTTGAAAAGATCTCATCGAGACCTTTCCAATGACACCCTGCTCGAATAATGAACAATTTTTTTGAAGAGTTACCTCCCTATATGGGGAGACCACCCTTAAAACCCTCTGAAAAAATTGTTCACACCAAAATGTTCAAGAAATCATCACTTTTGATCTTTCCACAAACTTTCATGGCTGTAGCTTTTATAGTTTTGGAGAAAAACTGCTGTGACATACAGACGGACGGACAGACGGAGACAGTTGGTGTCTTCAATAGAGTTTGAATTTTAGTTCAAAACCCTGTAAAGTGTATTTGATTCGCGATAACTCGATGCATATGAATCAGTATTCATACATACAAGTGTAACGGACAATTAAGTTAACATTGACAATAGGCCAAACTTACGCCTGATGGGAAAACATTGCGTCTTTCAAAACTACTGTTCCAGCGAACCTAAGTATTTTGCTTGATAAGAAAATTTAGCCCCCTGGCGTATTTGTCAAAAAGTTCTCTGCGATTCATAAGTGAAAGCATCTTGTGTCCTTCCTCCCCAGAAGCAACATATCTCAAGCCTCGTAACTCACTCTTAACTTGCTATTACCAAAATATAGGGTTATCCATTTTACGCTTGGGAAAGTAAGCTAAAAAAAACATAAAATATTCAGATGCAAACAAAATTTTTTAATCAATATAAAGATTGAACCTTGCCATTATACTTAAAATACAACGTCGTACAAATGTCTTTCACGGGACCTCTTACAGTCTTCAATCCTTTTGAGGTAATTTTCAATGACTTTTCGGCACATTTCCGGCAATATCTCGGCCATAACTTCACGAATATTGGTTTTCAATTGCTCAAGATTTGGAAGGTTGT
Source organism: Odontomyia ornata (assembly GCA_963969285.1). Lineage (NCBI taxonomy): Eukaryota > Metazoa > Arthropoda > Insecta > Diptera > Stratiomyidae > Odontomyia > Odontomyia ornata. The sequence continues at coordinate 107,121,282 of OZ017738.1, read as the reverse complement.
TCGCGTAAACACGATATTTCACATAGCCCCATAAAAAGAAATCCAGAGGTGTTTGGTCGCAGGATCTTGCGGGCCGATTGACATCACTCAATCTCGAAGTTACGCGTCCTGGAAATTTCTCTTGCATAAGTGCTCGATCAGCCTGTGTTGTGTGGCTCCATCCTATTGAAACCACATATTCTCTAGATTATAATCTTCAATTTCTCTCCAAAAATAATTGGTTAACATCCGTCCATAGCGGTCAGAATTGACTGCAATGGCTCTTCCTTGATCGTTTTCAAAAAAATACGGGCAAATAGCACCACCAGACCATAATGCACTCCAAACGGTCATCTTTTCCGGATGCAAAGGCCTTTCTGCGATTACCTGAGGATTTTTAGAGCCCCATATGCGGCAATTCTGTTTATTTACGTAACCACTGAGCGAAAAATGAGCCTCATCACTTAAGAAAATTTTGTTCAAAAAATCGTTCTCAATGGCTTGTTGTTCAATCACCCAATTCGCATACATTCTGCGTTGTGTATGGTCTTGAGGCTTAAGTTCTTGAGTGAGTTGGATTTTGTATGGATGAAGATGCAAATCCAAATGCAAAGTCCGCCACAATGAGCCGTAAGACAAGCCCAAATGTTGAGCACGTCGAGGAATCGACAAATTCGGGTCGTCCTCCACACTTTGAGCAACGACAGCGATATTTTCAGCAGAACGAATGTTGTGATAATGCACAGGTCCTGCAATATCAATAATCGATCCATTCTCTTCAAATTTTCTCACAGTGTTCGAAATTGTTTGCTGTGAAGGTCGATTATGTCGACCGTAATCGGCTCGTAAGGACCTAAGTGTTGATACAGCAATTTCACCATTTTTATAATAAAATTTAATAATTTTAACGCGTTCTTTCACTGCTAAACGATCCATATTTCTAAACGGCAAACCTTCAACTAAAAAACATGCTTTGAATGACATTTAATTTTGACAAATGTCAAATGCCAGGGTTATACTTTCCAAACTTCGAAATGGATAACCCTGTATTTGTGGCCTGAGGACTAAACTTGAAACATGACATCAGTAGTAGTGACCTACTCCCATACCATTTAATCTTCTGCAGAGATAGGGATCGTGATGCTGCTGGTAAGTCTGACGGTGGATGCATCCTAGTGGGTATACATGTTTCCCTCACTGGCAAATGCTGTGATGATTTTACTCCATCTTCACCTGTTGAGTGTATAATTGTGCTAGTCTCTCTATTTGAGCTACGAACGTTTCTTTGCAGAATTTTCAAGCTACATTAATGCTCGTTTCTCTTCTACTCCTATATTGGTCTGTGGTGACTTCAATTTGCTCTCCATTGTTCGGAATGATATGTATGTCTCCACAATGGAATGAGATGTATGTCTCCATAATTTCTTGCGGTAGTGTATCTTTTGCTCTGTCTCCTTTTATTTCCGTCTGTTCTTTCACCCAATTCAGCATTATTCCTAATGCCAATAACGAATTCGCCTTCTTCCCTGTCCGCATCGGTGGCACTTTCATGCTTTGTCAAATCTAATCCCCACCATCCACTGCTCTCCATTGAGCTTACTATCACATTTCCTGGTTCTTTGAAGAATTCCTCACCTCCCCTCTTTAATTTTCGAAAAGCCGATTTATTAAGCAACCTTAATGCCGTGAATTGGTATTCCTTCTTCAGCAATCCCCACACTGACGATTGTGTTGATAAACTCTATATGTTTCTTTCATCCTTAATCTCACAATTTACTCCTGTGTTTCAGCAAAAAGACCCAAAGATCCTTGGTTTGAATCATATGTTGCCATTGCAATTTAAGTTTCTTATTCAGTGGTCTTCCGATTGATCTCGCTAAATGCAAAGTGCGTCGTGCCGCAGCCAAGAAAATTGCCACTTCCGCAGTTCATGCATATGTTGAAACTACGTTAATGTGGAATCAAACTCGTGTGTTCTGGTCGTAAGAAAATCTTTAAGGACCTCTCATCATGCCTCTGATAATTTTAGTCTAGGTGGCGTGACATCGTCTACTCCTCAATTATCTCGTGAACTCTCCGCTTCTTATTTTTCTTCCTTTTTCAGCAGGGTGAAGCATTTTCCTTCCTTCAACTAATCTTTTTGCTCTTTTCCGCTACTACTTTTCGTACAAATCCCTTGCAGGTTGAGCTACTCTTAAATAATCTTGACAACAGTACCTGTATGGGTTCTGATGGCATTCAAAATTTTCCAGCAAAATCTTTATCTTCTTCGCTTTGTGTTCCCCTTTCAATTATTTTTGATTTGAGTTTATCCTGTGGGGTTTTCCCCTCCCAACGGAAAATTACCCACGTTTTTCCTATCTTCAAATCTGGTGATCGTAATATCGTTTCAAACTATCGTCCTATTTGTTATCTTCCTTGTTTTGGTGAAATTCTTGAAACGATAGTTTTTGATGTGCTGTGTTCACTTGTCTTCCTATCTTTAGAAGATGAACAGCATGGTTTTGTAAGAGGCAGATCTACCCTTACAAATTTACTTCCTTTTACCCATCATACTGCAGCTGCCCTTGATCAGCAACAATAAATGGATATTACTTTTTCCATCATATCCTAGGATACGTTGTTCCTACCAACCGCTTGCTTGGTTCAACTCGACTCAACTAACTGAGTTCCTCGCTACGATGTTGCCAAGTTGGAGTTGACAGCTCGGCCCTCCTGGCCAGAAATCGGCCCGATTCCTTCGTAGTATTCGTCATCGTCATTAAAGTCGTAGGTATCTAATCTGGGTTGAGTCGGCACCATGGTTTCATTTTATCACTCATGAACACGGAACTGAATTTTCATTTCTGATTATCCTCGAGGCTTTTGATAACAAAGCGATCGTTCTTCAAAACGTTGGCCACTTCATATGGCCCTCGATACTTTGGCTCCAATTTATGGGACTCCCCGGTTGCTATTTGTATGCTCTGTATAACCACTAAATCGCCTTCTCCATATAAAACAGGAGTCTTATGTTTCTCGTCGAATCTTATTTTCCATCATTGCTTTTCGGTCATAATACGCTGTGCAGCCTCTTGCCGAATTTTGCTTATCGACAGTTGATTATTGTCACCCGTATCGTCCTGTAGTGCTTGGATGATATGGCTCGCTGTTACATCCCTCAAACGGAAATCAAAAACTATTCGATTAGGTGTGAGTCCGATTGTCGAGTTGATTCGAGAATTTAGTACCCATTGCAAACTCGGTAGAAGCTCGTCCAATTTTTTACAATCCGTCATCGAACATCGTAGATATGACAATATTGATTGGTTAACGTGCTCAACTTGGCCGTTAGCACGTGGAGTTCGCACAGGAACCTCCACGTGGTGAATGTCATACGTTCCACAGTAATCTTCGAATTCTTTTGATGTAAATGCTGACCCTCGATCGCTTATAATACGGATTGGTAATCCAAAATATGACGTGATATCCCTAAACATCGTAACTACTGGTCGACTATTGGTTACCCTCGTGGCTCGAACCAATTTGAATTTACTGAAAGGGTCCGTTACTGCGATTATGTATAGATTGCTTTTGTTTCTCTTAGAAAATGGTCCTAAGTGATCAATTTGCTATACCCTAAAAGGTATAATGTCAACCTGTTCATAAAACAAGCGACCTTCGATTTTTCCTGCTGGTACTTTATTGAGACAACATTCTGGACATGAGGCAAGGTACGACTTCATGAAGTTGCACATTCGAGTAAACCAGAACAGTTCTTGTATCCTTTGGGCCATTTTATCAACGCCATCGTCATAACACTAGTAAAAAACTAGTCTCCAACGGGCGGCTGATGGCAGTACAAATTTCAGATCGCAACCGCACTTCAATCGGGCAAATTTAGCTGATTTACATATTCCATCAATTATATCCATAATTTCCTTTAGTTTCGGATCCTGTCGCTGTAATGATATCAACCAGTAGCTCTGATCAGGTTTTTGTATTAGTAACACTTTATCTGCTATTGTTGTTGGTTTTTACGGTTGTTCGTGAGTTCGACGACTCAATGCATCGACATGGTTCATATTGTTTCCTGCTCGATGTACCACATCAAAGTCGAATTCTTGGAGTTTTAGCCACCATCGAGCAACTCGATTGTTGAGTGAAGTGTTCAACTTCATCGTCGATATTGCATTACAATCGGACACCACTAGGAAGTGTTTTCCAATCAAATAAAATCGGAATCGATCTAACGTTTAAACGGTTGCCAATACCTCTAATTCGTGGCTACTGTACTTCATTTCAGCATCGGTGCAATGTCTACTGAAATATATTACTGGCCGGAACGGTTTCTCCTCCGTAGATTGCATCAAGACTCCGGCGAGACTAATAGAACTGGCGTCGGTGTGTACCTCGTATTCAGCCCATGGATCATAAAGATCTAGAACGGGCTTGCTACAGAGACGAGTTTTCAACTCGCTTAAGCTCATGTATGCGGTTTTATCCCATACGACGGATTTCTTTTCCTTTGTTTTTAACAAATTCGTTAGTGGCTTAGAAATTTTTGAGAACCCTTCAATAAATTTGCGGATGAATCCCGATAATCCAAGAAATCTCCTGACATCGGTCACATATTCAGGCATTGGAAATTTTTGAATAAAATCAATTTTCTTGCTTCCAGGCTTCATTCCGTCTCTATGTATGCGAGTACCCAAGAACGTTAACTCGGATGCAAAAAAAAACATACTTTGATGGTTTAAGTGTAGGACCCATCTCCCGTAAAATTTCCAGAACTTCCTTCAGAGTTTTGAGGCCCCCAATTGCTGTCACACTGGGAATAATGACTTCATCTATATAGTTTACGATATTTCTTGATTTCATACGACAAATTAAATCGAAAATGACCTCTTGAAAAATCATCGGTGCATTAATGGGGCAAAAAGGCATTACGTTGTTCTCAAAATGACCAAGACGAGTCACAAATCCGATGTACTGACGTGATTTTTCATCCACAGGAGTTTGGTGGTATCCAGAGAATAAATCTAGTGTCGTGAAGAACTGCTTTCTAGCGAGTTGTGAGAGCTGTTCCTCAACAGTTGGCATTAGGTACGGCTTCTTCTTGGCGATAACGTTTATCGTACGAAAGTCAATACAAAGACGATCCTTCCCATCTTGCTTGGGAACCAAAACAATAGGCGAAGAGTATAATCAATTAGTTGAGCGAATTACGTTTGTGGCAAACAATTCATTCACAATCTGTTCAATCTTATCTCTTTTGGCCAACGGTATACGATATGGTCGAGCATGGATAGGCATGTTGGACGTCAACTCGACACTCATTAATTTTGTCCTGCATTGACCCATTTCGGCCATATTCTCTGTATAACAATCACGGAAATCATCAAGTAGTATCCGCAGCTCGGTTGTTTCGAGTGCAGTTAAATTTCTTTCAATGTCGGGAATTTCAGGACATTTACTTTCACTCGCCTTTTTCAATAATTATTCGATGTGAAACTCCGTTCAAAGCATCCAATCCCAAAAGCAAACTATAGGTCCACGCGTACGATTGTATCGTCTATTTTTAATGTCGCTATAATTTTGCTAGTACATTCTAAGCATCCACCTGCAAATCCATTCAGTTCAATTGGCGGACACTTTAATAAGTTGTACGCGCATGAGAGATTGATTACTACCCGAATCTATAAACGCGTCCAAAATTTTTTCATCCATCTGAATGTTTTTCACTGTTAGGTTTTGTACTGAATAGTTTGAATTTAACTGACGAATATTCGCGTTATTCACATATTCCAGTTTATCTCGACTTATACATGTATCCGCACTGTTTCCCGTCTTTTCACAAGTAATTTAACACATCGCGGTCGTCGTTGGGGCAAAGAACAGTTTACGGAAATGAGCCCCGGTTTATAACAATTATAACAAACACGCTTTTACACGTCGTTTGTATCGGCAACAGTTGTTGTTCCCAACGCAGACTTATTAAATATTTTCTTTGACACAGAGTTCACGTTCATCGGGCTTCCACTTTTTATTTCACTATGTGATTTTCGCGTGCCCGGTATGTTTATCTTACTTTGGTTTGTTAAATAAGTTTTAAGGCAACACAAAAACTCCTTAGTTGTTTTAAATGTAAAGCACGCGATAGCGGTTTGCATTTGAACGTCTAAAACCTTCATGCATATATTTTATAATGGCTGCTTCCGCACACTTTCGATAGTAATAATCCGTATATGGCTCATTTGAACGTCTAACATTTGCCATCATACGAAGATGTACCTCGGCTTCATTTTCGGTAGGCTCGAGCTTGCAAATTCATCGATGCTTTGAAAAAAAATCGCTTCTTGCACCTAGCCACAATTTTGCTGTCCCTGAAACTTTCGTTCGCACTGCAAATAGAACAATGTTTTCATCTCATGAATATACGGATGCTAGTGATTTCACACGATGAACAAATTGTTGCGCCGTCAGTGATGTGCTTAACGTTGGATCGAATTCCGGCATTATTTCAATGACATCGCGCAAATTGTGGAACATGCTTTGGCGTACTGGGACGCTTGTCGTGTCAGATACGGCGACTGATCTTCATCTGTCTGCGGTAGATGTAGATTCGGTGCTGATTCCATCAATACGTTTTGCCTAATGTCCGTTGGAAAACTAAGACTAAAGGTTGATGCCATATTCAAGTTTGGCGACACGCCATTGATTATGCCTGAAACAGAGTTTGCAAATCCGCCAGCAATACTCTGTACCTGAATATTTAATGCTGGCACTAAAGTTGTGAGATTTTGCACGCTTTCTGGCATCTTTATCGCTTCGTCGGATGCACGAGAGCTCTCGGCTAAAATTTGTACGTCGTCTCCATTGACGGCTTCCGTCAGACGTAAAATTAATTCGGGTTTTTTGCCTCTTGTCGGCAAATTTCGCGAACGTAGCTCATGTTAGAGTTCGTTGATTGTGAGCAAATCAATACGAACTATGGTGTCCGGCATTTTCAACTAAGAAATATGGCCACCACACACGAATAAAAATTTGACATGGCAAATGCGTTAATATTCACGATTCAAAATGCCAGTTACGGGACGGCTAACTATTATGAAAAGCATACAATATCCAATAAAGCGAAAATTCCGTAGCACCCCACTTCTGAAAACTGTCGGGAATAAAAGGACTGTGGATGTTAGGGAATTGCTTTAATTAAAAGATAGCATCGCTTTGTTTCAATAATAAATATTGTCGCGTGTTATGGTTCGCGGCCAATAATTTTAATGTTCCGGGAAAGTGAAAACGCAATGTCTTTTAAATTAAATTAAAAGAGTTTATTTAATTACTTAAAAATGCACAATCACTTATTTAACTATTTCACAATTTTAATTTTCACTATTAAAATTCTAACTTCCACTTGTCCATAAATTTCTACTTCACAATCAGCAAAAATCACTTTCCTATTACTCGATCAATATCGCTTTTCTATTCGCTCCACAGTTTTTAGTATCGCGGTTCTAATGAATGATGCTCCCCATTCATTCAGCTCGCCTTTATATAGGGTCTCTACCCATTCAACCCATTTCTCGTACATTGGCGAATGTTCTGCCGAGAGATACCTGGTATATTTGAACAGTTTAATGAATGGAGTGACGTTACTTTCAGATGTTGATCATGCTTGGTGGGCTCTCGTAGTTTCGAGTAAATTCATTTCGTTGATGTTCTTAATGGTTGTGAAAACAATTGCGATAGTAGCTCGCAGAATTCTTTGCACCCCACCTCAGATCTTTTCGCCCCGAAAAGATGTGTCGCCAGTTGTAGTCAATTCTCCCTGGATGTAATATGGGGCAAGACAGTCCAGGTGCACGGTTTGCATTTTGGCTCTTGGCTTACGATGTTCCTGTATTCGGTATATGACGTCGTTGATTCACTTTGCAACTCGGTATGGTCCCTCCCAATTATGTTGCAACTTTGGAGGCCTAACCTTTCGCCGTTGCGGGTTATATAGCCACACCAAGTCATCTTGCTGGAAGCCAGTAGAATTTGCCTTGAGATCATACCTGGTCTTCATGCGGTCAGTAGCCGATTCGAGGTGATTTTGCACTGTCCGATGTATCTGGTTCAACCGTTGCCTTAGATCACTTGCGTTCTCCGAGATCGTTTGGGGTTTCTCAGGGGATGCTCCGAACTTTATATCGGCTGGCGGACGAATAGTCTTTCCAAAAAGGACTTTGGCTGGGGCTTGGCCCGTCGATGCATGTTTGGCAGCTCTGTACGTCATCAAAAACAGTGGAATATGTCGGTCCCAGTCCCTTTGGTTCTCATCAACCATCTTGGCCAGATGTTTATTTAGCGCGCCGTTGAAACGTTCGACCATTCCATCGGATTGGGGATGCAGCGGTGTTGTCCTCGTTTTCTGTATTCCCAGTAGTTCACACATTTCGCCAAAAACTAGTGACTCAAAGTTCCGGCCTTGATCCGAATGTAATTTGCAAGGTACGCCGTACCTACTGACCCAATTTAACACTAGCTGTTCGGCTACGGTAGTTGCTTCCTGGTTGGAAATGGAGTAGACCTCGGGTCACTTGCTGAAATAATCGGCGACAACCAGTGTGTATCGATTTCCCCAATCGGATTCAGGAAAGGGTCCTGCGATGTCAACACCAATCCTTTCAAATGGTACGCCTACGTTATAGGTTTGCATTTGTCCTCTCAGTCGTCGCTTTGGACCTTTGATGGAAACGCAAATTGTGCATCTGCGACACGTCTTCTCGAGCGTGGAGCCAGTAAAACCTTTCCCGCAATTTTGCTAAGGTTTTGTTAACACCAAGGTCGCCTCCCGAGGATACTTCGTACATCTTCTTAACCACATAGTGGATTCGGCTTTTGGGTAGTATAGTTTGCATCCTATAGGAGCTGCCATCCTTCGTTTCCCATTTCCGCTTGAGTACGCCACCCTCCACCTGAAGGGAGTTCCATTGTGCCCAATAGCTTTTCAGGGTTGCGCCATGCATTGAAACGTCCTTCCACTCAGGTCGCCCAGTCGTCTCCTTCCATACGAGCAATGGTCCGATGTCTTCATCGGCTAACTGGGCGTTTCGAATCTCCTCCGATGACCAACTTTCATCGAATTCGGCCGTTATCAATAGCACATCAGCGGGCGATTCCTTTTCCTCAATCCGTCGGCAATGCTTGCAGTTAGCTGGACATAGACGGCGGGATAGGGCGTCAGCATTTCCATGAACTCTTGTGAAGTAGTTGGGGAATGGAGTGACGTCACTTTCAGATGTTGATCATGCTTGGTGCGTTCTCGTGGTTTTGAGTAAATTCATTTTGTTGATGTTCTTAATGGTTGTGAAAATAATTACGACAGTAGCTCGCAGAATTCTTTGCACATGTAACAATATGAACTCCTTTACAAGTTCACGTTAAAAAAATATATTTTTCCTTCATATCATACGATACGTTGTTCCTACCAACCACTTGCTTGGTTCGACTCGACTCGACTAACTGAGTAGCTCGCTATGGTGTTGCTAAGCTGGAGTTGACAAGTTGGATATCAAATCTTAATTAAAACTATAAGAGTCTGAAAGAAAACGTTAATTTTAGGCATCAGGCGGTTCAGCGGGTGGCAACATGTACCACACATTTTAGTTTCTTATGACCATCGGAAAAAATTTAAGTTATTTATTGTAGTTTATTTTTAGTTCGTTGTGAAGATTGTTTTCTAAAACTTCTGCCAACTCAAAAGAAATCCCAGCTGGATATTACAAATGAGAGTGAAAACATACCTAACTCTTTGCCTATCCAAATTCGTACTACTTGTATGTATCGACTTGACTCAATATCCTTCCAGATCCAACAGAATTGTGCATGCAGTATATCACAATTAAATCAAGCCGCTTTTAGTCCAGTCAAATTAGTCCTTAAAATAGAAGTTAGGTTACAAAAATTCCCATAGAGCTGAAAATTGGTATGAATGTTTAGAATACTTTCATCAATGAATTGTGAAAAGTCCCCATCATTGTGCAAAAAATTTTATTGATGGTGAAAGTTTGCAAAAATAGGTTTTTCTCATTTTTCAGCTACACGGTGAGTTTTACAGCAAAAATTCTTCAGACAAAAATTGTAGATCATCCGATTCTCTGCAAATAATTTATCCACACTTTTTTTCATAAGTATTGCCATTTCCGTGATATAGCAGTTGAAAGAATTGAAAAAAATATTTTATTCCTAATATGCACACGTTTCCACACCATCAATGAGGTAGTGTGCGCTTTTTTAACGTGGTTTCCCCGGTAGGCCTATTCTATGATCTACTGTGATCCTATTGAATTCAAATTGAGTATTGAAAATGATGAAAGCTGTGTAAATTATGTAATATATAAATGAAAAAATAATTTGGAAAAATTATTCGTTGGATTCATAACAATCCAATGGAACTTCTAGTGTACTGTCTTCGTTTTCTTCTTCTTCTTTTTCTTCATCTTCTTTTTCTCCATCTTCCTGCTGGATACAAATATGTTTTAAAAGTGATGCATCATATGTCTCATCACTGATATCGTAATTATCCTCATCTAGTATCGATTCAACATTGGAGCACGACTGTCCTTGACAATTGTTACATGCTAAAGAACAAAACAGTTCAACCGTTTTACAGCCGCATTTAGCATTTTTGCAATTGCAAAAGATGATGTTAAGGAGTTTTTCTAGTGCAGGTGGGAGTAACGTATGAATTGGTTTCAATGCATTGTCAACTAACTTCCAACCCCATGTAATGCTTTTGATTTCTACGTCCAAACGCGGAACCGACCTCTCATCGGTTCTAGACGTTAAGTCTGAGTAGTGCCAACGGATGGTACCCACCGGTCAACCAATCCATGCACCGTAATCCATTCACGCGGTGGCTGCTTGTCGGCCAGCTAAATCGGAGAGGATTTCGGTCGCGAGGCCCCGAATGGATTACGCTCATTTAGAATCTTCAGCCACCAATACATGCCCATTTTCAAACGCGTCACCAAAACAAAACCATACGGAGAGGAAACCTATTTTACGTTACTCCGTATTTCTTCATCAATCAGTCAAAGAACAAAAATCTAATCTCCATTTCGCGTTCCCGAAGCTCAACGACGCGGTACCGAAAAGCACACTACGTTTATTTAAATCCGAAAAAAAACTACGCTAAAGAAAAACCAAAATTAACTGAGGTACCGCGTACCGCGCGCGACGCGAATCCGACCTCAGCGGATTTTCTCAAACCCTACCCTTGCGACGGCATACTTACCATGCACTCTATTTCCCGCTGAAAGAAAGGAACCACTGGAAAGGAAAGTCGTTGTTACTGTTTAGCAATTCATGTTATTTTATTTTTCTAGACAATTCATTTATCACTTGAAAAAAAAAACAACAATTTTAATCGAATTTCATCTCGAGATAAAAATTAATTATTTTAGTGTCTGACATTTCAATATAATTTTAAATCTTCTACAGTAGGTGATACAGTTTATTTTAAAAGTTACAATAATTTAAAGGATGCATTTTAATTGGTTCAATTTATTCAATGCTATTTCAATAATTCCTTAAACTATTTTAATTTTCTTTTATATTCAACGAACTTACTAACAATTACCAGGATAGAGTGTCAGCCCATGATTTTTTTTTTTGAAATGTTTTAGGTTATGGAAAAAAAACTGAACGTGCTGATTGCTATTGGTTATAATTAGTATAATATTTTATTCTTTCACTAATTTCTGCGGTTTAAATATTAGAATGTAAAACTTAACTGTATAGTAGTTGTTTTCTTGGATGGTAATTTTTGTTTTGTTTTTTCTTGTAAGTATTGAGTAGTAAGGGTAGAGAAGCAAATCATTAAATTTAAAAAAAAAATGTTAAGGTGTAGTGGGATAGAAAAAAAAGTGAATCGTACGAGTATGATGAAATTAATATTTTCATATAAAATACCACTGAATGAAACTAAAGCTACACCTATATGTTGTGTACTAGGGGATTGTGATGAATTAATGAACTTAATTTGATTTATGACTATTCTACTTGAACATTCATAGTTGGCCAACGTATTACGTGAACGCATTCTACTTACATTACGCTCTAAGGAGCTGCATATGCAATAACAATATCAATTGCAACTCTCTTGTATCGTTTGAAAATTTATAAGGAACTCTCCTCAAATTGTCATTATTCTTCAAAATTTAACGCTATGTTTTTCGGACTCTTTGAAGGTATTATAAAAAAAAACCATCATGACGCCTTTATATGTGTTCTAACTGATTTTTAAACTTTTTTTTTTGGGATTTACTTATTTGAAAAAATTTTTTAAGATTTAATTTACACGAATTTTGGTAAGAGTTTCTATTTATCTCTTCGCTAGTTATTTCTTTCGTGATTCATGTGATTACTTTTTTGTTGCTAATCTTTCTTCTTACTTATGTCATTCAATGACGAAGGTGAGTGAACAAAAAGGCGATTTTTAAAGTGCACTTTAAATTTTAGTTATTTTGTTTTTCTTGTTTTCTCTTCATTTTGTAAACATATAGAGTCATCTCGGTGCCATTAAGCTTTGAAACAGTTTATATGTTTTAGGTTTGCTTCACTTATTCATTCATTCAGAATATGATAGCACGAATTTTTAATTTGTGTTGTGGATGCCCTATTTCAAAACAGATGATTGATTCAATCCTTTCGTTGTGAATAGTTATTATGAGTCCAAGAAATTTTGCGAGAATTTTAAGGACGCCGAAGCCTTTCTGTAAAAATTGTCATGTCTTTTCTCTCGGCAAATCGCAAACTTCCATCTTGCCAATTTAACAATTGCATAGCTTATGAGGAAATCATAAATGATTTTAACAAAAAAAAGAGAATTGAAATGGGAAGGCGTAGTAAACACCAACAACGCAACACTTTCAGAAGTGCCGAATAGAGAAATCATAAGCCAAAACACCTGGTGGTTGTACATCAAGTGAATAAAGCCTATATGTTTTTCCATAGAAACTGAAAAGTGTCTTTTATAACTTTAAATCAAAACTCACTTTGTAATAGCTGCTAACATATTGCACAAATTGTTGCTTTTAGTTTTGTTCCCTCCTGAAGCGAGCATTGTTCATTTTTCGTGGCGTTGACTGTCTGCTCCTTGTGACTCCATTCTTATTGGAATGGTTTTCAAATTAGATTGAGAACAACGAGCAATCGTTCTCCATTGAAAGATACAGGACAGCAAGTGTAGGTGGCTTTTGTTCAATCATGCATGACGAGGGAGCTGACAGACGGCTGCGCTGGTCTAGTTGTTTTCCCGTGACGTGTTTACACTTTGCACTGTTATCGTTTGCCCAGGTGAACGGGAAAATGCAACCAGGCCACGGCCTTCCTTGCGCCTATTACAAAGTCGTCCCAACGGCCTACAGGTATGCATCCAATACAGATGTTATTAAATGAGACGAGTTCGTTTCAAATATGTTGTTAACAGGGCGTAAATGAATTTGTACTGTGCTAGCGATGGGATTATATTATCACGCTGATGTCTCAGTTGTCCAGTTACGCGTGGTATGTCCAAGTCCTAATTATGATCCTGCAACATCGTGAGCCTTCACTTGCACGTTTAATATCTAGTATTTTAACACTAACCTGCTAGTCTGATTCATTTGATGATCGTTGATGAACCCTTTCTTCAGCAAAAATTTCCTCCCTTTTCAATGTAATGGGAGGTAGAAGTTACTAAGCAGTCTCTTCAGTTGTTGGAGGTAGATAATTGAATTTTTTTTTTACGTGCACTTTATAAATATATTAAACCACCCGGCGAATCTTAAATCGCGACCGGCCAACTCAAGGTAAACTCGCGAAATATCGTGCTGCAAATTTTTCACAACCTCTTCTTGGGTAGCGGCCACTACGTGCACACTTCACTGCCATGTGGCTGTCAATTCCTCTTGACATCCCACGACAAAATTGACGTGGGATGTGCGCCCGTCGCAACCAACGTGAAATGACAAGCCACCTAGCAGCAAGGTGTGTTAGTAGTGATCGCCAGCAGCGTCGCATGATTCATTACACCCAGTCTTCTGGATCCATTTTATTACCAAGCCACACTTGAACTTGATAATATACCCGGAAACGATGTTGTTGAGCAGCAGCAGAGGTTGGGGGAAGACAAGCTTATTTCACTTGTTTTTTATAATAAGTTTTTTTTGCAAAAGATACGTATTGGGAGTGTATCCAAGCAGGTAACTTTTTTGGAGCTCCGTACATAGAAAGAAGAAAGCGAATTCCATTAGTGATTATAAATTCTGGAGTAGAGTTACTATCTTTAAAAACTTCAGCCCAATTAATTAAATTTTGTTTCTCGAACAATTTCAAAACTGTTGTTTTGCCCCTCTTGAAAAATGCTGACGTTGTATCGCAGCCAGTTATTGCGTGTAGAAAAAGTATATGATTTTGGTATTTTGGAAAAACAAAGAAACTTTTTTATGAATATATTTCCGATTGCTGCTGAGTCTTTCCCGGCTTAAAAAAATAAATATTTTTTTCTGTTGGAGTTCGAGTAGTAAGTAATACTAATAAATCGACATCTTCACCAACAAAAACAGTTGTATTTGTTGAGTTGAATTGTTCTATTGCTGTTTCAATGATCAGAATATCTGCATTATTTTCAGCTTGTTTTACAAGAATATTTTCAGTAGTAAATTTTCATTTTAACATCAAAATAAACCGAGACTTTTTGTGGGTATTTTCAAGAAATTTCTGTTTGCTTATGGGAACTGTTATAAATTCATTAAAAATAACATCAGAAGATGAAGATGTTGTTGTAGCTCGACGTCGTTGTTGTGCGGCTTTAGGATTTTTATTACAATCGGTGTAACCATCAAATACTACAGTCACTCTATGGCCAAAATGTCTACGTACATACTGAACATATTTGTCGAAAATTTTATGAAATGTTTCTTCGTGGTCCCAGAGAACGCAGTGTAATAGAAATGCCCCGTCGATGATGAACGTAGATTTTATATTGTCGATATTTAATATTACTGTTTGAAAACAATCGTAAATGGCTGACTTTTGTGTTTTACGCATTCCAATATCATCAAACATTGACAACAGGTAGGGAGCCAACTCATATTCGACATATTTTTCAATTTCATCTTCCAAAGTAGTCGTAATATTCATGCGTTGAAATAATAATACAGGGTCAACAGGAATCTTCTTATCGTGAACTTTGACAGTGCTACTCATAGCTAAAAGAGGGACCACTTTACTCATAGGTGGTGTCGAAAAGTGTGCATATTACGAATAAAATATTTTTTTCAATTCTTTCAACCGCTACATAACAGAAATGGCAATACTTATGAAAAAAGTGTGGATACATTTTTTGTAGAAAATCGGATGATCTACAATTTTTGTCTGAACAATTTGTGCTGTAAAACTCACCGTGTAGCTGAAAAACGCGAAAAACTTATTTTTGCAAACTTTCACCATCAATAAAATTTTTTGCACAACGTGGATTGATGGGGACTTTTCACAATTCATTTATAATAGTATTTTGAACATTCATACCAATTTTCAGCACTATGGGAATTTTTGTAACCTTCAAAGTCTTATTTGACTGGACTATTTCAGGTTCAATTATTTGACATAAAGTAGGAAAATATTCCACTCTCGCCTGCCTATTTACGTTTGTATACACCCAACATAACGATAGAGACCAAATAAGCCCTAAACGCTTTGTCCATACAAGCTGCTTCTTCTACTTTATTCAATAGAATTACATCATGATCGTTTTATGAATGGAGTGAGAATAACGTAATTTCTTGACCAGAAACATTGCAAATGAATCCTTTAGGGGATGAGAGAATAAGAAAATAAGATAGCTAAAAGTTTAGACATGAAAACAACATCTCTTGTTCAAACATAATAGATTCTCCTTATCCAAAATGCTTATTTTGAAAAAAAAAAAAAATGTATTTATTTATTAACAAAAAATTAACTTTCTGTTAATCGTTGAAAAAGTTAATATTGTCACCGTTTCCAAACCCGATCCTGTAAATGTACACATATAACACAAAACAAGCCCAAATTCTAATCTTTATGCTAAGATATCCTCTAAGGATTACACAATCTTTTATATAACTACTTCATTATACCCACATGTAACCAAAAAGCTATGATTAAAAAAAAAAACATAGTGTGAAAATAAACAAAATGCACAATAGATAAATGCGAGTATGCAAAGATCGATAATTATAGGCACTGCAAATATAATGGAACAAAACTCTATGGATCAATCAAAAACTCAATAGCACACTTTGCAAGATGCTTTCAAATGGTAGTGCTCACACGCATGCTTAAAATCCTGGAAACGGGAAAATATGAAAATTTATATTCGTTAGAGATAGATACTCATACTCGTATATCATCAATTATACACAGTTCAACGAGTGTTGCACATTTTAATGCAATTATTTTCGAAATTGTTGTGTTCAATCAACAATTGTGACCACATACAATTTTTGAAGTAAACTAAGCCACTTTAGCCACACTCGTCGCTTTTATTCTACACGAGCGAGCACCATCCATTCGACCAGTATCCAGCAAATATGTAGACTCGGATATAAAATACGACCAAAAGCTTTAATTATAATAATTTCAAAATGCAATATTTCTATGACTTTTATGCACTACCCCTGAATATAAACACACTTTACATATAATAAAGCATAATATAAGTAGAGTTACATAACTTGACTTACGTTCATTAGTGATAAACCATTCTTACATATATAATACATTCCTGTACCATAAATTCTAGTTCACTAAAAATGTTAAATTTGATAGTGTTATGTTATCACGTGAAAACTGTGACCAGTTCTCATCTCGCAATTGTTATCATGATGTAAAAATTAGAATGCATATAATATAACACTTCACCCTTCATGAATATTTTCAGTAGTTTATTAGACATAAAGTGGCAGAAAATATGAGGAAAATTGAGAGTAAATAAATTATTTAGAAATGAAAAATAAGTTGTTTCTATTTTCAGAAAAAAAAAATCCAAATACCTAAGAGGGTAAGTATGTCTTATTTTACTAGTGCATTTAAAATTACATTTTCAAAACATGCTTTTGCCGGAGAAGTAATAATGTTAAAAACTCTTTTTCCAATAAGATGAAAACCATGCATTGAAAAATACAGTGTTTATGTCATATGTTTATTTTTATTATTGCCGCTTTAATTCAAGCTATTTCTAATAGAATTATAGTCTTTTAAAATATTTCAGAGATTTGAAGCGCTAAGACGCAATTTGTATTGCGATAAAGCAAAACATTCTAGAGTATATCAATTTACATTAGAGAATATTTTATTGGAAAAATCTAGGAAAATATCCAATGGACATAATTATGATTCTGAGAAGCAATCAATCTGTTTACTACTCTTATTGTTGAAACATCCCAAGATTGACATTGAATCAACTCAAAGTATAAATTAAGTAAACAGATTGAGTCAAACTGACATGCGACATTCCAGTCTACAATTTTGATATGGACAGTTTTGCCTTTCGTCATTCATGTCAAAAGTTGTGTCAACCCCTATGTAATAATCGGGCAGTTAAAGGGTTAAAGAAAAACTCAAAATGTCCCAGATCAATCGAAATGATCGAACCGGTACGATTGCAGATTGAATTGGAACAATTTCCGATTGACCTAGAACAATTTGCAATCGAACCGGTTTGAGATTGATCTGGTACTACGAAACACTTTTGACAGGGGAATTGTCATTGAGCAGGAGACGTGTGAGGTAACTCACGTGGGAAAATTAGTGCCGATCGTTTCAATATCTCAGGAAGATAGTTGCCGATAATCGAAGCAGTCATCCCAACGAAGCTAACCTCAACGGTCTCTTTCTGAAGACCCATTGCAGGAACAGCAAGAGTCCCGCAATTTCTCGCCCAAGGCATGCAGTAGCAGTAGCAGTAGAAGCAAGTACCGTAAAAGAGAGAACGGTCCCTGGATTGCACTCGACCAGAAGCTTTGGAAAAGTAAATGGACAGGAGTTTCCCTCCGGACGGAAAATCAGGTGGAAAATTCAAGAGGAAGTGTAAAGTTCTTGCACTGTTTAGTGTGATAAAGCGCGCTGCTGTGGGTGAGCGTAGCGTCCACCATAAAATATTGTGCAAAACGTCACAAACAAGTCGTCCGCTCCATCGTGTGGAAAGCGCTGAAGAAAATCACCAGTGAGTGTTTAGTGGGGGCGCGACTCCGATCAGGATTTCGCACAATAGTTTCGACTTGGACTTGAACGGAATTTCAGAGCTATCTGGTTTGTGTTGGCGAAAGTGTCGCAAAGTGTAGAGCCCCCCGAGGCAAGTGAACGAGTTCCGGCTGCTGTTCGTGGTTGCCTCGATTAGCGAGAAGTGCGAAAAGTTAATCCGGGGACGCCTCCTGTGCGACTTGGAGTAGTTATCCAACTTTCTTTCAACTGTTGCAACGATTTTCCGATCTTTTGTCGAATTGCGATTTTCTCGAGGAAAAACACTCAGCCAAGCCGAGCAATTGCTACCGTGCGAAAAATAAGAAGTGAACGGAGTCGAGTTGAAATATCGCTCTTCTGAACGACTCACTGCAGAGTTAGGAGTGAAAAATTATATTTATCAAAACCGCATTTGAAGATCCGATTGAGATTGGAGTTGAGCTTATTAAAAGGATTTATCAGGAAAATTCTCCTGCCACTAGATACGTACTCAGGTTTATACAGTACCAATCGTTTGCCGCGCTAACGTTGTGGACATAGTTTTTGCTTGCAGTTCTTTAATCGACGAATATTTTGTTGCTAGTGCTGGAAGCTTTTCAATTGTTATCAACAAGCGATGCAACCATAAAAATGATCGAGACTTGATAATAGGAAAAATAGCTGAGTTAGTTACTGCTTAAAAATCCTGCCTATAAGGTAGATTTGAAAAATCCGGATTTGTGTATTCTAGTAGAAGTGATAAAAGGAATTTGTTGCCTCAGTGTTTTACCAGACTACTACAAGTATAAGAAGTACAATTTGATGGAAGTAATAGCTTTGTTACAGAATCGAAATTTCCGGACCATCTGCATCGTCGTCGAGCGCTCGGAGGACGATGCAGGTGAGTACCCTTTTATTGTGTTATTTATACATATATTTTGTGCATGTCCAAATAATGATTCATACCACTTAAATCCTCCAACATTTATAGATTACTGTGCATTTGAATTTGCCGGCTTTTATACATTAGTCATTATGTTGTTTGATACTGTTCAAAGCATTTTCGGTTAGAATTCCATAGGTTGTGAATGTAACTAGTTCGGTCAGTCCGCCAAAGCTCGTCGGGTAATGTTGAATACTATAAAAGACCACAGATAAAATATTTTTATAGATTAGCATATGCTAGAAAATTACAAACCTCGTTGGATTATATGTACTTTACGTAAAGATATTTATGTGCTTTAGTTTATATGCAAGCATATCCTTTTACTTATGCTGCTCATTCACCTTTTTCCTATTTAAATACATTCGGACACAATGCACAATACGTCGCGGTTAACAGACATAGAGATGAGTGTACATATGCATAAGAGAGAACTGATTTTCTAGATATTTTTATTATACACGAAGAGTTTGATAAACGTGTATGTTAGGGACAAATATACTATTAAAGCGAAAGAAATTTTCATATCATTATCACGCCAAATTAACTAGCTAAATCGCTAAACCAACAATATGCTATGTCCTCACGAAACTAGAAAACGATATTCCCTAATAATTGTTTACATACTGATAGTATCATTCCGCTTCAAAACGAACTAAATAGAAAAATCCATTACAACTCGTATTTTCTGCTTCAAATTATCTTTTATGAATGATTGATCTTTTTGCTGATTTTGCAATTTTTGGTTTGAGGTTTTTTGGTTTTTTTTTATAAAACGCCAGTTACTGTACGTCTTGTGTTATTTCTCTAAGAAATAAGTGGAAACATTGTCATTATTCGTATTATTTCCAAAGAAAAAAAAAACACATCAGGCTCTTGCTTTAAAATAGGAAAACAAAGAAAAAAACAAAACTTATTTATAATTCTAATGAATTTAATGCAATCAGGAAAATTGCCAAGGCGATGATAAATTATATCGAAAAAAAAGATACTAAATAAATTGTTAAGTATTTATTGCACGTGTACATCGTTAGTTCTTGCATACAGAGTGGTTAACTCGTCAATAAATAGATCTGTGTGCTTCATAATTATGATGTTTATGTTTAAATATATTTTGCGAAAGAATAAAATGAATCATCTTATGAAGTGCTAATTTTCCCAAAATCGGTCTTTCCTTTCTCCTGACTCTAACCGGGTATAGGACCCGGTACGGTGGCAGGCTTCCACCTCAAGACATGAGCCAGCCGCCGGGTACTTAAGCAATTCTTCTTTGTTTCAGGTGATATCGTGGGTTGAGTGGCCCAAGCAGAGTGCCTCTTTAAGGCATAGAGTTATGCAATCAAATTGTATAATTCTATGGCATAAATTGGTCACCGGGGTACTCCCCTTCTGATGGGAAAGTTCATGCAATTCAAGTTCTATGAGTTTTCCACTCAGAAGAGGAATACCTGACCACTGCAACAAAATATATATGGATTTATTCCGGTTGGGTGGGTGCAAAGGGGCTCCATCACCACCCGGTTGCCCCTCTTTCATTTGTGGGCCATGAACTTCGTCGGGTAATGACGAGGTTACCCCAAGTCCACCTTTCTTTTCAGGTTCCACTTGTTCTCGGAACAAGTTCTATCTCCCTCGGTGTAGTTATCTTCACTCTTTGAGACTTCGGTTGCCTCTGGATCTCCAGCAGTCAAATTCGTGAGTGCGAAATTTTTTGCTCGCCGCAGACGGGCGTGGGTGCCAGCTCACTGCTTTGGCCTAGGCCCCGCACTTGACCGCCTAGCGAGTAAGGCGGTTTTCTCGTTAAACGAACACACCTTGCACAAAACGAATATCGCTACTCGGGGGGTCCTTATCTCCTCCAACCAATGCGACACCTTTCAAACGCCACCAAAAATAAAAACAACCACACTGACGAGCTCCCGCGCGCGATATTTCCCCGAACCAACCGTTATACATCCTGAGAAGAACAATTTCCAAAATTTTCCGCATGAATTTAGTAGAAAAACAAAGAAAATTGTACTTTCTTTGATATTAAATAAAGTTTATCAAGAAATACAATAAGATTTATCAATGAAATACGATTTTTCAACAAAGAGAACTCTTAACAATTTGTTTTGACTAACCTCGTCATTTTACCTATCTACGAAGGAGGCCTCCTGGTAGGATTCCCGTCGTCGACTGCACGGCGAAAAAGATCCTGCGCTGACTCGAGCAATGGCCAAGTGGGAGATATCCTTCTCCCTTCAACAATTTTGTTTAATTCCGTTTGGTATTCCTTTCCTTTGTTTCCTCCTCTTTTTTTCCTTCTGATTTCTTTTAAACTTCCGCAAACACTTTTTCTTTCTGCCTTCCCACTTCACGTTTTGATCCCCAAAGAGAGAGCTTTTCCTTTGTCCCTCGCCCTTTTATCAGCTCGTTCCCAACGGAGCACAACTAATTTTGGAGTGAACCTTATAGTTCTCCTTTTCTTGCCGAAATTTCTATCGTGATTTTCACCACACTTCAACTGGTGTTTCTGAAATTCGGAGTCGTAGAAATTTTTTTCGGAATCGTCACTGTGACGGACATTTGCCGTTTGCCAAACGAAAATTCGAAAATAAGCTTTTGTCCTTACTATTTAGCTTTATGATTTAGCTTCCGTTTTACTACTGGTTAATGGGAATCATGTTATTTTTTTCCTTTCTGTTCCTATTGGCTAAGAGTGCAATCGCGCAAATTATAAAAACATTATTATAATTGTAGGAATTGGGGGATGAGTGTGAAGTATTTGTTTTTGGAAATAAGTTTAACGTATACCAGGCTTAATAGTATGCGAACGCATTTCTTCTTGGGTCAATTTTGATCGGAATTCGGCCATAGCATCACAACACTGTATCGCCATATCAGCAAGATTTGTGAACACTTCCTCGCCGCGTTCGCAGTATGCATCTTGATCGTAGTCAACATAATTTGTTACGTTGCCGAAATCTCGACTCTCTGGTAAGAAGCGCATCAGAAATCCATTAATGGCTTTGTTCTGATCTATGACAATGTCTTCTGTTTGTTGCAAATTGGTTATTGCAGCATGTTGATTGACAAATTCATCTGACATATCATGTTCGCTTAGTGATCTCCGATGCGCCAGTTCATTTTCTGTTAATTACCCATTTTTTTGATCCTCACTTTCCATCTGTTCAACTTCGTCTTCACGCATTTCTAAGTTGTCTTTCACCACCAACTCAGCATAACGTAGCGTGTTCAATGTATGTTCGCATAAACTCAGTCCAGGTGAAATCATTGCAATCATGCCAGTTTTACTCTTTTCACCAATGAATGAATCTCGAAGCACTAGAGTTAGTTTTGATATTCGTAATGGTAAATGCGCACTTTGTTTGCCCATGGCACAAATGCATTCTTTAAGTGCCAATAGGGATTTATTGATTTCTGCTCCTTCCATACGTGTCTATCAATTGGCTGACGACGTATCGGCACCTCGTTCATTGCCAGCTAAATCAATAATCGAAAATTTGCCATGTATTCGTGCTGAACCTGGTGGCCGCAGCACAATCTGGAAAACTCCATGAGAACGTAATGAATTCATATTGGCAGATGTCTGTCTTGATGTTCGAGCGTTGTTTCCATGCTGAATCAATTTTGACACTTCATCTACATTATCTACCACTTTTTCAGTCAAACCGACGACTTGAAGATGCTGTTTGCCGTCTTCGAGAACCCGTAGTTTCTGTTTGTCCGATAGTAAAGCGAAAACCTTCCCAATGTAAATTTCAAAGAAACTAGCCGACACAAACAAATTCAAATGTTTATAACGTGGACTATGTAGAAAATTGAAAACATCTTTAGCGGCTATAGCGTAAATACCATTTTTTTCAGTCTTGCGTTTTTTCCATTAAATTCACCACCCATTGTAAGCGTTTTTCCGGAGCCTGTTTGACCATAAGCAAAGCATGTTGCCATACCGTCTTCAAATATTGTCTGTACTAAAGGTTTAGCCGTGTATTTGTATACGATTCGATTATTGCAATTATCATCAAAGGCATAGTCAAAACGGAATCGATGATTTTCCAAAAAATTTGTTAAATCCACTTTCGTTTTTGGTTCATGTACGATAATTTGATCTTTATTAGGCACAGATATCACATCCACTTCTTTACCTCAAGATACTTCCAGAACTTTGTCTTCGTAGCAATTATTGCCGACTTTAAGTTGGACGCTTTCTTTGATGGTGACGATATTGTCGTGGTCGTCCCTGTCGCTGGCTTTCTTAAATGGTGTTTCACTCAATTTTTGTCCTCCAAACGATATTGTTGTAGTTGCTGCGATGAATTTCCTCATCTTGTCGGTTTCTATGATGATTGCTTCTCACGCATCCTTTTGATTCGTTCTTTCCACAGTTCTTGATCACAGATGATGTCGTTGTGGAGCAATCGTGCACACACGGGAGTGGTATCGTGAACTTCGTCGAGCCTAACTAAACTTAGTTGAGCTGCATTAATACTTGAGGAAATTAAAATCTACTCTATTGTAAACATTAACATTAGAATTTATTCTGTTTCTAACTTTACTAGAACCATGTACAATAGTGGTAGAGTTTCCTATCCCAGTTTGGTTCGAGGATGCATCCTTCGATCCATGTTTCCAGGTGGTGGAATTTAAGTGGAGGGTTAAGTTGGCTACCATCTCAAATTCCCCGTAACAGTTGTATTCAGGTAAAAATGAGTGAAATTTCTGAATAAATTGGCTATACGACGGTAGGTCAATAATTCCTTAGAAAATTGAACAGGTGGCGTGACAAGCGCTGTAAGCGGTCCATTTTTATGCAGCAGCACTACCGACTAGGTATGCTGCGAAGTTTCAGCCGGATTGGTTGGGCTGTTGTGTGTTTCTCATGTATTGAAAAAAATTGTTTTATTACAAAAATGGCAAAAAATTGAGTTTAGATCCGTTACTAAACATTTTCATATAAAAAGCTTAACAGCAAAAGAAATCAAAAACAAGTTGGGTAAACAGACCTACGCTCATGTCAAAAGGGTTTTGTATTCAATTTTCAAAATGCAGTCACCAGATCGAATCAAATCAAGAAACATGTCAAAGACGATTTTATTAGAGAAAATATGAAATACGAAGATCATACTATTATTAACAAAGTTGAACGAATTTCGACTTCTGAGGTTTTTCGTATTGTTATACTCATAAATATCTCCCTTGATAATTATTTCAGATGTGCATCCGCGACGGAGGAAACACATTTTTCATGTATTTCCCCCCTGTGCCCGCACTGAAGCAAAAACTGACAGTTTAACAACTGTTTTGAAAAGCTCCCATGAAAACTTTCATTTCATACTCATATCGGCTACGTTTGATGATTTTTTTTTCCAGGGGCCACTCTCCTGTACTGTTATCATCGATTAATGGCCAAATTTTTCGAATCCTAGAATGGTTACAAAACCCTTTTGCTAGGAGCTCTCTCCCACCTCCTTCACTTGTTTCACTTATGAGCATTAATTGTAGGTACTCATCTTCAGTTATTCATTGAATTGAATCAAGTGTTCAAAGCATGCACCTTAAAAGTTGAAGTCGGGAAAAAATAACTCAAAATTATTCAATCTTCGAATTTAAAACAGCCACTATTTTGTTTTACGATTACTGATACCACTAGCCGATTCTCAAAGATATTCATGACACCTATCACTCCTGAAATTTTCATGCAAATCCTAGCAAAACTGTAGTGTCTGAGTCGGTAAAAAGCGCATGTTGTTCCATAGCCATATGTTGCCGTAGTAATGAATGCAGCGCATATTGTTCCATAGTAATACAGGAAAATTCAAACCGCTATAACATCGCTAAATATGATTCAATCTTTATGAAACTTTCAGGATAGATCAATCTTATAAATAGACGTCCACGTATTTTATTGAATTTAAGGGTACCGTTAAGATTTTATTCAAGAAAAAATAAAACCGATAAATCATACTATTACTAACAAAGTTGAGTGAATTGCGACTTCTCACGTATTTGTTCTTGTTGTACTCACCAAGGCCTACATTTCCGATTTTTTTCAGATTTTTCAGATCACAGGTGTCCAATCGCGAGGGGGGGGACACAAATTTTTCGTGTATTTCCCCTCCCTGTGCGTCCCTCGAAGCAAATTTTGCCAAACAAAGACCTGTTTTGAAAAGTTCTCATCAAGGCCTTTCATTTGATACCCATATCGGCTATCTTCAATGAAATTTTTTTTTCGGGGGGTCACTCTCCTATATGGGGAGACCCCCCTTAAATACCTCATAAAATTTTTTTGTAGTTGAACTTTGAAGAGATCACCACTTTACACCTACACACAAAATTTGATGTTTCTAGCTAAAGTAGTTTCCGAGAAAAACTGCTGTGACACACGGACGGACGGACGGACGGACAGACGGACAGACTGGTCGCGAAACTAGTAGGGTTTTGTAAAATTATTTTACAAAACCCTAATGAGTTCGTTTTGGTTCACGGTACATCTGCTCCTTCACTGGCAACTATTTATAATTGGTTAAGTGAATTAAAACGTGGTCGTACATCAACAAAGGATGAACCACGCTCATGACGCCCAGTAGAGGTGACTACGCCAAAAATGATCAATAATATCCACGATATGGTGTTAAGTGACCGAAGATTTAAGTTGAGTGAGACAGTTGAGATTGCAGGGATTTCAACAGGTAGTGTCATTTGAGTTTTACATGACAAATTGGATATGAAAAAGATTTCGGCAAGATGGGTGCCGCGTTTACTCACAGTCGACAATAAACGCAATAGGGTGGTTATACCTCTAAAGCTCTGTTGTTGCTCATGCATCGTAATCCGGATGAATTTTTCCTCGGTTCGTGACTTTAGATAAAACATGGATACACCACTATACTCCCGAGTCTAAAAAACAGTCAAAGCAATGGATTGTTAAAGGGGTACCATGTCCAAAGAAGACGAAAATCGTAAAATGAGCTGATAAGGTTATGGCTACTGTTTTCTGGGATGCACGTTGAATCATTTTTGTTGACTATTAGGAAAAAGGAAAAACAATAACAGGGGAGCACTATGCATCTTTATGGGACCAGTTAAAAGAAAAAATTAAAGTAAAACGGCCTCGTTTAAACAGAAAACAAATCCTCTTTCATCAGAACAATGCCCGTGTTTACACATGTTCACGATCAATGGCTAACGTTGAAGAATTAAAGTTCAAATCGGTCGACCACCCACGGTATTTGCCAGATTTAGCCCCTAGTGACTTTTTCCTATTCCCAAACCTGAAAAAATGGCTCACTGGACAACGTTTTTTTTTCGAATGAAGAAGTCATCGATCAAACAAATGTTTATTTAAAGGACCTCCCAAAATCTTTTTTTTTCTGATGGGTTTAAACAATTATAGAAACGCCTAACCAAAGGTATTGAGCTCCAAGGAGATTATGTTGAAAAATAAAAAAAAAAAAATATGAAAAAAATTGTTTTCATGCTTTTTTCTAAGGACTTATTGACCCACCCTCGTATTTTACAATATCACTACGATCAAGGTGAGAATGCATCGCAGGTTCGTGAAAAAATTTGTGGTGTCTACGGTCAATATACTTAATAAAAATCCACAACCAAGAGATGGTTCGCTGACCTTCGTTCTGGAAATTTTGATGTGACCAATCACTGAAAAAGTCGATGAAATCTTACAAAAGATTGAAGAAGACCGACATATAAGTAGCCATGACATTACCAAGGAACTAAATATCCAACACCAAACAGTTGTGAAACATTTCCATAAGGCTGAATACACAAAGAAGCTCGACATTCGGGTGCCGCATGAAATAACACAAAAAATATTGATGGACCGAATTTCCATTTGGGAAACGCTAATAAAACGCAACGAAATTGAGCCATTTTTGAAGCGATGAAAAAGCGGTAAGATATGAGAATTTCATTCGAAAAAAATCATGCTCAAAAAGAGGTGAATCAATACAAACGACTTCAAAGCCAGAATTGACACCAAATAAGGTTATGCTGTGCGTATGGTGGGATTGGAAGGGAATCGTTTATCATGAGGTGCTAGAATCTGGCCAAACACTCAATTCGGCTCTGTACTGTCAGCAATTAACCAGATTGCAAGAAGCAATTCAAAAAAAACTGGCCAAAATTGATCAATAGAAAGGGCGTTGTCACATCTTTGATGACCCGGCAAAAATTGACAGAGCTTGGTTGGGAAGTTTTGATGCATCCATCGTATAGTTTAGACTTTGCACCATCAGACTACCATTATTTTGGTCTCTGCGAAACTTCCTTAATGAAAAAAAAAACACTTCAAGAAGGGACTGTGAAAATCCTTGGCCAAGTTTTTCGCCGATAAACCACAGAGGTTTTATACAGATCGAATTATGGATCCACTCAAAAAATGGTAAAGAGTCATAGATAATAATGGACAATACGTACTTAAATAAAATCCATTTTCAATAAAAGAAATATTCAATCGAAAAATGACAAAAAGGCTCAATTCTTTTTAGACGTACCAATATTTCAGGGGACTTCTATTAATTTGAGGGACTTATTTTTTAGAGTTTTGTACAAATTGTAATGTTTCACTATCTATTCATCCGCAACTTCCCCAAGGGAAATCTAAACCGACCTTGAGGCGCATCAACGAATTATGCCTTGATGTCCTAAATGTTTGTATGCTCGCAGTCAACTCTGAGGTGACTGCTTGTTGGCCAGCTGGTTCCGGGTAATTTCGTTCGTGGGTCTTGACGCGAGTAAACTACGTTCGTATAAAGTCTTTCAGCCTCCGATGCAAATTGCCAGTTTAAAATGCGTTCAAAAATTTTCGAAGAAAAATTCCGTCGTTACTTTATTGCAGCCTATGCGAGGCTTCCAACAAGTTAACAGGAACCAAAAAATATCCAACTCACGCGTTCACCATCTACATATCAACGCGATACCCGACATAAGGTTCTCGAATCCTAACCAAAACATTCTACGCTAAATAAAATTGTCAAGCTAAAAATTAAAGTACCAGGTAACTGAACCAAAAACCTGAATCTATTAGTGGTGGATTGCCGAGAACCTAGCCCACTTGCAGACATACTCTCCTAGCGCTGCTGTCACCGCTGGTAACTCTCTTACTGCTGAAATGAAAGAATTTTTTATAATATACTCGTATTGGGCAATCCATCTAAGTATATTGTTCTTCAAATTTAATGATGCTTTTTGTTATATTTTGTTTATGTATTCATATCTTCCTATTTGACTTTTATTTCAAGCTTTCAAATGCTACCGATACGCCGCAATTTAATTTAAGCTCATTAAAAATTATTTTATATACTTAATAATATTTTATTTTCCTTATTCGCTTTACCATATCAAGACTCAACATGAAATTTAACAAGCAATTAAACATACAAGCATAGTCCAATCAATGAAGTTAAAAATATACCTCCGGATTCTTCAGTTTTTGCAATTGAGGGGTTGAATCCATCCCTTCAAAAAAAAATAGAAAAAATGTTTATATAAGCATTCTATCAGTGAAAATATTATTTAGTTATGTAGGGGAGCCTGAAGCTCGTTTTGACTTTTTTCTTATAAAGTGACTCAATTTCTTGTTTTTTTTTTTTGTTTATTTTATAGCTCTGTTTGATTAAGTTACTGTTCAAGATTTGAATTTACAAATAGTTTTACTTATCAGTCTTTTATAAATGATATAATTTAATAAACCATTGGAAAAATCGCTCGTAACTTTTAACCCAACGCCATAGTACACCACAAAGGGCAAAACGTTACAAGAAAAAAACAAACGTAATTTGATACTTTTTATTGCCAAAATGAACTTCTTTATCCCAATAATGAATTACATTGCAGTTTTTTGTCTCTTCATAGTAAAATAACATGGTCACATCTAACTCAAAACAAAGAAGAATACTTTTGTTCAACGAAGTAAAGCACCTTATGTTTGCAATATTGTTTCGTTGTTCTGCCTTATAAAAACAAAATAAAGGTATTTTTCAGCCTAATCCAAATTCACAGTCTTTGTTTTAAGTGAAAACTGCGATTATTAAAGAATGAACTAAATATCAATCAACAAAAATAACTTATTCTTCTTTTTCTAAAAAAATAACATGCAAATCTTAAAACCTAAAAACAAAGGACTTTATTCATTATAATCGGAACAATCACTCTCGCAGTTTAAACTAAATAATATAGGATAGAACATTTCCATCAGCAAATCCGATATGGGACCATTTCTTGCAAGCTACACATTGTACCCATTCCTTACCAGATCGTATCTAGGCGATTGGTTCACAACATATCAGGCAAAAATTATCACCTTCTGCACACTCTTCATCAGACTCTTGTAACATCTTCTTCTTTACAGAAATCTTTCTTGTTTTCATAAATGTTTTTTTCCACCTTACTTCCTCGTTTAGTTAGAAGTTTAGAGAAAAAATACATGCATCGTCAATAGGATCTCTGCTTGAACCAGCAACTGGATCATTAGGTGGAGATGAAGTTCTAGGGGCCAAAACTAGTTTTCTGTGGAGTAACAAATGTATTTCGATACCTGAGATCGTCAAACTAGCTATTGTTCCATCCGTTACAAAAGCATGTAGTGAAAAGTGGTTGGATAAATGTCTGTAAAGGACTGCAGCGATGATCTGCTGCCTTGGCGAAAGAGGATGGCAGGATCTGCCGAGATTGGCCTTGTCTGGGGACGCGTGAATGCGCTGGCAGACTAGCGTTGCGGTATCGTGGGGCGCGCTCTTTTCTCCAGCACAAGACTCACTACAAAAATATTTTTCACATCCATGAATTTCGGGGTCAAAGGAGTATCAACCGGAGTCGAGAAAGGAGGTAACCTACTAAGGGCTTTGAAATTGCTGATTCAGATGACAAATCAGGCCTGGACCTGGACTTAAAGGGACCTCGTCGTTACCGACGATCCTTATGGCCTACAAATAAGAGTGGAGTATCCAGGTGGAAGCAGTGCCCCCTCGCACCCTCCCAACCGGATCAAGATCCAAATGTAGACATGGCCACATATTTCCCATTTAAGTGAAAAACTCATCCAAACATAATTTGTGTGAATTTTTCCATTAAATGAGAAATATAAACGTAGCCATTTTATGTTTTAGTATAATGTGATGGAATCATATAACACTATACCATAGATAAGCACGCGAACAGAAAGCCAGTCTACCAGCGCAAGGGCCCGCGTAACGCACAAAAAGGGAGGAGCTTACCTGACGGCTAGCTCAGTATAGTGGAGGTGCCAGCCATAGTTGCGGATCCGTTCGGCGAAATAGAAAGACCGAACGTACTTCTCTACTCACACATTTTATTTATTACACTCTTCTAATTCCTGTTCATACAGGCTGATGTGTGTGTAGTCAATTCATTGAGGAGGTGCTATCAATTTTTCACTAGCCGCGTTTCGTTTCAATCACGCTACAGAATTCATCGAAGCTATTGCGAAAATGTTTGAAACAAGTAATCAAGTAAATCGTTCCAAGTCCTAAGTAAATTCTAATCAATTCAATCATCTCTATTTACGGTAATTCATCTAATTACTACCTCCTTCTCACTAAATTTTAGAGTTCAACCTTTACACAATATTATATATTATATTATTTCTCATTATATTCAACGATACATGCAATCGGATAAATAATGAACAATATTTTTGATAAACATATTAAAACAAAGTAAAGCAAACAGCCGCACTCACCTATATCCCGCAGGGTGCCCGCTGATGATGTGGGTGAAATGTAAAAAATAAAAAGTTCATGGACACAAAATGATAAATTTTACGTTAATAATTATATGCACTTAAATTTATACTATATCGAATCGCGATAGAACTTTAAATAACTCCGATTGGGGCGATACCAATGCATGCAAAATTTGATAACATTCGCTAACCGAATATTTGTAGCCCGCACTTTAATTAAGCTTGTTGTGATATTGAATAATCGACGGAAAAACTTGCCTATCGACTTGTGCTGTGCTACGTTTAACGAAGCCGGTATGGCTCGTGTCGACAATTGTCCTGCCGACGAAAAGGATAATTAAGAAAACCTCTAAGCACAACATTTGAGGATTCATAAGCACGTTCGAAAGCTGAAGGTCGACACAAGAAATAAATTAAAATTTTGATGATATTCAACGATGCAATACACAATTAGCCCTCAATCAGAATATCCAATCATAGCAAGGTGTAAAATTCTTGATTTTGACAGCAATATTTGCTCACATCCCTTTTTACTTGCTTTCCATCAGGGAACGTAAAGGCGGCGTCTTTTCTACATTCAAAATCGGATTCACTCTCATCACGGTTTACTCTCAAAATGTCGTCCGTAGCAACCGCAATGCAAAAAAATCTTTTCGTCGCAAAACACCACTTAGAATGCTGGCTACCGATTAATGGGATTTTAAGAGTTGCACTAGCAACTGGTCTTTTCACTCCACCCGAGGTTGGGTCAATCGCGTATTGGGAAAAATGTTCAATTCGACAAAAATTGAGCCTCGAAATTTTCACCGCAAATCGTAAGAGCTTGCAGCAGCAACTCCTATTGGACGGAAAGCCGTATACAGCTCACTGCTACGTGAGACTTTTCCGCTTCGATGCTGCCGTTTTCATGGGGGAAATCAAATTCCGGTCACGAGCTAGAATTTTTCGGCATGCAGTTTTCACAAATCACTAATGTACCCAAAGTTAGCGGGTTTCTAATGGATTCGACATGAGTTCACTATCAAAGTAGACAGATTGATCCCTTCACGATTTTTTTGTTGGGTAATATCCAGGGTAATTATCAAACCAAATTACTCTGAGAAGCTCAAAAGGTTCCTCAAGAAACGAAATGCAGCCACTTTCCACTAACTCATTTTCCGCGGTGTCCGCACTGTGTGGCGATCTCAAGCAGACTTGCCGTGATCGAATCAACACACAATTTTCATTAACGAACTGTGCGTTTTCCCCTCTGTCTGATATGTTTGTGTAAGCGTCCGCAGTTATAAGACGCTTTTTGATTTCCCGTTTACAGAAGCAGCGGAGATCCAAACTCCACTCGCGTAAAAAATTTCCTCAGACGACCGCTGGACCAACTTGTCATGATCGCTGCGCAACGAGCAATTCCACAAACGCCAGTGCTTGCACACTCAGGTCTAATTCAATTTCTTAATTCAAGAATTTGCAACTTGCACTTGCAGCTAACCTTCTCCGCACCATGCACGTGTTTCACCCACACATGGACCGCTCTCACTCCGTTCGCATCGCTTTTTACTTTCAAGTAAATTAAAAAGGAAACTCAAAATTTTAAGCGCCAAATACTCAATTTTCCGTGATGACGAATCGTGAATTCCGTAAAAAGCGTTTTTTTGATTCCCAACCAAACTTTCCGCGTTCGTATCACAGGCACACCTCGTCGTCTTCCCACGGAGATTTCTTCGTCACACCATGCACGTGATACACTCACACATGAACCGCTCTCGCTCCGTTGCATTGCGATCAACTTTCAATCCTAACAAGCAAGCAAATTACAAAGAAAACTCCAATTCCTACGCGCCAA
Organism: Odontomyia ornata; assembly: GCA_963969285.1. Lineage (NCBI taxonomy): Eukaryota > Metazoa > Arthropoda > Insecta > Diptera > Stratiomyidae > Odontomyia > Odontomyia ornata. The sequence goes on along the minus strand of OZ017738.1, from coordinate 107,088,585 downwards.
ACACTCATTTTTCCGCGAGGCCGAATCTCGAATTCCATGAAAAGCGTTTTTTCGATTCCCAACCAAAATACGCACAACTCGTCGTCTCCCACGGAGGTTTCCTCTCCGCTCCTTGTAGCGGTTTTCCTCAAGTAGTAACAAGACGGATCCTACTGGGCACCGTGGCTGTTCGCGGTGACGATTCATAACAGACTTGCTTGTTATCTGTCGTCACATTGCGGAACTCCTCACAACGGCAGTTGACTAGCCTTCTATCCACTCCCAATTGCATTGCGAAAGTGCAATTCATGGTTAAGCTCCATTGAAAAGGGGGTTGCCGTGTTCAGATTTCAATCAGCATTATGGTGGTTTTCAAGTAGTTTGCTTAGGCGACTACTCGATTACTGCAACGAGATACTCATCATCCTGAAAAATACGTTTATTGAATGGTGCAATACCCGTCTTTTTAAATCCGATGACGACGTTAGCCGGACTCAGTGCCAATGGCAATCCTTATTTACTATAGATGAAATATCCTAAATAATCATTGCTTTACCGGGATTGCTTCTCAGCCAAGCATCTTGTTGAGCGGCATAATAATTTCTAAATGGTCCTTGAACTCCCACATCCAAGGGCTGTCTCTTATGACAACAATGTGGCGGATAGGATAGCGACACGACATTGTTTTCTTTAGCCATGACAACGACTGCAATCTCCAAGTGCCAGCAATGGTTGTCCAATAATATTAAGAAGTATGGGATTGGATGGAGATGGCTCCGCATGTTCTATAAAATGCTTCATGGATATTTTGATTTCAATCCCAGTCATCCAGCCGCTCGAGTTTGCAGAGCCAATGCAACCTTGAGGTCCATCGCGAACAATATATTCCCTTTATTCAATTCGTGCGAAAGACAAACATACCAAGCACCAAGTTTCCACTGCATTTACTGCTACACACACCGTTAGAGAACTCTTCTTTCAGCTGACGTAATGGAACTTACTTACTTAGACCCTTTTGGAGCCAAAATTTTGCTTGGTTTCTGTACGGCCGGCATATCTGTTTTGTCTGCATTCCAAAAACGTAACACAGGTTTTATTAAAAGATGTGGGTCTGCTCAGGCTAGTAGCTTCTGGCAATCTCACAGTCAAAGACGCATTGCATCTTAAAAATGCTGTCAACGAATCAACTCCCACTTCTTTATTTTTCAGCCACGGTTGAGACATAACTGTATTGTACTTTTGTTCATAAATAAATGCTAACTGACTAACATATTTTGGCGTTAATCCATAGTAAATTTGACAACATTCTGTAAGGTTAAATTACCAAAACTCTTTCTTTATCATCGCTAAAAACTTTTCTGTTCTTCTTGTAACGAACTGTGAGGGATACCATAGGTTCGCCCTATTGTTTCACTTCTTTTCGCGTTTTCATATGTCTTGTCAGAGACAAATGACATAAGCCAAAGCCTTTTGCTCTTCCACGAATTGTTTCAGTTGCGTCTTCCTCCAAAATAGCTGCTGCTTTTTCGTAGATGTCTTTGTATATTGTTCCACGTTCACTTTTGTTTTTATAAAGTCTCATCCTTTAAAAAATAATTGTAGATCGAGTTATTGCCATCAAAGATAATTACTACAGGGCTGGTAGTGACAAATTACAACGTCTCCCAACCACGTGTCACTTTAAGACCCATCAACAAAACTAATCATTCAAGATTAAATTGTAGGAACGCGATAAATTATAACTTTACAAACGTTACAGCATTAGAGCATAAATGTAACACACACACACGTCACTGCTTTCACAGAAAACAAGGTGTAAACCAATTTTACTAAAAATCAAAAACGTTACTCACCTGCGGTTTGATGGATGTACGTACTGATAGCTCTCACACGAATGCTAGTGCGACTGACTCGAATGATGTAGTGGCCGACGGTGCAATGATCATTTGCCTCTTTCTAACGTTAATGTAGCGTTCACTGTTTAGCAACTGTTGCCGGTGTAACAACCTACCCCTGTCACAACTAGGCCCTGGCTATCCTTCAGCAGAAGAAATATTCTTTAACATTTTCAAGCATGATTTATGATTTCCATCGATTTTGCAGCCCTTGCAAACCACCCCTTAAGTTGAAAATCCTGCAAAAATTGTTGTTTTGTCTCCCTGAAATATTAGATCGCACATTAACAATGCACAAAACATTTGTTTACGGCTTATGATAGAATTTATTAATGTACTATATGATTTCAACCCTTAAAAACCTCCCCTTGTCCTGAAATCAATGAACATGTCATTTCTTAGCAGCTTTAATCGATTTAGTGATGCATTTATAAATATTAAAGCCGTTATTACTAATTACAAAGATATTATTCATTTTTGTAAAATTTCAAGCCTTAAAACATCTTTGTCAGGAAATTTATAAAAAAATTATTTTTTAGCAGGTTTGGCAGCTTCAGTTGATCAGAACATTTTTCGCTGCTTATGAAATAATTTGTTTATTCATTTTAATTCCTCAAATCCACCCTATGCATAAATTAATTAAAAATCATCATTTAACGTACACACGTAGTTAGTAAGTATATATGCTTATGTAATGTGCGTAGTAGAATATTCCAGACATAAGATGTGTGCTCTAAAAACTTATCTGTTAAGAATGCAATGGTTTTTAAAGTATTGTAAAATCATTTTACAATACCCTACTAAAATCGCGTCCTGTCTGTCCGTCCGTCCGTCCGTGTGTCACACCACTTTCTCTCGCAAACTCCATAGAAACATAAGATTTTGTAAGTAGGTGCGAAGTGACGCCCTCTTCAAAGTTTCAACACAAAAAGAAATTTTTAAGAAAAAAAAAGTTTTCATCGCATGTAGGCAATATGGGTATCAAATGAGAGGTCTTAATGAGAACTTTTCAAAGCAGGTCTTAAAATAACAAATTTTGCTTCGAGGGGTGCAGGGGAAGGGGAAATGTACGAAAATCTTGTGTACCCCCCCCGCCCCCCTTTGACCCTAAAAATCTTAAAAAATGATGAATGTAGGCCTTTATGAGTACAACAACAACAAATACATGAGAAGTCGAAATTTAATCAACTTTGTAAGTAATAGTATGATTTATCGATTTTATGTTTTCTTGAATAAAATCTTAACCCTTAAAGTCAATAAAATTCAGTACACAGATGACTACATCTTTGCTAGGATTTGCATAAAAAATGAACAAAAAATTTCATCAAAGGTAGCCGATATGAGTATCAAATGAAAGTTCTTTATAAGAGCTTTTCAAAATAGTACTTAAACTGACAATTTTTCCTTGACAAGGGCAACAAATACCTTAGAAGTCGAAATTCGATCAACTTTGTTAATAATAGTACATTTTACAAATTTTGCTTTTTTTGTCTATAAAATCAAGATGGGACCCTTAAATTTCCCAAAATCTATAATTTAAGTTTTCTGAACAATAAACAGCTTAGTTACAGCCGATTGAATATTTAACAATTACAGCAACATTAACACGTGATACTAGGGAGATACACGCTTGCAACGGACATAGACACTACAAATATGTAGGAATTTTGATAAAAATTTTAGAAATGGTTTGTAATATTCATGTGTTATCATGACTAATCAAGCGACGGGGTCAAACACTTGAAACAAAATGGAGGTGAGTTTAAAATTATGATAACCATAATAATTTTTCGAACTCAATTTATGGAATCTGTTATTAGTCGAGTTTTGATATGCAGAATATATTGTTTGATTTACTAATTGTTTTACAATACCCTTCTGGCAGGAGCATCCTCCTGCCACTTCAACTTGTTTTATACTATTGTGTTCATCCAAAAACCATCTTGAAGCAAATTTCAAGGACTATAAGGTCATTTATATTTCCATTTTTTTAAATCCATTATTTTTAGGGTTTTGTACTAAAATACAAAACCCTATTGCTATCACGACCTGTGTCCGTCTGTCCGTCTGTCCGTCCGTCCGTCCGTCTGTATGTCACAGCACTTTTTCTCCGAAACTATAAAGGCTACAGCCGCGAAACTTTGTGAAAAGGTCAGAAATGGTGACTTCTTGAAAGTTCAAGGGTGGAAAAATTTTTCAAAGGGGTTTAAGGGGGGTCTCCCCATATAGGGAGGTGAGCCCTAAAAAAATTTTCACCATTGGTAGTCGAGTAGGGTGTCATTGAAAAGGTCTTAATGAGATCTTTTCAAAACAAGTCTTAAAATTGCCTCATGAGTACCGAGGGGGGCAGGGGAAGGGGAAATGTACGAACTTTTCGCGTACCCCCCCCTCGCGAATGGACACCTTCCATCCGAAAAATCTGACAAAAATCATGAATGTAGGCCTTAATGAGTACAACAACAACAAATACATGAGAAGTCAAAATTCACTCAACTTTGTTAGTAATAGTATGATTTATAAATTTTATGTTTTCTTGAATAAAATCTAAACGGTACCCTTAAATTCAATAAAATTTAGCGAACGGATGACTATTTATAAGGTCAATCATTCCTGAAAGTTTCATAAAGATCGAATAGTATTTTACGAAGTTATAGTGATTTGAATTTTCCTGTACAACTATGGAACAATATGCCCTGTATTACTATGGAAACATATGGCTATGGAGCCATATGCGCTTTTTACCGACTTAGACACTACAGCTTTGCTAGGATTTGCATGAAAATTTCAGGAATGATAGGTATCATGAAGATGAGTACATACAATTGAAACAAGTCGAAGAGGCAGGAGAGAGCTCCTAGCAAAAGAGCTTCGTAACCATTCTAAGATTCGAAAAAACAGGCCATGAATCGATGATTACAGTACAGAGGAGTGGCCCCGGAAAAAAAATTTCATGAAAGGTAGCCGATATGAGTATCAACTGAAAGTTCTCTGTGAGAGCTTTTCAAAACAGTTCTCAAACTGACAGTTTTTGCTTCAGTGGGGGCACAGGGGGGGTAGAACATGAAAAATGTGTTTCCTCCCTCGCGAATGGACACCCGTGATCTAAAAAATCTGAAAAAATTATCATGGGAGATATTTATGGGTACAACTATAACAAATACCTCAGAAGTCAAAATTCTTTCAACTTTGCTAATAATAGTATGATCCTCGAACATGACATGTTTCTTGATTTTATTCGTTACTGGTTACTGCATTTTGTAAGTTGAGTACAAAACCCTTCTGACATGAGCATAGGTCTGTCTTCCCAACTTGTTTAAATTTATTATCCACCCAATAAAATTTACACTTCTGACATTGATATCTCGGTTGTTTTTTGTTCTACGAAAATATTTAAAAAAATTCAAATGTTTGTTAAAACAGCCCTACATTTTTAATTGGTGATTTTGCAGTGTTATAGTTACATAAACCAAGCTGAGTAAGTAAGAGAATGCCCCTACCAGAAAGTCTTTGTAACCACCCTAGGGTTCGAAAAAAGTTTTAAAATAGCGTAAATCAGTGGCTTAAACTAATCATCCAATACTTGGGTAAGAAATCGTTCAAATTCATGCAAAAGATGCAGAGTTTCCTTCATAAGAACGTTGCAATCACCATTTTGTTCCAGCTTAAATAATTTTGCTGAATGCTCGGCCGATTGAATATATTCAAATTAAGGCTTTTCCTTTAATTTTCTTGAAAATTGGAAGAAAATAAAATTGTCCAGGTCAATTTGAAATATACATCACCCATCAGCAACTCACTTGATTATGATTAAATTTTTGTGATCATAAAGATTCTATATCAATCTGAATAATTGCAAAATTTCAAAAAGTTTAAAGGTACTGTTTTGATTTTATGGGCGAAAATTTAAAATATACTTATCAAACTATTATTCATAAAGTAGAGTGAATTTCGATTTCTGAGGTATTTGTTGCCCTTGTACTCATAAAGGCCTACCTCAACGATTTTTTTTCAGATTTTTCGGCTCAAAGGTGTCCAATCGCGAGGGTAGATACATAATGTTGGTACACTTAGCCTTCCCCTGGACCCCCTGATGCATAAAATAACTTTTTAAATTTATAGTCCAAAGGTTCTAATCAAGGCCTTTCATTTGATACCCTACTCGACTACCTTTGATTAATAAAATATTTTAAGGGCCACTTCGCCATAAGGAAGGATCCTTTAAAAATTATGAAATGTTTGATAAAACCCAAACTTTTGAGAGAACACCACATCTGAACTTTCCATAACGTTTGAACTTTCTAGAATCTAAAGTTTCTGAGGAAACTTGCTGTGTCGCACGGACAGACGGACAGACGGACAGATGAACAGACGAGCAAACAAACAAACGAACAAACGAACAGATGAACAGACGAATAGATGAACAGACGAGCAGACGAGCAGACAAACAGACGAACATACAAACAAACGAACATAGGAACATACGAAAAGAGGAACGGACGAACAGACGAACAGATGGGACAAACGAACAGATGAACAAACTAACAGACGAACAAACGAACAGACGAACAACCGGACAAACGAACAATCGAACAGACGAACAGGTGAACAGATGAAAAAACGAACAGACGAACAAACGAACAGATGAATAGACGAACAGACCAGCAAACGAACAGACGAAAAGACGAACAGACGAACAAACGAACAAATGAACAGGCGAACAGATACACAGACGAACAGACAAACAGACGAACCGACGACTAGACGAACAGACGAACAAACGAGCAGACGAACAGATGAACAGATAGACAGACGGACAGACAGGCCGCGAAACTAGCACGTCTTTGTAAAATAATTTTTTACAAGGACCTAAAAAAGAACTTCTTTGAGAAATTTGGAAAATTCCGATTTTTTCAAATCGTACTTTTTTCAAAGATAAGCATTCAAAACCTGTCAAACTTTTTAAGCTCATTATTTATACTAAAATAAACCAAACCCCACACACAGAACAGACGAAAAGATGAACAGACGAACAGACGAGCAGACGAACAGCCGAACATACAAACAAACGAACATAGGAAGAGACGAAAAGAGGAACAGACGAACAGACGAACAGATGGGACAAACGAACAGACGAACAAACTAACAGACGAACAAACGAACAGACGAACAAACGAACAAACGAACAATCGATTAGATGAACAGGTGAACAGGCGAACAGACGAACAAACGAACAAACGAACAGATGAACAGACGAACAGACCAACAAACGAACAGACGGAAAGACGAACAGACGAACAAACGAACAGACGAACAAATGAACAGGCGAACAGATACACAGACGAACAGACAACCAGACGAACCGATGACTAGACGAACAGACGAACAGATGGACAGACGGACAGACAGGCCGTGAAACTAGTACGTCTTTGTAAAATAATTTTTTACAAAGACCTAAAAAAGAACTTCTTTGAGAAATTTGGAAAATTCAGATTTTTTCAAATCGTACTTTTTTCAAAGATAAACATTCAAAACCTGTCAACTTTTTAAGCTCATTATTTATACTAAAATAAACCAAACCCTACAGAGATTTTTTCAATTTCACTTTTTGGGGAAATTTCTCATTTTTAGGATTTTGTAAGACAATTTTACAAAACGCTACCAAAATTGCGCCTGTCTGTCCGTCTGTCCGTCCGTCCGTGCATCACAGCAGTTTTTCTCACAGACCGTATAAGCTAGAAACATAAAATTTTGTATGTAAGTATAAAGTGACACCCGCTTCAAAGACCCAATACAAACAAATTTACAAGGTGCTTAATTCAGTTTTGTATTAAGTTCCTACGAATTGTGTTCTGACATTTTCTTACATTGCACGCCTTTGCCAACTATATTTGTGTGTTATTTATAAAATTTAATTAGATGTTTTAATATTACAGAAATAAAATAAGTAGCTAATAATAACCAATTAAACCAAATTTACTATAAAATTGTTCATAAAAAATGTTAAAATAAAACCGGGTAGTTACCCAACATCCTCGCCGGGTGCCCGCTGATGATTTGGGTGTATTGCAACGATATCTGGAAAAAATGTTGGTTTTAAGTACGTCACGGGCGCTTGCACAAAATTATTATACTTGATTAACATAAGGGGGGAGGAAAACTCTAAATTGCACTTTTGTATTGAATATAATTCAACTTCTTTAATAATATAGGATGTCGAGACAAACTGCCTTAGGTCAACTACGTCAACATGTGTTTCAGTTATAGCTACTTTTCGAATACCACTCATATCAAAGCTCTTAAATATCGCGCCACGAATTAATTCTTCTCCATCTTTATAACGACGATCTTCAATAGCAGTTATGAACGAAATTTCACTATCTGGAAACATCATCCCGTTTCATTTCAGTCACATATCTCTTGCAAACACACCGTATCAAACATTGATTCATAACATAAACAGTATCCCTTTCATTCGGATATTGTATCAACTTCTCAATCCCATCTGGCATTTCCACGCCCTTGACTTTTCCTTTGACAGCAGATATCACGTCTGTTAATTTAATTTCAATAACAACCTGCCGTGTATAATCCACTATGTTCGAGCGATCTACGAGTATACTCGTATTATCATATTACGAGGTTCGTATTGATGAAGCTTTTCGTGCGACTTTGCTCATTCTATGGAAGTAAGCTTCAACATGAGAATTTCACCATCGCAGTCGAGAGTAACATTCAACCGTCACAATTTCTAACATATTTCACGTTGCAGACCACTTTCAACAATACCTTTTCGATTGATTTCCCGGGATTTTCCAAATATTTCACGAATAAATCCCACAATCTACCCGCGAGCTTAATCACAATCGCAAATAATAGGTCATACCATAAGTCCGTAGGATAAGTAAGAAAACAAAATTTTGACAAAACTTGATTTTATTATTCTACATAGATACCTTTGAGGGTGATACAATGAGCATAGCGATTTCCCAACTTTTCGATACCACTTTTATAGTACGATTTATTTCCAGCAAGCATTCTTTTGAGATCTGAAAACAGGAAAAGTCGCTGGGGGCTAAATCAGGAAAACACAGTGGGTGGGTAAGCAATTCGAAGCCCAATTCAATTTTGCAATCGTTTTCATAGATTTGTGACACGGTGCATTGTCTTGGTGAAACAACACATTTTTTTTGCAAATGCGGCCGTTCCTTTGCAATTTCAGCCTTCAAACTATCCGAAAGTGCGCAATAATAGTCGCTGTTGACGGTGGTTCCTTTTTCGAGATAGTCGATGAATATTATTCCGTTCGCGTCCCAAAATACTGTTACATGCACAAATAATTCTGCAAGCTACAGTTGCAATTGTTTTAACAACCATTAAGAACCTCATGATCAACAAAGTGAATTTACTCGAAACCACGAGAACCCACCAAGCATGATCAACATCTGAAAGTGACGTCACTCCATTCATTAAGCTGCTCGAATGTACTAGGCACCTCTCGGCAGAACATTCGCCAATGTACGAGAAATGGGTTGAATAGGTAGAGACCCCATATAAAGGCGAGCTGAATCATTCATTAGAACCGCGATAAAGTAAAAACTGCGATAGAGAATTGAAAAGCTATATTGATCGAGTAATAGTGGAGTGATTTTCGTTGATTGTTAAGTGAAGACAGTTGTTAGAGAAATTTAATTGACAAGTGAAAGTTAGATTCTAATTAAAATTGAGAAATAATTAAATGAGTGATTGTACGTTTTCAGTAAATAAATAAACTCTTTTAATTTAATTTAAAAGACATTGCGTTTTCACTTCCCTGGAACATTAAAATTATTGGCCGCAAACCTTAACACGCGACATTGGTGTCAAGAAGTGAGAAAGAAAATTTTGGAAGTAGAAACGTTTGAACATTTTTAACAGTGCGCAGTAGTGTAAATTAACGTGGAAACTGGTGGAAAAATAGCCGAAAAAAAATAAATAAAAATGCTAGGAAATTTTCATCTAAAAATTGATCAATTGACCATACCGGAGCTCAAGGAGAAGTAGGAACAGCGAAATCTGGCCACACAAGGTACAAAGGCCATACTGATTGCACTCTTGCATGGCGCAATCAAGTCGGAAGCGTGAATCTGGATTCGGGTGAGCTCTCTGATGTGGAAAAAAGCGCAGAAAGTGGAGAAGTAGAAATACCAAAATCAAAGGAGCCAGAAACTGCGCTAATACAAATGTTAATGCTGATGTCATCCAGTCTAACTGCGAAGCTAGATGAACAATCCACGAAGCTAAATGAACAATCAGCGAAGCTAGACCAACAACCGTTCGAAATCAAGGCAGACATCGCACAGAAGCTGAAGAAACAGTCAACTGATTTGAAGGCAGATTTGGAAAAACAGTCTGCTGAAATAAAAGCAGAACTCAGTAGTCTTAACAAGCAAATTAAATGCGTCGAGGAAAAGGTATACCAGGTCGAGGAGAGACTCAACCATGAGATCAGCCAGGTCGAGGAGAGAATCAACCGTGAGATGGAAAATATGAAAATAGAATTGCAAGCAGCGAAGGCAGTAGTGAGCATCTCACCAGCCCCACTTGTGACCGCAGCGCATAGCATATCCAGAAATGTGCAAGCACCAATATTCGATGGGCAAATGGTCTGGAGTATTTACAAAACCCAGTTTGAAGCTGCCGCTAGGGCAAATCACTGGAATGAGCCGGAACGAGCAACTGCACTAATTCTTGCTCTAAGAGGTCCAGATGCTGCGCTTTTACAGACGATCCCCGTTGAGTTGCACTCAAACTCGGTTGCTATAATGAATGCGCTCGACATGCGTTATGGAGACGATCATTTGAAGCAGATTTATAGATCACAGCTACGGCATCGGACGCAGAAGTCTGGCGAAATTTTACAGCAGCTAGCCTAAGACATTGAGCGACTGGCACTTTTGGCTTACCCAGCGTATGACCCAGAACATCGAGATGACGCAGCGACAGAAGCATTCATCAGCGTATTAAAAGACCAGGAATTGCAACAAGCCGTGCGTTTAGCTCAAACGCAAACAGTTAAGGACGCATTGGCTTATAGTCTGAACTTTGAGGCAGCAAAAAATATGAGCCGTACCACTGCCCGGGTCCGCGAGATAATGACAGACGAGTGCAGGTGTAAGCGCGTGGAAATTGAGCGGGACCCGCATGTAAATGGTGCGCCTAGATACTGAAATTGCGGAGAGAAGGGGCACCTGCAAAGAGACTGCAAGAAGCGAAGAAAACCGAGCTATTGTCCAGAGTGTGCAGCTGGGAGAAGATCTGGACCGATTCAGGAGCCCAGAATGGTAACCTTCCAAACAGAGGGGTCGGGAAACATGTAAGAGCCAACTTCGTGGTGCAGAGGTTGGCTAGGAGGATCGACGTCCCCAGCATCACCATCACCGTGTCAAGACTACATCGAGGAGAAGCGGACTTATGAGACCATGTGAGGCAACAACTACTTCACAAAGGAAGAATTTTCTCACTACGGGCAGCTACGGGAGAGACTGCACCTGTCCATGGAGAGGTCAACCTCCAGATACAATTGGGAGCCCTTGCGTTCCGACATAATTTTCTGGTCGCGAACATTATGGATGACTGCATTCTCGGAATGGATTTTCTGCGACCACATGGAATCACGTTGGATTTGGGCAAACGGGTATTGAAGACGTTCACATTGCGCAGTTTGCTTGTAGGATGAAGCATTGTAAGATCTTTAAGGAACGGAGACGTGCCAGTTAGAGTCCTGAACACCGCAGACTCAACCACTAGCATCAAAGCGGGAGAAGTCATCGGCAGCTGCCAGCCTGTTTCCACCATCACCTCTTTGGAAGCTACTCACGACCATCAGTGGAAACGGAGGCAAGACGCCGTCAAAGCCCGGGAATCCACGTCTCCAATATTGAAGCAAGTCAAATTGCCAGTGCAGCTATTCAAGCGAGCCTCTGATCTGGTCACCAAGTACAGTGACATCATCTCAACAAGCCCGGATAACCAAGGCCGAACGAGTCTGGTAACTCACGTCATAGATACACAGGGAGCCAAACCAATTCGACGAGCACCGAGACGTCTCCCCATAGCCAAACAAGGAAAAGTGAGCGCACTGATCTCGGAAATGGAAAAACAAGGCGTTATCGAACCTTCTGTCAGTCCATGGGCCACGCCTGTAGTTCTAGTGAAGAAAAAGGATGGTAGCACTGGTTTTTGTGTTGACTATGGGCAGCTTAACGGTATCACTAAGAAAGATAGTTACCCGCTTTCACGCGTCGACGACATCATGGACACTTTAGCCGACGCAAAATGGTTTTCTACACTTGATCTCAAGAGTGGCCACTGGCAGGTAGAAATCGACAAGAAGGACCAAGAGGAGACCGCATTTTCAGCTAGGATCAGATTGTGGCAATTTGTGGTGATACCATTTGGGCTTTGCAATGCTCCAGCCACTTTCGAACGCCTGATGGAATACGTGCTACGTAGGTTAACCTGGAAAACCTTCTTGAGGTACCTAGATGACATCATTGTCATCGGGAAAACGTTCGAAGAGCACGTGCGGAACTTAGAAGGGGTTTTCGTCCCAATTGCGACTGGCGAATTCGAAACTTAGTCCTGACAAGTGTACCCTTTTCGCAGCTGAAGTAAAATACCTGGGACACATCGTATCAGCAGAAGGGGTCAAAATAGACCCTGAGCAAATTGGAGCCGTGATAAGCTCGCCAACACCAAGCAACAAGCACCAACTACGAAGTATTCTGGGTCTTGTAACCTACTATCGAAGATTTGTCAAAGACTTTGCCAAAATAGCTAAGTGTCTCCATTAGCTAACCAAGAAAAATCGTCCGTATGTCTGGAATGAACAATGCCAGACAGCCTTTGAGACCTTGAAGGAGAAGCTGTGCGAATCACCCGTGCTGGCATATCCGAAACCCGGAAATATGTTTGTAGTTGACGCCGATGCAAGCAACGGTGCTATTGGAGCTGTATTCTCCCAGCAGATCGATGGCGAAGAAAGAGTTCTCTCAGATTACAGTCGAGTTCTTTCAAAAAGTGAGAGGAACTACTGCGTGGCCAGGAAGGAGCTATTAGGTATAATCGAGGCCACCAAGTAGTTCCACAAGTACCTATATGGCCAGAAATTCGTTCTTCGAACGGACCATGCATCGCTGAGAGGGCTACATAACTTCAGAAACCCCGAGGGACAAGTTGCGAGATGGACCGAAAGATTGCAGTCATGCGACTACGGAATTGTTCATCGGAAGGGCGGAGTTCATGGAAATTCTGACGCTCTATCTCGTCGTCCATGTCCAGCTAACTGCAAGCATTGCCGACGGATTGAGGAAAAGGAACCGCCCGTTGATCTGTGATTGATAACGGCCGAATTCGATGAAGGTTGGCCATCGGAGGAGATTCGAAATGCCCAGTTAGCCAATGAAGACATCGGACCATTGCTCGTATGGAAGGAGACGACTGGGCGATCTGAGTGGAAAGACGTTTCAATGCATGGCACAACCCTGAAAAGCTAATGGGCACAATGGAACTCCCTTCAGGTGGAGGGTGGCGTACTCAAGCGAAAATGGGAAACGGCGAATGGCAGCTCCTATAGGATACAAACTATACTTCCCAAAAGCCGAATCCACGATGTGGTTAAGGAAATGCATGAAGGAACCTCGGGAGGCCACCTTGGTGTTAACAAGGCCTTAGCAAAATTGCGGGAACGGTTCTACTGGCTCCACGCTCGAGAAGACGTCGAGAACTGGTGTCGCAGATGCACAATTTGCGCTTCCGTTAAAGATCCAAAGCGACGACTGAGAGGACAAATGCAAACCTATAACGTGGGGGTACCACTTGAAAGGATTGCTGTTGACATCGCAGGACCCTTTCCTGAATCCGAATGAGGAAATCGATACACGCTGGTTGTAGCCGATTATTTCAGCAAGTGGCCCAAGGTCTACTCCCTTCCCAACCTGGAAACACAACTACTGTAGCCGAACAGCTAGTGTTAAATTGGGTCAGTAGGTACGATGTACCTTGTGAACTACATTCGGATCAAGGCCAAAACTTTGAGTCACTAGTTTTCGGCGAAACGTGCGAGCTGCTGGGAATACGGAAAACGAGGACAACACCGCTGCATCCCCAATCCGATGGAATGGTTGAACGTTTCAATGGCATGCTCAATAAACATCTGGCCAAAATGGTTGACGAGAACCAAAGGGACTGGGACCGACACATCCCACTATTTTTGATGGCGTACAGAGCTGCCGAACATGCATCGACGGGCCAAGCCCCAGCCAAAGTCATTTTTGGAAAGACTATTCGTCTGCCAGCTGATATAAAGTTCGGAACACCTCGCGAGAAATCCCAAACCATCCCGCAGTACGCAAGTGAGCTAAGGCAATGGTTGAACCAGATACATCGGACAGTGCGAAGACACCTCGAATCAGCTACTGACCGCATGAAGACCAGGTATGATCTAAAGGCAAATTCTACTGGCTTCCAGCAAGATGACTTGGTGTGGCTATATAACCGGCAACGGCGAAAGGGTAGGTCTCCAAAGTTGCAACATAATTGGGAGGGACCATACCGAGTTGCAAAGCGAATCAACGACGTCGTATACCGCATACAGGAACATCGTAAGCCGAGAGCCAAAATGAAAATCGTGCACCTGGACAGTCTTGCCCCATATTACATCCAGGGAGAATTGACTACAACTGGCGACACATCTTTTCGGGGCGAAAAGATCTGAGGTGGGGGCAGTGTTACCTGCGCGAATAATTCTGCAAGTTACTGTTGCAATTGTTTTCACAACCATTAAGAACCTCATAATCAACAAAGTGAATTTACTCGAAACCACGAGAACCCACCAAGCATGATCAACATCTGAAAGTGACGTCACTCCATTCATTAAGCTGCTCGAATATACCAGGTACCTCTCGGCAGAACATTTGCCAATGTACGAGAAACGGGTTGAATGTGTAAAGACCCTATATAAAGGTGAACTGAATGAATGGGGGGATCATTCATTAGAACCGCGATATAGTAAAAACTGCGATAGCGAATTGAAAAGCTATATTCATCGAGTAATAGTGGAGTAATTTTCGTTGATTGTCAAGTGAAGACAGTTGTTAGAGAAATTTAATTAACAAGTGAAAGTTAGATTCTAATTAAAATTGTGAAATAGTTAAATGAGTGATTGTGCATTTTTAGTAAATAAATAAACTCTTTTTATTTTATTTAAAAGACATTACGTTTTCACTTGCCTGGAACATTAAAATTATTGGCCGCAAACCATAACACTTGACAATATGAGCGCCATCACCTTATTGGCCGACTGTTTCGTCTTTGATCGCTTTGGATTCGGTTCGTCGACTGCTGTCAACTCAACTGACTGTCCTTTGGACTCTGGTGCATAATAGTGAAGCTCTGTTTCATCTATTAGCACATATCGATGATAAAATTTGACTTTATCGCAATTTAACAGCAAACACTTCTCTGAAGCATCAATGCGTTGTTGTTTTTGGTCGACTGTAAGCACACATGGCACTCACTTTGTACAGAGCTTTCGCATACCCAAATGCTCGTATAAAATGGTGAAAACACTACGACCTGATATCTTTACAATGTCAGCTAGCTTGTGACCTTCAATTCGCAATCGCTCATAATCGATTCGTGGATTTTTTTTATGTTTCTGGAATAACAGCCTCAGTTAGGCGTCCAATGGACTCTGCATAATTTGTGCTTGTACGACCACGTTTAAATTCAGCAATCCACGTCTCTACCATTTTTCTTGGTGGAGCAGAGTCCGGATAATGTTTACCAAGCCATATCAAAACTCTAAATTCACTTTTTCCATTTTTTTTCAATAACAAAAGTCGCTTTGCACAAAATGCTATGACTCACGAATCAATAGTCCGATTCCTATTAAATTTATACATGTATCGTTTGAAGGTTAGTACTAATCATATGGAAAAAATTCTAGTAACGTCATCTATGTGCCATCTAATGGACTTATTGAATGGACTGTTAACTGCGTGCAAGTCGCAATATTTCGCAATCCGACCAACTATGCCAGAAACCAAAAAGTCTGCACAACCCGAATCGATTGATATTGCTTTCCCTTGTGCCTGAAGCCAGGTAAGATTTGTAGCCGCCGCAGAAATGTTTCCTGTACGCTTGAACAATTGTCTATCGACCTAGAACTAAGCCCAACGACGGCAGGTGGCATGACGCGTTTTAAACACACAAACTCGGTATCCGAAACTAAGTTGGAGTTAAGATTGTAAGAAGTGAATGCAGCCGCAGCCCAAGAGCTGCAATTTCATCTTATCCACAGTTCAACATGATCACGATACAGAATTTGACAACGCGACACATTTTTTCACTCCTTCTTCCCCAAATGCAAGATCTCGAACGATCAACGCACCCGCATGAGTTGTTAAATTAGCAAATGATCAAACGAGTCCAACACCTTGTTCATCGTCTTAAATCTTTTCTTAAGTTGTTGACATGAATTAATAAACTCAGACGCTAGAAGAAATTAAATATGTAATTATTACTCAGAACTTAATTTTACTCACGTGAATTTTCATTTGATATGTACGCAAATGTATGCGAGAGAATCACTCAATCACTGCTGCTACTGTGAAATGACATTTATCGAGAATTTGTCTAGATTTTATTTGTAAAACTGTAATTTCATATTAATTGATTACTTTATGGGACATATACAAATCACAAACATATTTCTCTGCCCCGCCACTTCACGCATCGCCTCCCTATGATTGATTAATCAATCCAAAACCTCATATAAGTACGTTTTTCGACTTTCGCGTGCACGCACAACCAAGTGTTTTCATTAATTTTAATGGTAATGTTTGAACGTAAATGAAAACAGAGGCTTTTACAGACATTAATTGCTTTCGATATCTACTAAATACGTCAATTACTAAATAAATGTTGTGCGAAATATTTTAAGGACGGGCAGCGGAGCAAATTCACACGAGTGCCGTTCACCAAACGCGACCATTTTCTCTGCCATTGTCTTTTCGGTCCGTCATCCACTTCTCGATGTCACAACGGTAAATTCAGACGACCGCTAGCTCAGCCAAATTAGATTGCATTCGGCAATGCAGTACATGGATGGGATGCATTATGGCAGTGTTCTCATGTCAGGGTTTCTGATCGCATAGAATATAGAAGCTAATAATGAAAAAATTTAAAAAAAATAAATAAAAGGATAAATATCATAAAGAATATAATTATAAAGAAAAATTTAAATTTGATACAGAGAAAAAGATAAGTTAGAATTTGTATTTAACTATAAAGAAAAATTTAAAATTAATATAGATAAAAAAGGAAATTTCAATTTTATATTTATAATAAAAAAAAATTATATAATTCATAAAATATAAAATGGAATGATTAAATTTTCAAATCAGCAATTAAAATTAGGATCATGTTATGCCGGTTCTCGAGCAATTTGCTTAGGTGACTGCTCGATTACTACAAATCAGTGCAAGCTCTCATATGTAAGGCAGAAGTGTTTCAATGAGCCATGAAATATAATATCTTATCTAACCCAATACCACATTATATAAACGAGACACATTTGAATCTGAGACTATAGAGGTGGTTCTTATATAGAAAGCTGATTGCCTTACTCCTCAGTATGATCTGAGAGCAAATGCAGTCTGAGATGATTTCATTTAATTTGATCAAGGATGAACTTGAACAATACACTTTCATTGGACAGAAGGAACACTATACACCTCCCCTGAAAGTGTGCGTAATTTCCATCGTTGTAATAAAACTATTTTCCCAATTGACTTTTATTGAGTTGTTTTCGGGGTGTATATTCCTGATGGGAATTTAAAATTCGCCATGAATAAAAGCTTACTGAATTTATATCATTTATCTAGCATATTTTCGTTCGATATAGTCGAGCATGAAGAAGATCGGTAAGCATGAGGTGGGAGAAAAATTCATAGAAAGGAAAATCTTCATTCAGAATCATTTCATGAATTCACATTCATATTGCAACCTGTTCAAAGAAAAGCTAATTCTTTATGCTCATTTCAATACCGACCTTAGTCAACTTTTTGCATAATTTTCCTTTCATCAAATGCACTACGACTTTTGAAAAAAAACATTCTGAATTCAATGCCTGTAAAATTGAACTAATACACCTCTATAATTCAAAAAACGACTTTTCAACCAGTTTACTCCTTCAAGGTAGCAAGAAGCTCATTCGTGTGGTTGCAGATAAGATTTCATATCACGTTCATGTTCGCTTCTATCTGCGATTCGAATCCTTCCACAAAATACGAGTAGGTACTCGTCTTCAGTAGAATAGTTGTATGCACTTCATTGCATGCCAAAATTCCTAGCACGCCTTACTCGATCTTATCCTTGCTGACATCCATCGTCTTGAAATTCCATCCTACACTCATGTTTAATGTATTTTCGCTTAAAGATAGGAATGTCGCATATCGACGATAAATATTGAAGCAATTATCGAGCCTACACTCACAGTCAGACTCCAGTGCCGGGAAGTCTGGGAGGATGAACTTGAACAAAGTATTTTCATTAAAAAGAAGGAACTTTATGTACCTCCCTTGAAGGAAATAATTTTTTCCTGCGCCCTTGCTCCGTTTTCTCGAATTTTTCGACCGAATGACTCGAAGCAAATTCCTAGCTATCAACTTTTTGCTATGTAGTTGTATTCTGAGCGAATTTCAATTCGTGAGGGCTCCATTTTACCTACAACAACCGCCTCTATCCTAAATAAGATGAACGTGCAGAAGGATAATGGAATCATTATGCTTTCATCATGTCTGACATACATTTGCTCAGTTGCGAGGGAACGTTCAAACAGACATCGATTGATTCATGGGAACAGCTTTGCCAATGCTTTTTGCTGTAATTAAATTTTTGTGTTTATGTACTCGTATTTGCTGAAAAGGAAGTGGAGTGGCTGGTAAATTTCTCGAAAAAATATGTATTGAATATGAATTTTCGCAGCTTAGCTGGAAGCCATTTGATTCAAATAATGCGAGCAAAATTATTCATGAAAAATAGTAATCAAGACTTTCACATAACAGATTTTTCCAGAAAGCTTTAAATCTTCCGAATCTAATTTTACAATGTTTTCTTTTGAGTTTTTTTTTCCATTCATATCTATTCGTAACTTAACATAAATATTTTCATCTTCGTGTCGATAGCTTATTCTTCAAATTTGACGTGTCTACAATTCAGTCCATAAATTAAAATGGAAACACCATTGTTGCCTATTTGTGCAATCTTGCGCAATAAAAAAATATTTTTCTGCAAAGCTTTAATAATAATTTTGAAAACTGTACCTCGTATTTTAAAAAGGAACAAAAATAGTGTAAGCAAGTCAAAGCAGCTGGAGAGTGCTTCTGCCAGAATGGTATTCTAATATAATTAATAACTCAACGTCTTTTGAATATGAAAAATTTACTCATGCAAATATTCTATAAGAGCTCGGAAAATCAATAAAACGTTATTATGTAGAAATAAGAAATAAAAAACTCTATAAAATTGTTTCTTTGTTATTTTTTTCTTTAAAAACCGTCGGACCTTACACGCGTTTCGACTCCTTTGAGTCATCTTCAGTGTCTTAAGAATATATTGAAGGGAATGACTTTATGTACTCGTAGGATGGGTTAAGCAGGTAGTGCTAAATTAGGTTAGGTACTAAACTATGTCAGGAACAGGGAAATTATGTTCTTGATTTTTTGAATATTGGATGTATGTTTGTTGTCCCCGTCTAGCTTCACTCCGATTATTCACTCTGATTATTCACCTTAGAGCCGCGTTCGCGCGCTCTGGTTCGCGGCCAATAATTTTAATATTCCGGGAAAGTGAAAACACACTGTCTTTTAAATTAAGTTAAAAGAAATTATTTACTAAGAATGCACAATAATTGATTTCACTATTTTACAACTTGTCTGTCAATTTTTACTTCAACTGTCTATCACTTCACAATCAATATCGCTTTTTATTCGCACTCCACACTATTGCAGTTTTACTATATCGCGGTTGTAATAATCCCGCCATTCATTCACTCAGCTTTATATAGGGTCTCTAGTCATTCAATCCATATCTTGTACATTGGCGAACTACCTGGAGTATTCGAGCAATGGCGCAGTGACGTCACTTTCAGATGTTGATTATGCTTGATGGGTTCTTGTACTTTCGAGTACGTTCGTTTTGTTGATCCTGATGTTCTTAATGGTTATGAAAACAATTGCGACAGTAGCTCGCAGATTTTTGTACATGTAACACTGCCCCCACCTCAGTTCTTTTCGCCCCGAAAAGATGTGTCGCCAGTTGTAGTCAATTCTCCCTGGATGTAATATGGGGCAAGACGGTCCAGGTGCACGATTTTCATTTCAGCTCTTGGTTTACGGTGTTCCTGTATGCGGTATATGATGTCGTTGATTCGCTTTGCAACCTGGTATGGTCCCTCCCAATTATACTGCAACTTTGGAGACCTACCCTTTCGCCGTCGTGGGTTATATAGCCACACCAAGTCATCTTGCTGGAAGCCAGTAGAATTTGCCTTTAGATCATACCTGGTCTTCATGCGGTCAGTAGCCGATTCGAGGTGTTTTCACACTGTCGGATGTATCTGGTTCAACCATTGCCTTAACTCACTTGCGTACTCTGAGATCGTTTGGGGTTTCTCGGGGTGTGTTCCGAACTTTATATCAGCTGGCAGACGAATAGTCTTTCCAAAAATGACTTTGGCTTGGGCTTCGCCCGTCGATAAATGTTCAGCAGCTCTGTACGCTATCAAAAATAGTGGGATGCGTCGGTCCTAGTCCCTTTGGTTCTTGTCAATCATCTTGGCCAGGTGTTTATTGAGTGTGCCGTTGAAACGTTCGACTATTCCATCGGATTGGTAATGCAGCGGTGTTATCCTCTTTTTCCATGTTCCCAGCAGCTCACACATTTCGCCGAAAACTAGTGACTCAAAGTTTCGGCGTTGACCTGAATGTAGTTCACAAGGTACATCGTACCTACTGACCCAATTTAACACTAGCTGTTCGGCTACAGTATTTGCTTCCTAGTTGGGAAGGGAGTAGACCTAGGGTCTCTTACTGATATAATCCTCCACAACCAGCGTGTATCGATTTCCCCATTCGGATTCAGGAAAGGGTCCGGCGATGTCAACAACAATCCTTTCGAACGGTACCCCACGTTATAGGTTTGCATTTTTCCTCTCAGTCGTCGCTTTAGATCTTTGACGGAAGCGCAAATTGTGCTTCTGCGACACCAGTCCTCGACGTCTTCTCGAGCGTGACGCCAGTAGAACCTTTCCCGCAATTTCGTCAAAGCCTTGTTAACACCAAGGTGGCCTCCCGAGGATCCTTCGTGCAACTCCTTAACCACATTGTCGATTCGGCTTTGGGGGAGCATATTTTGCATCCTATAGGAGCTGCCATCCGCCGTTTTCCGTTTCCGCTTGAGAACGCCATCCTCCACCTGGAGAAAATACCACTGCCTCCAATAGCTTTTCAGGGTTGTGTCATGCATTGAAACGTCTTCTTTCAGGTCGCCCAGTCGTCTCCTTCCATACGAGCAATGGTACAATGTCTTCATCGGCTAACTGGGCATTTCGAATCTCCTCCGATGACCAACCTTCATCGAATTCGGCCGTTATCAGTCGCAAATCAACGGGCGGTTCCTTTTCCTCAATCCGTTGGCAATGCTTGCAGTTAGCTGGACATAGACGACGAGATAGGGCGTCAGAATTTCCATGAATCTTTCGATCCATCTCGCAACTTGTCCTTCGGAGTTTCTAAAGTTAAGCAGCCATCTCAGCGATGTATGGTCCATTCCAAGAACAAATTTCTGGCCATATAGGTACTTGTGGAACTGCTTGGTTGCCTCTATTATAGCCAATAGCTCCTTCCTAGTCACGCAGTAGTTCCTCTCACTTTTTGAGAGAACTCGACTGTAATACGAGAGGACTCTTTCTTCGCCATCGATCTGCTGGAAGAGTACAGCTCCAATACCGCCGTTGCTGGCATCGGTGTCAACTACAAGCATTTTTATGGGTTTCGGATATGCCAGCACACGTGATTCACACAGTTTTTCCTTCAGGATCTCAAAGGCTGTCTGGCATTGTTCATTCCAGACATACGGACGATTTTTCTCGGTTAGCTGATGGAGACCCTTAGCTATTTTGGCAAAGTCCTTGACGGATCTTCGATAGTAGGTCGCCAGACCCAGAAAACTGCGTAGTTGGTGCTTGTTGTTTGGTGTTGGCCAGCTTTTCACGGCTTCAATTTTCTCAGGGTCTGTTTGGACCCCTTCTGCTGATACAACATGTCCCAGATATTTTACTTCAGCTGCAACAAGAGTACACTTGTCTGGACTAAGTTTCAGATTCACCAATTGCAATCGGAAAAACCTCTTCTAAGTTCCGCACATGCTCTTTAAACGTTCTCCCAATAACAATGATGTCATCTGGGTACACCAAGCAGGCTTTCCAAGTTAGGCTACGTAGCACGTACTCCATCAGGCGTTTGAAAGTGGCTGGAGCATTGCAAAGCCCAAACGGCATCACCACAAACTGCCACAGTCCGGTCCCAACTGAAAATGCGGTCTTCTCTTGGTCCTTCTTGTCGATTTCTACCTGCCAGTGACCACCCTTGAGATCGAGCGTAGAAAACCATTTTGCGTCGGCTAAAGTGTCCATGATGTCGTCGACGCGTGAAAACGGGTAACTATCTTTCTTAGTGACGTCGTTAAGCTGCCTATAGTCGACACAGAAATGAGTGCGACCATCCTTTTTCTTCACTAGAACTACTGGCGTGGCCCATGGACTGACAGAAGGTTCGATAACACCTTGTTTTTGCACCTCCGAGATCAGTGGGCTCACTTCTCCTGGTTTGGCTGTAGGAAAACGTCTCGGTGCTTGTCGAATTGGCTTGGCTCCCTGTGTATCTAAGGCGTGAGCTACCATACTCATTCGGCCTTGGTTATCCGGGCTTGTTGAGAAGATGTCACTGTACTTGGTGACCAGATCAGAGGCTCGCTTGAATAGCTGCACTGGCAATTTGACCTGCTCCAATATTGCAGACGTGGATTCCCGGGCATCGTTTGCGTCTTGCCTCCATTTCCAATGATGCTTGTGAGCGGCTGCCAGAGAGGTGATGGTGGAAACATGCTGGCAGCTGCCGATGACTTCTCCCGCTTTGATGCTTGCGGTTGAGTCTGCGGTATTAAGGACTCCAATCGGCACGTCTCCGTTCCTTAAAGATCTTACAAGGTTTTGTCCTACAATCAAACTGCGCAATGCGGACGTCTTCGTTGGCTCTATCAGATAAGATCGGTTGTCTCCAAAATCACCATCAAGCTTGGCCCATACAATGCTTTCGGAAGAACTCGGTACATCAGTGTCGGTACATACTACTACATTCATCTTGGGAATTCGGACGCTGGGATCCTCCATCAATACTCCGACATTTTGTCGTTTCAATACCCGTTTGCCCAAATCCAACGTGATTCCATATGGTCGCAGAAAATCCATTCCGAGAATGCAGTCATCCATAATGTTCGCGACCAGAAAATTATCTCGGAACACAAGTTCTCTCAACTGTATCTGGAGGTTGACCTCTCCATGGACAGGTGCAGTTTCTCCCGTAGCTGTCTGTAGTGAGAAAATTCTGCCCTTTTGAAGTAGTTGTTGCCTCACATGGTCTGGGCGGATAATCGATCGGGTTGTCGATTGTTATGGTGCAATTTCTCCGTCAACTTGACCTGGAAGGCATAAGTCTGCTTTTCCTCGATGTAGTCTTGACACGGTGAAGGTGGTGCTGGGGACGTCGATCCTCCTAGCCAACCACATCCCCACGAAGTTGGCTCTTACATGTTTCCCAACCCCTCAATTTGAAGGGCTCCCTTTCTGGGCTCCTGACTTGGTCTAGATCTTCTCCTAGCTGCACACCCTGGACAATAGCTCGGTTTTCTTCGCTTCTTGCAGTCTCCTTGCAGGTGCCCCTTCTCTCCGCAATTCCAGCATCTAGGCGCACCATTTACCTGCGGGTCTCGCTCGATTTCCACGCGCTCACACCTGCACTCGTCTGCCACTACCTTGCAAACCCGGGCAGTGGTACGAGTCACATTTTTCGCTGCCTCAAAGTTCAAACTATAAGCCAATGTATCCTTAACCGTTTGCATTTGGGCTAAACGGTTAAATGTAAGTCTAATGGCATTTTTATTGTTTCGGCTATTTTGCTACCAGTTTCCTCGTTAACTTTCACTATTGTGCACTTTCAAAATGTTTGAAAGTTTTCACTTTCGAAATTTTCTATCCCACTTCTGACCCCACTGTCGGGTGTTCTGGTTCGCGGCCAATAATTTTAATATCCCGGGAGTGTGAAACACACTGTCTTTTAAATTAATTTAAAAGAGTTTATTTACTAAGAATGCACAATAATTGATTTCACTATTTTACAACTTGTCTGTCAATTTTTAACTTCACCTGTCTATCACTTCACAATCAATATAACTTTTAATTCGCACTCCACACTATCGGAATTTTACTATATCGCGGTTGTAATAATCCCCCCATTCATTCACTCAGCGTTATATAGGGTCTCTAGTCATTCAATCTATTTCTCATACATTGGCGAACTACCTGGAGTATTCGAACGGTGGCGTAGTGAGATCACTTTCAGATGTTGATCATGCTTAGTGGGTTCTTGTACTTTCGATTACGTTCGTTTTGTTGATCATGATGTTCTTGATGGTTGTGAAAACGATTGTGACAGCAGCTCGCAGAATTATTTGTACATGTAACAATATGTTTGCGGATGCTTGGTTTAGGGTTCACTTTTCATACCCACAGCATAACACAGGTCTTATCACAGATTTGTATACTTGGAGCTTTGTTTTCCTGTGTATGCAGCTGATCTTCAAGATCGTCAGAACTTAATAAAATATTTTATTTGCGAGCTGTATCCTTCGGCGTATTTCATCTCTTTCATAACCAGTTCTCGTTGTTTTGGTAGCTAAGTAGACAAATTCGTTATTATTTTTGATACTGTATTCGCCAAGTGCAATATTTTGTATTCTTGAGGTATTCTTCTTCGACTGCACCACGAGCTTTGTTTTATTTTCATTGATTTTTAAGCCCTACCAATTTTGCTTCGCGGTCGAGTTCCAGGAAAAGTTCTTTGGCAGTTGTTAATGAACATAACAAAACGTTGATATCGTCTGCATAGGCTACTAATTTGCTCGACTTGTGTAGTAATATACCTCATGTATCGATAGGTAGCTTCCTTATCACGTTCTCCAGAGCCAAATTGAATAACAATGGGGCCAGCCCATCTTACTGCTCTAGTCTGATATTTGTGTCAAAGGCATCGGTGAGTTGGTTATTGATGCAGACTTGGGAGGTCGTTGACGTCATTGTCATTTTGGTAAGACGGAATAATTTGACTAGCATGCCAAAGCCAAGCATTATCTGTTACAGTACCTTACGATCAATACTGTCGTATACATGCTTAAAGTCAACGAAAATTTGGTGTACGTCTATGTTGAGCTCCAAGCATTTTTCAAGTACCTGCTTGACTGTGCACAATAAGTCTATTGTCAATCTACCTGCTCTAAGACCACCATGATCCTTCCCAATAACACTGTTGGCGCACGACCCGAATTTATTTTCTAAGATCTTTGAAAATATTTTGTATACCGTACAAAGTAGTGATATGCCTCCATAATTTTCGCACTGTAGCTTTCCACTTTTTTGTGGACAGGGAATATAATTGATGGGCTTCACTCTTTTGGCACATGTTCTTCTTTCCGAATGTGCTGGATGACTTTGTGAATACCTTTCTGAACACTGCTGCCACCATATTTGATGAGCTCCACTGAAATCTCATCGATGTCTGGCACTTTATTATTCTTTTGGGCTTTGACAATAGAATACACTTCATCTAGAGTTGGTAGAGTCAATGGAAGTTCTCCGCAGACATCTGTATGCTCCGATGTGCTGAAACTTTGTGGAGATTAAGGAAGTTGTTGAAATATGGTGTCCATTTTTCCTTAATCTTGGTTTAATCAGCGATGATATTGCCGATGGAAACGGATTTTAGTATCACCGGAACTATATTATCCGAAGTGAGCTCCCCCGTCTCTGTGTAGAGGCTTCTTCACAGCCTCTTCCATTTTACGCACGCAAAAAATGTGTGGCAGGCAATGTCTTCCTCTCCTGGGCAAAACGAACAATCAGGGGATCGTGACTTACCAGTTTTGTGCAGGAAAGACTGTAAACACCCATTCCTACTCAAAAGCGGCGATAGAAGTCAATCTCACCATGCCTTCGATTTCGCCATAATCTCACATCCAGGATGAGGCGCACTGTCCACCTTCCTTTCGTGCGATTCACCTAAGACTGCTGCAAATCGTTGAGTGAGCACTGCTTTACCTCGCGAGCAACCAGCTCCCTTGCATCTTCGTTTCGACGCAGTAAAATAGCACGATGCTCTCTAGCAAGGAGGGCGACAGGTAACACGCCTGCAATAACTCTCACCACCGAATCAGAGAATGTTGGATACGAAGATGCAATCCTCAGTGCTCCTCTTTTCTATACCATGGCAAAGCGTTTTCAGTATACTTCCCTGCTGAGAGCATCGCCCCATATTTTTTTACTCCGTACAGTAGCCCCAAGCCTACAGCTCCCATCAAGAGGAATTTTCTTGATGGGCTGGGTCTCCCTACTTTGACCATAAGTCGACTCAGAGCTGACATTCCCGAAGCAACCTTCACTACCGTTGCTCTGGTTTGCTCAGAGAAACTCATCTTCAAGTCGATCAGTAGCCCCAGGTACTTCACCGCTGGCTTCAAGTCAATTTGTATATCTCCAATACTGATCATCCTTGCTCTCGGGGTTCTCTTTTTTGTCAAGAGGATCACTTCTGTTTTTTCCAGTGCTAAACTGAGCCCCCGAGAAGTCATCAAGTCTCTCACTCAGCGCATTAGTATACTTTACGTTCATTCAATGATACATCCAATAACCAGAGATGCAACATCATCCTCTTAGCTGATCAAATGTGACTCATCTGGCATTTTCAGTCTCAGTAGCCCGTTATAAGACACATTCCATAGGTCTGGACCAAAGAAAGATCCCTGGGTAACACCCAATGTAACTTTCGTCCTTCATAAGCCCTGCCTCGTGTCGTTAAGTAGGTTTCGGTCCTCTAGGTAGTCCCTCAAAAGCCGCATTGCATATTCTGGCACTTAGAAAGGGGTTTCCAGCGTATCCAGAATATCCACCCATCTAGCAGAGTTGAAGGCATTCCTAACGTAGAGTGTCACCTACATTACGATCCGTCGCTTGGTGTGGCTATATGCATCTGCCTTTTGGGCCGCACTCACAACCTCTGCAATCACATTAATGGTAGAACTTCCTGCTCTAAAGCCATACTGCCGAGGAGATAGGTCCATATTTCTGATTTTTCATCCAATTGTAGAAAGCCGAGAGCAAGAACATCGGGAAACAACATCACTGATCTTAAGCAAAATGCACTGATGATCACTGACTGAGTAGTCCTCTAATAATCCCCAATTGTGTATTCACCGTGCTTAGGACTCCGAGGCAAATATCACGTCCGGTATGGTTCAGCCAATATGGTGGGAAGTCGGCATACTTCCGGTGTCTAGTACGACGAGAGCCTTTCTGGTCACCATATCTAGGATTCATTTTTCCCGCGGATCTGTTTCAGGCATGTCCGATTCGGTTGCTTTAGCGTTGAAGCCTCCCCCATCGAGCACGTTCCTATCTGCGTCCACCAGCACTCTTCAAATCATCAAGCCTGGCTCAGGAAGGTGATATCAAGTCGTTTGGCGTTAGGTACACACTAAAGTCCCTGAGCACTGAACCCACACAAAGCCATTCCCTCGCCCACAAGCTCTCCGCCTGAAAATCACTAGTTTAAACCCAGATGGCGACAGTACCAGTTTCATCAGGGTACCATAATGCTGAACTTTTAACGTCGTGTTGGTCACGCAGCAGCAAAAAGTTGGCTTTCGTGTCCCTCACAAACTACTCAAGCAGACTTTGGGCGGTTGAATTGCGGTATAAGTTTAGCTGCAGGATGTGGGTCACTGAAGTTCTGATTTTGCCTTGGCAAGGGCTTTCAGGAAAATCCGGCATTTCCTTGATCGCAAGACGTATCCAAGATCAGGTCTTTGTCTTGGGATACGGTGTACCTCCTTCATACATTCTATTTTTCCATGTCCCATTTCACTGCATTTGTAACATAGGGAGCTCCTATCGGGTCCTTAGCATACTTATGCAGTTTGGGCAGAGCCAAGGTATTTGATGCATTCAATAGGCTCAGCCTTTCACCATATCCTAGAGACAACCCTCCCTATTCTTACCTTGCCCTTATTCAGAAATTATTTGGCGTTCATTTTGGTCAAGTCAAGTATGCCCACGCGTTGTCCCCTATGGTTTTCCGGTGTCAACCTCACTTTGATCCTGCCCACACTAGGGAGATCACTTTTGATGGCCTCTTCCACCTCAGCCAGATCCGTGACTTGGTCAATGTCTCTTATTGCCATCGGCTCGAGCGAGGTTATATTTACACTTTAGCCGAGACCTTTCCTTACTGCGTCGCAAAATGCTTCCGTATTGTCAGCCTCTGCTCTAGATTTGACCAGTATGTGGCCTGACCGTGTGGTCGTACTGTTTTAATGGCAGTATTGCTGTCTTTGGGCCTTACGCTTCCCTGATATCCCTCAGTAGCTCCGTGTAGGATCAACAATCTAGGGGTTTTACGAGCAGTACGTGCTGCCGGGATCATCATCAAGGCTTCTTTCGCTCCTATTTCGCATCAAGTCTTATTTCATGTAGCGTGTCCGTGCGAACTTTTTTTCGGCCACTTTTTGAAGGAGTTTCTTTGCGGCTTCCTTTGCTCCTTTTTTCAGCACAATTTGGATCCCCTGATCTGGCATTCTGCGCCCATCAAGTGCCCCTTCCTTCCTTCTTTCATCACGATCTCCTTCGATTGGGCTAGACGCCATTCTTTTATTGATTTATGATATTTGAGCTATCTGTGCATGCCCTTTAAACTTAACCCTCAGCCCTTCTTTAGCCTTCTGTTCTTCTTCGGCCTTCTGGTTCTTTTCGACCTTTAACTAGCTCCTCCGATAATGCCCTATGTGATCTAGGATCTCTTCTAGTTCAAGGAGCCCAATCTTTACTGCTTTGTTTGTTTTTTGCGAGTTGCATGTGGATTGTATACTTTTTAGAACATCTTCCGCTTTTTGGATAAACCTTTCTTCTTCATGTCGCTGGGTGGCAAACGTACTTTGCGACCATCTCTCTTGGGAGAGGTTATCAGCTTCCGTTTCGAAACACAGTACTTTCGCCCCATTTCCGACATTGGCGATAAAATCACATAACTTCGCTTTATTTGTCTGGTCACTCCTGTCTTTTCCTGCCGTTCCTCTTCGTGAAATTCAGGATGGTTCGTTATTATTTTAGTATTTACAACCCTTGCTTCAGTCACTTCGGTAGTGATAGCAGGAGTGACCAACGAATTCTCGATGTTCTTTATATTTTCCTCAACCGCTCAAACATCCGACGCGTCATGCAGAATTTCCCGCTTTTGCTTTTTAGGTCGCTCTGGCGTTCACATCATTTTTTTGCTACGCCAAAACACCACAGGAATCGCAGTCTAGACAAGGCTGTCTATTAGTTCTGTTAGTACCGCTCCCGCTGTGCTGTACACATCGTGGCTGCAGCCACTGCTTGTGTTGTCGTTGTTGTTGTTTTCACTTTTTTGGGTTTTTTAAATCTTTTTTTAAGGGGTTTTTGGTTGCTCCAGTTTTATTGGATCCCCCCTCGGAGCCGCTATCCAAGTTCGTGTATGTAGTAACCTTTTTGGTCCCATGTTTATCTTTGCGGAGCAGGGAGGCCATGTAAGGGTTGGCACAAGCCATTACGGGGACAAGTACTCAAAGCCAGACCAGCGCTAATTGGAAGTCCATCTCAACCGAACCTACACTACGAGCCCAATGATACGAACTTCGAACATACTCCGAAGCCTGGCAAGGCTTTATCGGGACGGAGACGGTATGATAGTTGAACTGGAGCCGTTCACGCCCGAGTGCCACCTCGGCGCTTCCGTGCAAAGCAACATATCCGAGAGCCTAAAGCGTCAATTCCAGTTCGTTGTCCAAAGCGTAGTTCAGATTCTGTCATCCCAGGAGGGAACCTCATGGCGTCCTCCGTATCTTCGGGTCCGTCGGGTGGCGCTACCGAAAGAATGCTAGCCTTCAAGTGTGTTCGTGACGACCGGCATCCCCCCTGCGGGAATTTCCTCGGGTATATGGGAGCGGAACCTTCCAAAGAATGCTAGTCTTGAAGAGTATTCCTATCGCCCAGCATTCCCCCTGCGGGGTTCCTCGGGTACGTGGGGGTGGTACTGCCCAAAGAATGCTAGCCTCCAAGAGTATTAATGTCGGCCAGCATTCCCCCAGCGAATTTAAACCTTTGCTGTTCTATGGAGGTGTGACATGGAATCCGAAAAGGCAGTGGGCATATTTGAACACAAAGTGCTCTGGAAAATCTATGGACCAATGAAACAAGAAATACTCATGTAGTGAAGACTACGTTACAACGATGAGTTGTATGAACTTTTTGACGCTCCACTTGTTCACTCTTGCGTAAAGTTACGTAAATTGCAATGGGCGGGCCATATAGAAAGAATAGAAAAAAACCGGCTACTCAAAAGAACATTTATGAGTAAAGCATGAAGTAGACGTCAAGAAGGAAGACCGAGAACACAATGAGAAGACACGATGAAAGCTGACGGCAGATGCTTGTTGGGAGTAAGCTGAAAGACAACGTCACGGAACCTCGATGATTGGAGTTGATTAATCCTGGAAGCCAAGGCTAGGCTTGGGCTGTCGCGTCATTGATGTGGATGATAATTATTTGCAACTGGACTTTTGTTGGTATCATTGTCGTTCTAAACTCATATTTCCATGCCGAAGTATCAGCTCTTATCTGTAACATACAGTATGTATGCCCAATCTTTACCAGTGTAGGCATAGCAATCGTCATAGTGAAATTTTCTTCAGGAAATAATAAGTCAATGCTTTGTTACCTTCACTTTTATTTTATGAAAATATAGCCATAATGAATACTAAGCGTTTTATTCCATATAAATTTATAAATACTTAATATAATATCATATTCACTTGAAAATCCACTCAACATTTTCGCAAATTTGAAAAATCATACTTTTGTCTAACCTAACGAAAACACGATTTGGTAAGAACACTAAACGTTACTTACACTAAAATAAAAGCAGAAGAGAGTCGATACATAAATTTTCCTTATTTTCGAGCTACAATAGCACTGCATCACATTATACTTACACTCACCCTTTCGGGCTCTTATGATACTTGATCCAGCAAAAAGCAGCACAAACAACCACTAAGAGAACGGGTACCATCACAGATATGAATATACCGAATGCGAAACCAGCTGTACGCGATGTATACTCCTCGACGCCTGCATTTAAGGAAAAGCAAAGAGAAAAACGAAATAAGAAAAAAACAATATTAGAATTTTATAGCCAAGTATTTTCCACAACATTTTCTGTTGAGAAAAGCTTGTGTTGGTAAACTTACCTAAAGTGATTCTTTGATGAAAGTTTAATGAGACATAACGTGGATAACGTGTATCCTCTTTGAACTAGGCTAATACGAGATTCATTTTAATCTCAACGGAGATGAGCTGATAGTGGATATTTATATCGATTGAGGTCAAGTGTGTTTAGTACAAGGAAATCTTGAGGAAACTTTATTTTGGCACTATGCCATGAGACGATGTACTATATCAAGCCTAAATGTGTTGCATAATAGCAGAAATGGTAGGCCACTAGGATGAATAGTAAAAGATGGACACTTGAATTTTAAGGATGGTTCAAGAGTATCAGGATCAAAAAATTGCAGTCTAATGTATAGCTTTGTTTTGTATAGCACAAAAACAATGGAAGAAAAGAAATAACATTAAGAATATTGCAAGTCCGAGTAATCTTTTCTTTATCGTATTCAGCATTTATTGCTCGCCTTTGTTATCTCTATTTGTTTCACATATTTCAAAGCAAAATATATCTGAACCGCACGAGATCAAGAGCAACAAAGACTGTCTTTAATCATTTCGTGCATGGCTTTTTTCTTGTCTTTGGTACAATTTTCTTTGATTTAATTCTTGCATATCCTCGAGCTTTAACAACTTCCCAGCTGTTAGTTAGAACGCCCTTGGCTTACCTATGGAATGTAGTGCGCTTGCTGCAACTCCAAGGGATTTGTACTCCTGAGCACAGACGTTGTCACGTTGACCAGCAGCAAAGGGAAGACCACGGAGTGCTGAGCTGTGCTACATCCAGGCTCCCAAATCAACTTGATAGCTGCGCATACAGTACGCAAACTGGGATTGGATCCTACACATGCGTCAACCTTCATTGAAAAGGTAGAGGAACAACATCGAGAGCGCAAGGAAAAGTGAACATTGGTCTGCAGTCCCGAATACTGGACTTGATTTTTATATGGATGACGTCATGACCGGGGCAGATAACTTTGCTAATTCCATCCAAAAATAGGAAGCATGCATGCATTTTCGCAAATGATATGCAAATCACCCTCACCTTTTAAAAAGTGAAAAAAAAATAATGAATATAACGCATACTGGGAGATAGGTAGGTTCCTGCGAAAGTATATGCCACTTCAGGTCCAGGGTTGAGGAAGGAATGTCTAGAACCACTGGCCAACAACATTCACATCCTGAACGAGAAGGTTCAACACCGTTTCGAGACTGAAAGTGCCCTAACGAAAGGAGTTGTGGAAAAGTACCAACCGACTGCAATATTGTGTGTCATGACGAAGGATTGCCTGTAGTCAACGGTTAAGGAGGCAAGTCAACATCCGCAGCTGATTAAAAGCGAAAAAGCTTCTACGTACCTACTACCATAATTTTAAACATTATGTGGAATTATTGGAAGTCCTTGCGAGATTTACAACGCATGGCCAAATTACTTTGCCTTTTGCTTTATTATAAGAACATCCATTACTTCAATTTACTTAAAGAAGAACAAGCTCACATGACCGCGCGCAAGATTATTCACAGGTCATGGAATTCCTATGAAATGTGTAA
Source organism: Odontomyia ornata (assembly GCA_963969285.1). Taxonomy (NCBI): domain Eukaryota; kingdom Metazoa; phylum Arthropoda; class Insecta; order Diptera; family Stratiomyidae; genus Odontomyia; species Odontomyia ornata. Next base: position 107,055,495 of record OZ017738.1, on the reverse strand, counting down.
AGTAATAGAAGCACTTAAAAAATGGTGGGACCGAAATGTTTCAGGCCGTGATACAAACGACATTGAATTTACATTGGTCCAAAGTGTACTATGAGTTTACGCGGAACAACTAAAGTAAATAAAAACAAACATCAGAATCAATTATGCATACAACCGTAAGATTTCTCGCGCTCTGATACGGCCTTCCGCCAATTATTTTCATTAATTACATTCTACATTGAATGCAATGTATTTCTCAAACTGTTGCGGTCTTTCATTACGCTTACCGAGAAAACTCATTTGCAAAGCTATTAGGGAGAAAACATGACCCAAGAATGATCCAAATAACCTCGCAATAAAACATTTAACGAAGACATAATTATAAAATTCAGCTTCTTCCTTTCTATTTACAATTTGATCTGACATTACAATCTGTCAGAGAAGATGTTTAGCCGATTCAACCGTGATTGAAGCAATCGCCACCGAGTGATTGAAGGTGGAGTGGGAATCACGCTGAGTTTGAGTGAAACCACTCCTCGGGAACATGAAGAACCACCCCAAAGTGGTGGCTGAGCCCAAGACAAAGAACTTGGTCGGAGAGCGGTACATTGGCCATGAGAGGGAGATTATATAAAAGCGCAACGAATAACGCGCCTCCTCTTTCTTATTGGTTTTGGCGAAGTGATGGAAAAGTGAAGCGATGAGCGTTGGTGGATTTTTAAAAGCAGTGCTAGTAAATGGCGAAGCAAGTAGAACGAAGTAAAGCGACGAGGAAGTATTTTATGCAGCAAGCGGTGAAGCAAGTAGAACGGAGTAAAGTGACGAAGAAGTATTTTGTACAGCAAGTGGCAAAGCAAGTTGAATAACGTCAACGGAAGCAGCGGAGAAGGGGCCCCTTTATAACTCGTAGACAGTAAGTTTTCCTTTTTAAAGACTTCTTCTTTTGTTCCGCCGTTCGGAAGTTCCGAGGAAAGTGTATTTATTCGTAGCCATTCTAAATTTTTGGCCAAAAAACGGTTGCGCTTAGTCGCATGAGTGTTCTCAGTTTAGTAGTGAAGTTGCCTTTTTCGTGCTGGGAGAAAAAGAAACCGGCAAGCCGTATTCTCGCTTTGCCGCTTACTGGAGCCTTAGTGGACAAGTGAGTGGCACCCCACACCCGTCTCCAGGCCAGCTGTACCGGGTCTGTAAGCCCCGCCAGAGCACCCTAATTCCATTTTTGGTGGAACACTTGCCGAATAGAATACAAACTCAAGCACTAATCAAAGCTCTAACAGTTCCGCACCTGGAACTGTGTACTGCCAAGTTAGGAGCGGAGCTCACAAAGCGGGTGAAAATTGCAATGAATCTGCCAGATGTCTTCAACGTGTTGTGGTCTGATGCTGAAGTCCTGTTGACTTGGGTCAATGCCTCCGCCTCATCCTACAATACCTTTGTGGCCAATCGAGTTTCAACTATTCAAATGCTTTCGAGGACGAAGCAATGGCGACATGTTACTTCAAGGAACAATCCTGCCGATGTTCTTTCACGTGGTTTGGCACCAGCTGAACTGGGTGGCTGTGAGCTGTGGCTGCGGGGGTCCTCGTTCTTGTGCGAACCTGAAGTCGGCTGGCCGCCCGAGTACAGGAGTGGATTACCCTGCGAGTTACGAAAAAAGGCGAACCAAGGCAACAACACTAGCAGCAATGTCGGTGGAACGCCATTTTATTCATGAGGCTCAGCATTAAAGCTCTTTCGGAAGGTTGCAGCGAATAATTGTACTACGTTTTGTTGATCGTTGCCAGCCAAGCTCACCCACTGGTGGTCGAGTTTGAAGCCATCCTCATCTCCAGACCGTTGACTCCAATGTCGGACGACCCCAACGATCTGGCAGTGTTGACTTCAGGACACTTGCTCATTGGGGAACCCCTCACAGCCATGGTGGACGGACGGGTGGTGCCTGTCACTGGTGGACTTCATACTCGCTGGAAACTGGTAAACTATCTGAAAGGCGAATTTCGGTGTCGATGCTCACGAGAATATCTGACCCAGCTGCAACATCGCGTCAAGTGGTGACAGATGGAACCAAATGTGACTCCCGGAACAATCATCGTTATCAAGGAGGATAACATGTCAACCCTAAAATGGCCCCGGGGATGAATTTTACAAACGCATAAAGGTGCTGACGGCTTTGTTAGAGTTGCGCACATGAAAACCGATACAGGAACCCACTACCAGTGCAGGAGAGTACTACACCCGGAGCAACTGATCCCAAATTGGCTGCCAAAGCCTTCCCTGAGGTCCAGCATCAAGTATCTGACCCCAGCAATAACCACAGTGGGCTTCAATCAGGAGGAAGGAGGACGCCACTACTATGGCTCCTGCTAGTCTGCCTGCTAATCCCTTTAGCAGTGACAATACCTATCAAGATAACCTCAACTGGTCCACAGCCTGGGCTGCACTTTCAATCCCTTGGAAATGCCTTCCTACTGACAAGCGAGTGGAAAATTTTAGTCTATTATGACCAAGGACCTTATTGGACGGAGTCAGCCATGCTGCAGAATGGCACGATCTGGGTGCAACAACTTTGCGATCGTGATCCTCGTCAGACCAACTGCGTGCCTCTGATTGAGCAATCCCACAACTGCACAGATCAACTTTTTAATGTCAATCAGCCCCTGAAAATCAAATCCAGGAAAGGAGCAATAAATACACTGGGTGGGCTACCCAGATTAATATTCGGCGTCCTGGATGAGGATTATGCCAATCAGATGTCCCAAACCATCAGAGATATGCCGGGAGATCAGAGCAAGCTGCACTCCTTTCTCAAGAATCAAACTTCAATTATTGATTCAAAGCACTATCAAGGGTTGAAATTAACGACCACGAGGACACGAATTCCTTAGCGAGACAACATACAGCCGCTGAAGACAATAGTACTTACATAGCAATATCTGAAAAGCCTCTAAATTGCTTCAACTATCAGATAGTAATCAATATCGGTAAATTAAAACCGGTTGTGCTTCTTCGTATTGGGAAGAAGAAACGCAAAATTTTCTCATTTGCACAATTTACGAACAAGGAAGCTCTTTATATTCTCCAGAGCCACACTCCAGATACAGGTACAGCAGGAATAAAACCAGCAAACAAAGATGTTTTGATAACCTTGCAGCCACGATACAGTAAATGGAAGAAAACACATCCGAGAATCACATTTGTTGCAGCCAATAAGCTATTAAAAGATAGCAATCTGCCCGAAATTCAAGAAGAAATTTCTAAACTACATCGGAGAACAAACCATCTTGGCATTAACAAGGTTTATGAGAATCTTCGCAACAAATTCTATTACCCGCATCTCAAAGACATTATCACTAACTTTATTAACCAATGTGAGATTTGTAACCAATTCGCAACCCGAAAAATTCAAACTCACACCAACACCAAGAAGACCGAAGGAAATCTTTCATGTAGACATTTGGTTTCGTGATTAAAATTCTCCATACCTTACTTGTTTGGATAAATTTTCTAAATTTCTTGCGATCACACCTCTCAAAAACCGACAATGGGACACCATTGTAAATGCACTTCGCTGAATTTTTAATAAAATTGGCTAACCCGAACTTCTCGTTGCCGATAACGAGTCCGCCATAAAAGCCGAAAAAACAAAAGAATGGCTCGAGATGGAAAATATAGAATACCATTTCACGTCACCCCATCACAAAACTGGTAATGCTGACATTGAAATCGCTCATTTCACAATAAATGAACAAATGCGAACATTCTTATTACGGCAGCAGCAAGAAGATAAACTTTTTGCACCCTCAACCCCGTAGGAGAATGTATGCATTTCTATAACACTTCAACTCATACAGCCCGTAGCGAAACCCCATCATCAATATTCTTTGGAGAGACAAATCTGTCCCATGAAGAAATTCACAGCAAACTCCAGCAATCAGTCAAGATACATTGAAGAACTTGATACTCATTGGGTTAAAAATCATACCACAACCAACTGCAACCTCGTTTTAAAAAAGCAAAACTTACTCAACAGATTCACCCCCAATGCCAACGAAAGTTGAAAAAACATTTTTTTCCTTTCAAGCATTTTGCTTACGATGCTAGCAGTAGTCTGCCGAACAACAACCCAGTCAATTACGACTCAATCACTAACACAACAGAACGGATACATATTGATGACAATAGGACAAGTTCAAGTTGCATCCAACAAAGTCATAATCGGGCATCCTTTATACCTGAGCGACTTACAGAATCTCACTGGGAGTCTCGAAGAAATGCTAATGCACTTCGAAGATCAAAACGCCTAAGTCCACACAGAAAATGCTAGGCAAACTATTAATCATCTCAATAAAGAGATTTCCACCGTATTTTTTCATGCCCGTTCAAAACGTGGCTTATTAAATGTCGTTGGAACCTTCAGGAAATTGATCGAAGGCACACTTGACAATGAAGACCGCCAAATTGTTAAGGAGAACTTCCATAAACTTGAACGAAATGAAGAAACTTTTCGTCACAACGATAAAATACATTTGGAAGTATCTAACGAGTTCCGTGGCGAATTGCAAAAAATCACTACCAAATTAATTTCCAGATCGATCTACTAGAGAAAACGATTAACCCCTTAATTAGGTCTGCCCAAGATATCGAAAAGAACATTCTGGACATTGTCAATTTCATTCATTTTTCACAACTAGTAGCTCTTACGCAAGAAAAAATCGATTAAATTAACGAGATATTCCTCAATGCAAAATCGAATACTCTTCATCGAAATGTCCTATTAGATGATGAGATAACCAAATATGAAATCACAGCTAGCAACCTTGAAAATATTAGATCGGATGTCCTCCTTGAACAAGATACCATTGGAAATGGAACCTTTCGATATCGTAGAACTTATAGCGTTACCAAATCATGAAGGTTTACAGATTCACTCAGACATTGAAAGATTCTTACTTTTGAATAATACAGCCTATCACGTTGATACACGCGAACCCATTTCGGACTCTTGTGTTCAATCTATTGCATTCCCTAACCCGCGAAACTGCGCGCTTATTAAATCAACAAACGAAAAATTCAAACTAATAACTCCGCAGACTTTCGTATTCATGAATATTCGGGAAACATTCACATATCATGATTGCACCCCTAATCACAAAAATATATTATTTGATACAAAAAAATTTCTGCTGACCCTTAGTCAATCCACTACGTATCGGCAAATTTGAAATCACAAATGTGATTCGCGAGGGCCTCGTTCCTAAATTGCTCATACAGAGCGCGAAACTGGAAAATTTTACTATCCTGCATGAAATACACTTTAAATATATTGAAGAAATTCGTTATAAAATAATCGAATTATCTGACTTTCAAAAACTGTCCGAACTACACGATTCAAATATGTTATTCGGTGTAACAATTCCAACCACTTTCGTTGTGCTGGTAATAGGAGCGGCGTTGGTAATCGTGTACTGCAAAACAAGACAGACAATACTCAAACGGAAATCAAACGGAAACCAAACGCTTTTCTACCACCAAAAAATCACAAGGATCCTGAGGACAGACCCATCAACGAGGGGAGGAGTTACGTCACCACCACCAAGTGATTTGCCTTCACGCAAACACACAATAACGCCGATAACATTTTAAGCTCTCCGCACTCTCTACATTTGCAATCTAAGATAAATACATTAAGTAACAATTAAAGATAAATACATTATTCAAAAAGTTTCATATTATGCAAGTAATGATAAGCATTTGGATATTTGTAAATTTAAGATGTAAAACAAACATTTTCATTTTGTGTAGATATAAGATAAACATTTGAGCATTTTCAATTTAAAGTTGTGTGAAAATATTTCTATTTTTCACACTTCTATGTTAAAATAGAAGTAAACATTTTTTCATCTTCTTAGATATAGAATAAAGAATAATGTTTTATATTAAGGAAAACGAGATAAGCATTTTTAATAAAAGGACCATGTGCCAATGACGACAGCTGAGTTTAGATCTCCGGGCAACGAAGACAAATAAAATTTATTATACCAGATTGAACTTTCGTTCTTTTATTTTCTACTAAAAAGGTCACTTCGTCAAGGGGGCTGTCTCCCAAATTGTTATTCCTTCGGCTAAGGACCTCGGACCCGGCTTGCCGTCGAGGACGGTCGTAAATGACGCCACTCGCTTATTCCCTGGTCCTAAAAAGCCGCCAAGCGAGAACGCGGCCGCCGAACACCCCCGATACAACTCGGACTAACACTCTTTAAGCTCTTCCCTAACAGGGGAAGATTAGAATCAGCGGGTGACCAATTGCACCCTTGCTGGGCTCAGATTTTCCGGCGTAACTCGCACCGAGCGAAAAATTTAATAAGAAACACTTTCGCTAACGAAAATTCCTGAATAAATCGCAAGGAAATTTACCTTCGAACAAAGCCGAACCAGGTGTACAATAAACATGCGCGGCAAACTTACTCTTCCTTCAACAAGCACCCAAAAACTTCCACTATTTCACTATATACTATGTATTTTATTGCGAAATGCAAATGAAGTTCCAAAAATATTCCACTATTTCACTATATACTATATAATTGATTGCGAAATGCAAATGAAGTACCAAAAATATAATGCATTAAAATGTTAAGATTTCACTTACTCTACCTAAGCGGGGGCCCCTTGAAGTAATCTGCGTTGAATTTTCTGCCAGCCTGATGTCGCCAATCTCCCTTAGTTGGATCGCTGTTGAAATATTCCTCCGGTCGCAATTCCTTTCCTCGATGGATTTTTTTCAAGTTTCAGAGCGCTATCCTCGCTTAGTCCTCGCTGTTGTCTCGAACCCGCCAGAAAAGAGAAAGAGCCGTTCTTCCTTATTGGATTTTTGATCGGCTCGGTTTCAACCGGCGAGCCGTTAACTTTTTCCCTGGGCGATTCAATGTTCAATTCAGATCCCCCAACTGGGGTGCATCGGGCAACTGAACTCTAAATTTCCCTTTTTAGTACACTCGCCCATCAGGTGTAGAATGTCAAAGTGACTGACACTCTGTCAGTGTCGTGTTTGTTTATATCGTGCCAAATGTTTGAGTTTGGAAAACGCATTAAAAATCGTGGTCACGTCTTTTTCCCAATGTGTTTAAATTCGTCGGTGATGTGTCGTTGAAGCCATAACGCGGTAGTGTAAAAATTAATGTCATGATGAGGTAACGTAGAGTAGAATGCCATAACGATTGGAGGTCTCTGGCGGTTGTACTTTCGGTAGTATAAAAGACTCTTAGATGTTACTCGTTTGTATAAACGTTCTTTTCCTGTTTTGCTAGGCTTGTCCGGAAAGTGTACCAACAAACCAATAAAACCCAAAAGTTGGGAAACAAAGAGTGATTGAGTTTCTTCAACTCCTTGCGACGACCGAAATGGAGTGGTATTTGGCGTTTGATTCCTTGACTCTCCAATGTTCATATCATCTCTTCATTACAATAAGTATCCCCAAACATTGAGTATGATTTTTGGGAATATTTCCATCAATATGCAAATTTATAACTTTTGCTCTAATTTGTAATTCACGGACATTACAAGTGTGTACGAACGCACAATGGTTGTAAAATCAAAAGTTTGCTGGGTGGGAAATCCAGAAACCGCTGTTCTCATACACAATAACTTACGTACGAAATTCGGAACGAAAAATTGCTATTTCTACAAGAAGTGCATTTACGGGTCTAACATTAAAAGTTGGAGATTTTGTTCTGATATCGTGCGCAGGGTCAGTAGATTCAGGTTCAGTAGAAAGTTGCGAGATCGCCAGCATCAAGAACTTGTATGAAGTGAAAAATGGTTTTCAAAGCGATGACGATCCAAATCAGGCAATTGTCCAGTGGTATTCAAGACCGTACAAAATCCCACATCGGCTTCTTGATGACGACACAGTATGTATTGACTTCAATGTGGAGCTGATAGAAGATCATCGTGCATTTG